>VWZY01005844.1:324659-362305 GCA_013399075.1 Chloroceryle aenea
ACTTAGCAATTAGAAAAGGAAACTAGAACAGCTTTAATGAAAATAATAATAAAAATGGAATATATACAAATATATACAAAACCAGGATCGAACGCAATGCCCCTGATGGTAATTACATCACTGTCACCACTGATGCTGTGGAACAGGCACGGGGAGATTCCTAGACTGGGCCCAGCAGTAGGTGAGAGCTGTGTTCAGGGGCTGGTTTCTGGTATCAGATTCAGGAACACACTGACTGGGATCAAAAGCAGAACGGACAGAGTCCTCCTCAGATGCTCCAGGGAAGAAGCCAAAAGAGGACTTGAGCCAAGCTGAGCAAAGCTGCCAAAGTGGACCAAGAGGGCAAAGAGAGAGCAAGACCCCCCCTGATCCCTCTGCTTTATACTGAATATGACATATATGGGCTGGAATACCTCGTTGGTCAGTTTGGTGTCACCTGCTCTGACCAGTCCTCCCTGCAGGTGCAGCCTTTCACTTTCTGCACCCCACAATGTGGTACACAAGGTCCAGCAGTGGCCTTGGTCTGCACACCAATCCTTGGTAGTAACTCTAAACATGTGGTGTTATCACTGCCAGCAGCAGACACTGTCTGTGAAAACATGCTGCTGACTTCAGACAGTGCAGTTAGTTAGAAGAACTGAGCTGAAAAGTAAAATCACTGAATAGAATTAGTTCTGTTCTCACTCAGACCAGGACAGAGAAAAACTCCCAGAGAGCAGGGCAAAGAATAGAGAGCAGAAAAACATTTCTCTTTCCATCTGTTCTTTTTCCCATTACCTACAGAGGGAGCCCAGACACACTAGCCTTGCAAGGCTGGAGACAGTATCTGTGATTATCCCAGTGAGTAAGACTACATGAAAATCACCATTTTGAAAGATAAATAGGCAGCTATTATGACGACATATTAGACAAGTATTTAGTATTTCATACAAATTATATTATTGCTATTTCATGTCATCATTTTTCCAGTTTACTAAGACCTACATAAACCAAATATTTCCAACCCACGAAAGAAAAGGTCAGTCAACAGAAGATCTAGGAAAATTTTCTCCACCAGTGCGTAGACAGACCTTTGTAAAGGAATCAGAGCCTTAAATGAAAGTCCAATTAAAATCTATTCCATTTTATTTCAACACTTGCATAGACACATTAAATATAAATGTAATTTCTCACTAGATCAAATGAAAAGAGGTGATTTAAACCTGGAGGACCATTGTGAGGAGCAGTGACACCCAGTGGCACAGTGTCTCTTGCACTTAATGACTGTGTTCAATGAGACAATTTCAAGACAACTATGCTATTGGGTTACAGATACAAAGGGGATTAGAGTTACTCTAGCATGGAGAATCAGATTTCCATTCCTCAAGAATGACTAAAATTCCCCAAACTTTTTCTGTCCACAGATGGTACTGATTTGAACAAACCATTCCATGCTCCCTACAGTAATCATGCAGCTTGTTTAAATTTTCTAAACATGACTCAACTATGATGAAGTGATCACTGTTCACTCTAAAAACAATTAAAACCAAAAATGTCACCTTTTTCAATAATTCTTTCAGATTGAATTGGAATTCTAACAAAGATTGGTGTATCTGCTCTTATACCCTGTTGCTTTGATATGTGCCTAACATGAACTTTACTATTATTCGTGGTTTCCAGAAAGGTGCACTTATACTGCATTTCCTATAATTCATCTAGCTTTGTTAGTAGGAAGTTTTTCAAAGCCTTATTTTTTTTTCTTTTGTGTAATGTATTCTATCCTTTTCCATTTAATAGTTTTTAATTCAACTTCTGAAAGCCAGCCAGAGAGCTGGCAGAGAGGCTGGCTGTGAAATGTTGCTGAATTCAGTTTCTGGACTGGAGGAGGAATGAGGTATTTTCAGGTTCATCCACCATTGTTCACATGATGGCCAAACTCCAACAAAAAGTGTCTGAAGCCAGACCCACATGTGATTTTAAGCTCCTAAAACCTATTTACGTGCCTGAACTCCCACTGAAGTTGACAGGAAGCTAAGCACCTAAATAGAAGTTACTTTCACAGATCTTGGCCCCAGTTCCCTACACTCGTCTAGCTGCAATGTTAATCAGCCCTTCCAAAACTAGTGGACTGCTCTGAGATTAAATTTTCATTTGAGAACCTAAATGAAAGGAAATTCCCGGTAAAAAAGGCACAAAAGGACTCTGCAAGTTTAGCTCCAGTTGAAATGGGCCAGCAGAACTGGTTTAAACCAGCAGAAATACTCAGTAGAAAAAAAATAAATCTTATTTGCAATGCAAAGATAACCTAAGGACAGGAAAGGACACACGGACACAAAATCTACTCAGAAGAGACAGTAGTTATAGCTTTCTATAAAGTCTTCTGTGGAAAGCAATGACTACAGCTGCATGGGCCAGGAACAGAAGAGGGTAATATGATAGGACATAGTTCCTAATGAAGTTAACAAAAAAAAAAGTCTGCCTACAGAACAGCTGCTTGTAGCTGGAGTTTGGATTAAAAGAACAGCGGCAGCCTAGAAGTCTGTTGGGTGGTATTAAGAGCATCAATAGGAAGAAAGTGAAGAACAAAGTAGAACAGATAGCAGTGGGCACAAGACAACAGTCTTCAGAAAATGGAGGTATTAGAAAAGTAATATTCTGTATTGATTATCTCTATTCATTTTTGAAAGCTTAATTACCCAAAGGAGTTCCTTGGGTTAAACTGACATCCCTGATCATGCTAAATACTACTCTAGTATAGACTGCTAAGTTCAGGGGAACTTGTCATGATATAAAGTCCTGCTCAGTATGAATAAGGACATCACAAATAGGTCCCGAATGATTTTACTAACAAAATGTAAAAAACTGTAGACTATTTTTCCCATGACTTGGGTCTGATACTATCAGACATCCTTTAAAGAAAATTGCACAGTTAAGAATGTCTTAAAAAGCCTCTCTGGACTGTGTTAGTCCTTAGCACATGAGAAAACTCAGTCTCTACCTTTGGGATCTAAGCACTGAAAAATCAAATCCTACAAATCTAGGGAGAAACACACACCTTTAAGCTAAGCTTAGAAAAACAGTGAAAAGTTGTCAGTGCTCAAATGTTAAATAGGAATACTCAGCTTTCTAACAAACTGGATCACTGTCTAATTTCCTTTAGCCAATGCATTTGACCTGTAACTGCTTTCAATCATAGCTTTGTATGTATATGTCACCACCAATTCTTTCACATTAATGCACATTTGACTTACCCCTTACAAAAAAAAAATAAAAAATCCTTCATCCTACACTATATGATTCATCTATTTTTATCTACCTACTTATAGAAATAACATCAATACAATTTCATTCGCAGCAATCAAGTGATCACTGCATTTGTCTAGTGAAGATTTGCCATCAAAATCACACCAAAGTTACATTTGGACACAGCTACTAATCAGAAAATTTAAAAAAAAATCCACATTATATAAAGAAAATGAAGTCTGGGAAAAAAAATCAGCTTCGGTCATCTTGGAAAGAAGTGTTCCAAAGATTCTTAGTCATGATTTATCTTGCAATTTTGGATGCTTTTACTTTAATGCAGCTTGGAAACGTGAACTTGCAGCTCTGACTGAACACGTGAAACATGCTGCTCTTATCTGCACTAGTGACAGTGGACACTGATGCTCTTCCGTTTCCAATGCTATGGGTCTGCAGTGGGTTGATTCCTCTGGATAACAAGGCTGACACTGCACTGCACGCTACACTTCGTGTCATGCTTGGGACCCCGAGGAACATTTTAAGGTTTGGCCTTAAATATCCCAGGCTTAAAAATCCAGTGCAATATGGTCATCTGTAGTTCTCTTCACAAATGAGGAAATTCATTTAACCCCAGCTCAGAGATGGCATGTACTAAGAAAAGGATTTATGGTGAAAGAAGCAGAGCATTTCTTTGGTTATGAAGATGGCCTCAAGCCCCTATTATATTTTGTGCTCCTTACAAGTCTGGATTAAAAAAAGGCCCACATTTTTCAGCTGGCACCTCTATCCTGGAGATACAAACGCTCAAATCTTTAAAGGTTCCTATGTGCAGAGAGAAAAGACATTTTGTGTACAAGCAACAACAGATGATGTTAATTTGCCACCTCCACACAAAAGATCTAAAATCTTTCCCACTACCAATTCTTTTTTTTAGGTGCTACTCTCCTTCGTGCAGAAGGCATACTTTTGTGTATAGCTACAGGTTAGTACTGGTCAACAAAACTACTCAGAGTTTAAATTAAAAAATGTTTCTTTTAAATATATATTATGAATGAATCTCTATTTAGCAGAAAACAAATGTTAAAAACTGTCACCACAGTACAAAGAGGGCTTCAAAATGTTCTAAGAACCTGTGTCTAGTTATGATATTAAGAAAGACTAGCAGTAAGGAGGGAATAATTACTCTGCATGTCTTAATAGTATAATCAATATGATTACTATTTTCAGAGAATAATAGAAAGTCTATCAATAAAAATCTAAATTTAAAAAATGAAAGCAGTTTTCTTTTGATTATTCATGCTTTGAACCCTGCAAGTGGCTTTTTCATTGTTTTATTTTTATTCTTAACTGAATGACTATTATGCTTTTCCCAGACTTGTGAGTTAACTGAATCTTCACAGCTTCAGTGTGACTTTTGGAATAAGTTTCCTACTATTTAATGGCTCTTCCTCCCTTCCAAAAAATGTGTCAACCTTAATGAAGTTTCATTTTAATAGATGCATTTTCTTGAAAAAAAATCCAAGGATACCTAGCTCTTCAGTCATAAAATCCAAACTCATTTATGCATGTGTATGTGCTATATTATCTTTCCTATCTTTATGATATATTTAATCACAAAGTAACATTACCACTGCAAAGTTGATGGGGTTTATAACATACTGCAGGTTGGCAGAGATGGGTTACCGTGACAATGGATCTAGATTAGACACAAAACACTATTAATCTCCTCATAAATTTAATCTTCATGATTCATGTTTCATTGTACCCAGATATGAACAAATTTACTTCAAAAGAAAAAAAAAGGCAAAAAAAGCAAGCAAATAATCTTGCTAAGAATGTAAAGGTCAAATACTATGCAGTGAGACACTGAGCCAAATTCGATTTCACTTTATGTCAGACATAAATGCATTGTCAGTGACTCAGTGCTGGTTACATACTCTGTGACTAATCTTAGACCACCATAAATAAGAAGCTGACAACAGCTATCAAGCTGTTTCCATTCCCATCCATGCATCTCCAGTTCCTAGTATCCAGTCACCAGAAAACAATTCATGCAAAGACACAGTTAAGGAAACAAACTAATAATAACTAGTTTGTTGTAAAATTGACTAAGCAACAACATGTAAGCCAATGCTAAACCAGCAAGAAAAGGTCTGCACAGTATATGTCACAAAATCCCCAGCTATTGTAGTACAAATCCTTTACTTAGGAAAACTCACAGTGATAAGAAATATAAAGCACATGTTGCTATAAAATAGCCTTGTTTCTTCCCATCTGCTAGCACAACTCTGTGTAGCACAGACCACAACAGACCAGCAGTCTGCCCAGGCTTAGTACCACAGCTTCTCCAGGCTTTCCTCGAGCACTAATTAATAGCCAACCCTAAATTTCTCTGAAATCCACAAAACTAACTTTCCTAGGTGCCAGGCTTCTTTAACACTACAAGAAGCCTTTCCCCAGGGAGGTATCTGGGAAGCCTCCTATTACCCTCTGTGCCAGAGAGTAACATGCCTGCTATCAGACTGTCTCCAAAACCTTCAGGGTTTGGACGAGTCCAGTTTTAATTGCACATCAGCCCACCTGCCTGCATACCCATTTCCAGTTTCAGTCTTCCTTGAGCTGAGTCAGGGTTGGCTGTTCAGCAGCCCTGGTTTAAAAGAAGAGCTGTGGAGTTACGATTGCAGCTGAGAAGTGTACTGAGGTGCACAATCACATGCATCCACATTCAGCACAGCAGCTAATCTCACTACAGTACTTCCAGTCAATGCTGTAAGATATGTGTATATTCTAATATTTAAACCATGCTTATTTCAAAAGGGGATTTTGAATTATGCTGATGGACAGGAATGTCTGAGCAAACAAGGGGGTACAAGACCCAGGCAGGTCTTAAACTGCCAAGGAGCTAGACAGAAGTGGACCAGCAGAGATCAGAAAACAGTCGAATTTGTAGGGGAGCTGTTGTTTATGAGGAAGCTGATTTAAAGAGAACATTTTTATCAGAAAGAGATATGAATGTGCCACCTCATTGTTCAAACAGGAGATGTGACCAGGCTTTATTGGGATGGACTGTCGCACAAGGAGGGACAGTCATGAAAGTACAATGCAGGCTATTTTAACAGTGTTGGTCACATTACACCAACAAAGGGCTGATCTGCTTGTCCTCATTTGGAGTTTATCCATTTGATCTGGAACCAAAGCAGCAGTAGTTCAGCTGATGGTACAGATGTGGTCTCGATTCATTCAGACATGCACATCTGCAAGTCTAATTTTATGAAATGTGGAAATCAAAGCTCACAGTAGGGCACTAAGTCTCTGTGAATAGGAAAGATTCAAAGGCTGAACCAACTGCATGACTCTCAGGAATCTACCAACATGAAATCTAATCATAATAGTAAATCCAATCTCCTCCAAGTTTAGATATCCGAATCAAGTTGCACAGTAGTGCTGCTCCCCTCCACTTGTCATCCAGAACCTAAACCCTATTGCTGGCAGACTCTTGTATCTATTATTTGACAACACTGAGCAAGACTCACTCTTTCAGTTGAAATATATATGAGAGTCAGTACTGGAACTCATATTTTAAGTTATTCCAGTAACTTAGTAATTAAATTATTACAAAAGCTATGTTTCTAAGCATCAGGGGATATGGTAATTTTTCTGCATCCTGCTCATTGAACATTATTTTAGACTTTTATATTAAACCGTCACTGAAGAAGAAGAAAAAAAAACCACCAAAAACAAAACAAGAGAAATAATCCCTAGAGTAGAAATATTCCCTGACTGGGGAAGAGAACTGAAACAGGCATTTGCTTCCTGGATTGGGAGTTGGGCTCCTCTCCACTTCCAGTTTAGAAGCTAGGCACATAGCTATTTACACAGAAGCAATTTTTTGTATTTTGCACAGAATTTCATCTTCAAGTCTCAGGTGCCAGATGAAAGTACAGCCAGAATTAGGTGAAGTGTGAAGAGTGTGTGGTGAGAGAAAGAAACACAGACTTCGGGTGACAATTTTCTACTCCAATGACAAAAAAAAATGCCTACATTCTTCTTTGGCTTTGGCTCACAATTTTCTTTCTTGTTTCATCAAGAGGTATGACAAAGTCTGCTTGAAAAAGTCAAATTCATAATTGCAGAAATCCTGAGCAGCTTTATTGTCAATCAGTGAAGTCATAGCATTGGCCACTAGTAAAAACAAAAGAACAAAAATTTTTCTCCAATAAATTTTTCAGACTTAACAGTATCAAATATGCTAAGGGTACTAGGAATAAAGCAGAGACTATAGGACATAAAAGAACAGATGATCAGAAATTGATAAAATAGCATTCAGGCTCAATGCAGAAAAAGGTAGTCTCTGTGTGCTTTTCTAAAAATGTCAATTAATTCTCAGCACAAAATATATTCTAGAATGGGAGAAAGAGGAAGCCCTCTTTCTCCTCATTCACTATTAGGAAGAAATGTAAACAACAGAAGGATTTAGTTGCCCAAATTGAAGCAGGTACTTCAGGCCTGTTTGTTTCATAGACATCATTTAAATTAAAAGCAATAACTTGAATAATTTCTTACCTTTTTCTGGAAGTGTACTGGCATTGCATATCTGTTCTTCACCATAACCAGCAGACGTTGCAGCTTTTATTTTAAATTGATAAGTAATATTAGAAAGCAGATTTCTAAATGTATGCAGAGCATCATAAGATGAAAAATTTGTTGAATTTCCTTCAACTGTTATTATGTAATGAGTAATTACGCCATTGGATGAAGCAGGAGGGTCCCACTGCACTAAGACTGATTGCCAGCTTGTTGCAACACAATGAACATTCTGGACAGCTTCTGGTACTTAAAAGATAGAAGTGCACCAAAGATTAACATTCCCGCACAATTAAAATGGTAACTATAGAACAATGTAGTCAGAGAAGCAGACGCAACATTCATAGTGAGGGTTAATAAAGACGAGACAGAATCCTCAAATAAACTCTGAGGAACAGATCCAGCAATTGCCCAAGATTTGAGATGGAGGGAAAGAAAACAACTAGCTGAGAACAAAATCTGAGAAAAAGCTGTAAAATGACTAGACCACGTTCCTGTGAGTGATATCTCTCCAGCTCTTCAGAAAGAAATGCCATGAATTCAGAATACCAGCAATGAAATGAGGTAACTTAGCATGGCTCTTGGACAGGACAACCTCCAGCTGCAGAGATCCAAAAGCCAACCTGAACCAGTTCAGTCATGGTCCAGATCTCTCATAGTGTCGTAACTGCTGGGTACAATAAATAGCATATTTTTTTCCCAGAACCCCTGTTCTCTCAGATATGGAAAGAATGTTTCACTAGAATTGTGGTCTTGAAAAACTGTAGTCATCATATGGGATCTATGATACTTCATCTTCTCCCTTTGTTATCAGTATAAAAAGGAACCTGGGAGCTTGGACACAACCCCCTAACCCTTGCTAGTCCCATGGAACTGACAGCCCCTTACAAAGTACATGAGCCTGCAGATTGCTCTGACCTGGCAAAGGAACTACAGTTTTGCACAAAGGTGTTTTTCACAAACCTGCAGATCTCATGGACTCTATTTTAGTGAATGTTGAATATTCACATCCATGTGATACAGTTTTTCATTTTGAAACATTCTGTAACTTTAAAAAATATGTAGGAAGGCACAAACCAAAACTGCGCATAATTAATTAAGCCAGCTATATTGCACATTCCTTCCCGGTTGTCAGGAAGAGTAAGATCTAACAAACCAGAATATTAAATTAGTGGCTAGCTTCCTCTCCTAAAATAAATGATAGAAATTTGTATTTGTTTAATACAATTTCCAGTTCATTTGCCAATCTTTTGTCCAGCTGCTTTTGATACTGCTAAAGTTTCAGTTACTTTCACAGGGATCTGAATTATTGCTTTGATCTGCAAAGACTGATATCTATCTAATTTTCTTCCCTTTATCTGTGATGCTATTAAAAGATTTATAGTAGCCATATAAGCCTTTCATTTCAGATGAGGACATTTCTAATTCTACACTTCCGACATGAAACTTCAAACTCAGCCTATCCAGTACAATAGGAATGTGAACCAGTGTTACACATGCAGAAGACAATGAGATAGTCTTACATTAACATTTTCTTCGGAGGGAAGAGGAAGAATGTTGTTCAGCCATACAAGGAAAAAATATATAAAAAGAACTGCAGCTCAGGAAAAGTCACGTCTAACCTGATTCCATCGTTGTAAACTGGACAGCATTACTGAACTGATTGCCATTCCCAAGCTTCGTAAATGCAGAGACACTGATAAAATAGGGGCTGAATGGTTCTAATCCAAAAAGATTTGCCTCATGGTTTGAACCTGAAATGTTCTTAAGGAAGGAAAGATTATTAGTATGCAATTAAACTGTGTAAAAGTCCTGGGCCTCACATTGAGCCCGCTAAAAAGAACAGATTTAGAGCCATAGTCTTGTCTCTTCTACTCTGAGTAGCTTTCAGCCAAAGTAGTCCCTGAGCAAAATGAATAACAATGTAGGGTCAAATTCTTCCTTTCCCTTCTCCTTTCTCTCTTTCACTGTGGCTTGTGAAGAAGATATGTCAAAGGATGTTATCATAGTTACCAGAGTGTTGTTACAACAGATTAATTCCACATATGCTTCTTTTTACCAATACCGAATACTCTTGTCACCTCCACTTTGCCCCATCAACCCTCTCTCACCTTCTACTTCCTTACCACACCTCTGCAGTGGAAGAGGTCATGATTCATAGCCTCTCATTTCTTTTACTTTATCTGAGCTAGGCACACAGACTGACAAAGAGGTTTGAAAAAAGCTAAAAAACCCTGTTCAGTTCCTGGTAGCATGCAAAACATATTTTGGGCAAATGTTGAGAGGACTATAATGGCAGCAGGGAAAGAGCTGGATTTCAGAACAAGAAAACCTAGTGAACAGGTTTCTTGTGGGTTTCAAGTAATCAGAGAATATTGTGCCTAACTACAATATTTCTATAGGAATTGCTCTGCCTGTCTTGATGCCACCACCTAAATCTAATTTCTTGCCCATATAACATTATAAAACATGAAGAAATGTGAAGCACTTCATTCCACAGCAGGGAATAAAAGCAGACTGCATAAGGGGTAGCACATTAGGGCCATGCCATGGGGACTGATTTCCACAGGGTATACACTTAATAGCACAATCAGTTTCCTTACATGTTAAGTCTCTGCAATAAGAAATGTATTGCTGAGGGAGCTGGAGTAATGAAGCTCCTCACTATCCCACACCTTCTGTACACTGCATGTCTTAAAACACGTATCTCACTGCAGCAGTATGTTTTCCCTGCAGCTTTACAACTGTCTTGGATGAACAGAACTCACTATATAATTTCTAAGCCCGAGATGCAAACCTGGCCTCAGTTTGCTGCCTTCACAGTTCATGGTGCATTTCTTGATGTCATCCAAACAATCAGACTTAGGCAGATATAAATGCCTTAATTATTTTTTGCATATGATTTTATAGCATCTGTTTCAGTTAAGGTTTATTCAGTTATTTTCAAAAAATAAATGAATGCAAACCTTTAATCAGCTTTTAACCATTTTTCAAGATGATTAGGAATGTTTGTCTTTCATTTTGAATCTTGAAAGTCTGCAGATACTAAATAGCTAAACAGATGTAGTCACAAAACAAGTAACTTCTGTCATTTCCTTACATCAAAAGTACAGTGAGACATGAACTAAAGATTAATAAAGCTCATAATTAATGAAATATTAGAATTTAATTTGTTTTGAGCTTCTAACTTTTTTTTTATATATACTTTTAAAAATTGAATTACAGGTATGGTTGGACTGTAAGTAAACTGTCTTAACAAGTAGAAATTTAGAGAAGCTTCATAATTCTAGGAAACCTTTAAAATTCGTGTTACGTTTTCCTAAAGCATGGAAAAAGTATTCTAAAAAATTACATACTGTTAATTATAAACATACCTGATAAAATAATTTTTCAGTGTTGTTTTGATAAATCTTAAAATTATATCTCAGAATAACACCATTTGGCTGGGGACTTGGATCCCATTTTAACGATACAGAGTCTGCAGAGTAGTTGGTAATGGTCAAATTCTGGGGTGGTGCTAATGGCACTGTGAAAGAGAAATGCTATTGAGTTCCACATTACAAATAATCCAGACAAAACCAAACACTCTGGAGAAGTAGGAGAACATAAGTACTTTCGTTACCATTTGTAACTGAACTTGATAAAACAGTAATTCAGAGTTGTTTTAATCTTTTTCTTTCTCTTTAGCATGAAACAAGTTCCATTAATCTGGAATACAAGTTTAGTCAGCAAGGGATCTTCGAAGGAATATAAAAATCTTTTCATCACATAAACATTCCCACTGTCAGAATGAAGATATTTAACAAAAGTCATATTACATCTATTATTGGACTGTGGTATACTTTGCTTCCTACATCATATATCACACACAACTTTTACCAGATATGTTATTTATCACACAGGTGAGAGGAGGTCCATGTAAAAGAAACCTGTATGAATGTCTGAGAAATATTTCCATTTTTTATCATTTTTCAGTTATGTAGGGGGATGAAGAGAAAGGTATTGATGCTTGCTTCAAAAATCCGTGACACTTGGCAAACTGTAACACATTCTAAAGGCAAAAGATATTTCTCCTTGGAGTTACTTTTGTAGTCCTATGCAGAATGCAACCTCCTCTTGCACACTGTGGCAGGAGGAGGAGAACTCAGAAAAGACTTCCCTTGTAGTGTTTCCTTCTGCTGAAAGCTCTTCATGCACAGATCAGTGGAAAATGAATTTTAACTCTCACCAGGTCTGATGTTCTTATCTAAGAAGGATGAAGTAACACAGGGCAAATATTTCAAAGACAATTGTTATTGAATTTGCTCACCTGACTCATCTGTGTAGAACTGAAGCATGGCAGATGGACCAGGTCCTTTTACTGTTCTTGCTGCTGTATAAATGCTGTATAATGTGAATGGTAGAAGGTCTTCCAAGATGATAAAATTATTGGTGGTGGAGAATGAGTTATTCCTTTCTGACCCAAATAGATGTAAATCATAACTTATTATAATGCCACTTGGCTTAACAGGAGGGTCCCATGAAAGCATAACTGAGGTAGTTGAGAGATTTGAAAATGTTTTAATTATAGGTGCTGTTTCTGGGACTACGTGAAGAAAGAAGAAAGAGAAAACCAAGGATAGCATCAGAAAAACATGAGTTACAATGAAAAATGTCTTTAGCTGTCAGTTAAAGTTGTGCTCTGAGTGGAAAATTCTATTTCATGGTCAACACAAAAAAATGTGTAGCAGTTGGTTTTGGTGTTATGTAACAAAAAAAAGCTTTAAGTAACATGAGAAAAATACAATAATAAAAAAATACTTTTTTTTTTTTTCTTTTAGAAAGCTATTCATTGTTTTTATTTTTTTTCCTACATTTCTTTAGGAATGAATAAAACATACTTATCTTACCATCTTCATCAGTTCTTATATGCAGACTTAGAGTATGCAGTTCTGAAGATCCTTTATCAGTGGCTGGTGTAATTTTCAGAATGTAATCAGTATATTTCTCCAAATTGTCAAAAATGATACTTGTGTTGTGAGTAAGGAAAGACAGTATCTCATTGGTTCCCAGTTGCAATAAACTTAGAGAAACATGAAAGAAGACTAAGCCATTTGGCTGGGATGGTGGAAGCCAGCTTACATTTACAGAAGATGAAGAAATGTTTTGATAGACCAGATTTTCAACAAAACCATCTGGGACTATGAGAGATAATAAGCAAAAAATAAATGCATGGATTACAATAATAAAGCATCCAAAACAAAAACAGAAATAAATGCTTGAAGTATGCTTAGTCTGTAAATCTCGTTTGTAATATATTTAACAGCTTTTAAAAATCATTTATGTTTCAGTTTCAAAAGCAAAATATTTTGAAGGCATATATGAAAATCATCTATGTTAAATTTGTTTACCAAGAGTCTTAATGACGGTTTAAGACAATATTTTTGTTGCTTCTATACAAAGAAGAAACTTGTAAACTACATTTTTAGTATCACAAATCAAAGACTCAGATCAAAATGTCTTCCTTGCAAAGAAAAATAACTGCAGTATTGAAAACAGTACTTAATATTTTTTAGCTTTGCTGTAATAGCAGTCAAAGTGGTCAGAAAATATTAAATAAATGGAAGCACTGATACACAGTGAGCATTAAAGAATTATTAACTTACTATCCTGATCTGTGTACACATCTATTATTTCACTGCTTTTGTTCCCATCTCCAAAAGCTGTGCTTGCAGTTAACCACAGAGTATAATGGCTGTATTTTGCTAGGTCATCCAGAACTGCAGACTGGGACATACTGACATCGCTGTTGTTGCTGTAACTTGTAAAATTCTAAAGGGGAAAAACAAAACAAAACAAAACAAAAAGTTGCCACTGAAAATGTTACTTATTCATTGATTTCTCTTTCTATTTAGCCACCACCACCACCAGATATGATTCACCATAGTGTTCAGGAGACATGAACCTACACTTTGACCCCTAATGAGTCCCGATTTTTACTGAAATACTCCATTTATTGGTTACTCCTTCTAAGTACTACAGAGTATGTAACTGACTCCTCATGTTCTTAGTAGGTGTTGAATGCCAATCCACCTTTTTTATCATTTTTCAGTTATGTAGGGGGATGAAGAGAAAGGTATTGATGCTTGCAAATCCGTGACACTTGGCAAACTGTAACACATTCTAAAGGCAAAAGATATTTCTCCTTGGAGTTACTTTTGTAATCCTATGCAGAATGCAACCTCCTCTTGCACACTGTGGCAGGAGGAGGAGAACTCAGAAAAGACTTCCCTTGTAGTGTTTCCTTCTGCTGAAAGCTCTTCATGCACAGATCAGTGGAAAACGAATTTTAACTCTCACCAGTTCTTATCTAAGAAGGATGAATAACATATTAAATCTGTAATAAGCAATGTGTTTGTCCATATTGCATCAAGAAAATGACAAAAAACCTATCATCTGCTAATTATTTACAGGTTACATGATCACACGTGCCTGCCTTGCCTGATCTGCATAAAAAAAAAATAAATCAAAGAACTTCTCTCACTTCATTCTATTTTTATGAGTAGGTGTTCCAGAACATTGATTTTTGAATGTAAATATTCCAGCAGCAGAGATCTCAGAACACTTGATAAACTTTTCCTTTTGTTAGATTTCCTTTCCATTAAAAACATGACATTATTTCTAATGCAAACATCTATACTCAGTGGACTGTGTTAAACTGAAGGAACCAACAGAATTTCTTTTCCTGGTGCCGTTACTTGCTAACAAAAGCATTGCACCAGAACCAAGACCCACTTTCTTTTGAGCTATATAAAAATTCCACTAAATCTGCGACTGTAGCATTAAGCTAGTCCTTTAGATCAGCCCCTTTGAGAAGGCTATTCCTGTCTGGAATGAATCATTTTGGAAACTGAGAGAAAAAATATCTAAGTAAGCTTATTTATAGAAGGTCAGTTATAGAACATTGCTGAACATGTCAAATCACTCACTGCTTTACAGGAACCTGACAGCAGTTTGGTTCATGATTTGAAGACTGTTCAGAGGTTGTGTACCCCATAAGCTTATTCAGCTCTAGCACTGGATAGAAAGTCAAATCTTGATTCGAAGAGTCAGTATCATCCCTCTTGGGGAGTCACATTGCCCTGTTGAGAAGATGGTATGGGCAGCACTTCTCAGGACCAAAGAAGTCCTCCTAATTTTTCTACGATTTAGGACAATTTTCATAGTGAGATGGATTTTGCCTAACCTCCTCATGAACTGCTTAGTACACGTTCCAGTTACTTGGCCTGTTCACTATTTCTTGCACCCTCCATCTCCTTAAAATCAAAGCTGAGTTTAAATTAAATGCTTTCCTAAAAAAGAGAGACTGTGATAGCAGACTTACTAAAACAGGAGAAAAGTGACTACTGGTTGCATATTTAAATTCAGAAATGCCACATATAAATAAAGGCATACTAAATCTGCATACTAAAAGATTAATTTTTCTCTTAAGGAAATTTCCTACTGAAATCACTGTGATACACTGTGATACACTCTACCAACCAGTTGAGTCAGTATTGTGCAAACTGATAGTTCAGTATGCAATCTTGATGTCTGTCACCAATACATATCAATTTATATAGCTAACGTAACACTTCACCAAATTTTTTTTTGTACAGGCAAAATTATTTTATTTCTGCAGAAAATAGTTGACATTCTCACTCACTTCCTGAGGTTTTTATACCAGTTTCTGAAGGCCTAGTTTTACCTATATTCACTAGTGTTCATGTAACATAAATAAGTAGGCAGCTTATTTGACAATGAGAAGGTAATCATTTGTTTTGAAGGCAGAAGAGAAACTACAAATTGACAGTATCAATTTCTATAGCCACTCATATTAACAGACTTAAAGTATATTACATTTGTCAGTCAAAATGATAAGAAATTCTACTGTAATATATGACTTTCTTCTAAATGTAAATGGGAGCTCATGCTATCTTCACATAACTAAGTGGAAAAGGCTGGGAAAAGCTTTGCTTTACTCTTGGGTAGGTAAGATACAGGAAACAGAGGACTGGATTCTAAGGTATTTACTTAAAACTTTATGATGCTCTAAGACGGTATGACAGAAAATGCCTTCTGACTCAGAAGTATCATTCCACTACCCTCCTGCTATTACTATTAGATACAGTAACTATTAATAGTAACTGGTAAAAACAATATCTAATAAGATTTTTAAAAAGACCTTAAATAATTCTCTGAGTTTTCAAGGTAAAAGTGTCAAAGGTACCCCACATCAAGTTCTGATTGTAGATTTAATGGGAGTTTATTGGTACAAACAGCTGGAAATCCAACTTTTACTTTAAAAAGAACACCTTTACAATTTAATCACCTGTCTGTCATTGAGGGACTCAGAGAATCAACATGAACACTGTAACAAGCTTTTTGGTGGCTCAATGAAATGTGTTCTAAGAAATAGTCCTCTTACTATAAGGAACCCAAGGACTGGGGATTACCTCAAACTTCTGCTATGACAAAATAGTAGAAAAGAATGAACACATAATTAAGAGTAAGGGTGAGCAAGAAGAACTGTGTGGGTATAAACTGAGAAATGATGAAACTTACACTAATTGTACCCTGGGGATAGAACACTATAGGAAGTTTTACAATTAACTATGGCTGCAGATGAAAGCAAACAGCTTAGGATCTTTGGCTACAGCTGAAGAAATTCTTCCTTCTGTCTCTCTTTCTTCATCCATACATGAAAGAAGTTTTGACATAGCAAAGTATCAGATTATTAAAAGCAGCTAAGTGTAAGTAATACACACAGGCTATGAACGTGTCAGCAGAAAGCAGTATCTTCTTCACCACAGGAAGCTGCAGAAAATTTCCAGTCATATGGAGCTGTAATTAATTGAAAATAGACAACACAATGCTGTTCTTCGTGTTAACCTTTTTCACCTGTTCCTCTCCCTTCTGTTGTTTTGAATTAAGAGCATCACATATTTGACTCCGGCAATCAGGTGAGAGTGGTGACGCTATGAGGACAAATCCAAGTTGTCCCTCAAGGACCATAAGGCACATTGTTCCAGTACCAACCTAAGTGAAGGGATATCCCATTTTTGCTTGTACCCTTTTCTGCATCCTGAGGGCAGACAAGCTGAATTTCACTCTGAACAGCATCCAGTGATGTTCAGTGAGGCTGGCATTAAGTACAGGGGTGGGACAATTTGGGGTCTAATGTTCAGTCTCTAGAAGGGCAGCAGGCTTTTTTTATCTACTTAGGTCCCAGTTCCCCTGTCTGGTTTGGCAAGTTAGGACAGTCGCCATCTGTACTGAAACTCCTACACTGGAGTGAGATTGAATATAAGAGTTTATTCGAGTCAATGATATCTCTTATAGATCAGTACCTAGCAATGAGACAACTACTTCCACAGATTCTTTGACTTCTGCCCTTCACATGGACAGCATGATTTCTCTAAGCCCCATGCAAGTCACTGTGAAGCAAAACTTGCACATCTGCTATTGCTAGCACTGAAAGCTCAATCTGCAGTAATCAAGCTAAAATCAAGATAAAAGCTGAACTTGAATTTAGCCTAGCCCAAGTGAAGGTTTCTGCTATTTGGCTACCAGTCAATCCCCCTCTCTAACACTTTTTCTATTGTAATCTGTCATCATCCCCATAGAAACAGCCCACTCAGCTACCAAAATCCTCAAATCTGTTCTCTATCACTACATTTTTCCTTCTGCAGTTCTGGTTCTGAATGCTAGGTCTGAGCATCCCAGGCCTTCTGACAGCCGTTGTGTGATTTTTCATGTAGACCTGTAAAGCAAAGAAACTATATATTATTATTCTGCTGCAAAGGTGTGTAACTTCTTTGTCCAGGAAAACTATTTTTCCTGCAGGTTTCTGCATCATGTCAAGGAGTAAACTGCATCCTTTCTCTTAGGGCTTTTGTTTTTCTCCCCCTAAGCAAAATGCTTTAGTCTGCAGCTACTAATTTCCTGGTTTTAACATATTCATAATCAGTCCTTTATATAAATAAGGTTGTAATATGCCTGAAGAGTTTGAGAATGTGTAGGGAGAAGTGGGAACTTGAGAGAGCAAAATAGCACTAGCTTTAGTATGACTTTTATATCTATTTCAGATTATGACAGCACTGGAAGATTGTTCACTTGTTTGATATTTTTCAGCCAGAATGTTTTTTTTCAGGCATCTAGAAGATATGCTTTAAGAGTTGGACTTATTTTACTATGTCCTGACAAAGCAGCAGATGAAATGCTGTCAGAGAATGGCTGCCTACTGTCTGAGAAGGTGGGGTTCCTAGAGCTGTGAAAAGATCATCTGCTTTTTTAATTCTCCTGTATCATTTTCCAAACTGAAAATATGGTTTGGATAAATTACAGATAGTTGTAAATCTAAATTACAGATAGTTGTAAGCTGTATGTGTACACACATTCATTCAGGTTACAACTGTCTGTTTATGTCATCTATATAATTTATAAATACATATCAGGCTGGCTTTCATACATGCATTTCTCTGTGGTAAGAAGAGTAATATAAAAATATCTGACAGAAATAGAGCAGGGGAGAGTTGGTTTTCTGTCCTCTTTGAAATCTGTCTTTCACCCCCATCAATGTCAAGGTACAGAATAGAAGTGAAAGGAAAATATGGCAGTTGCCATAGCAAATAGTGAACAGAGAGGCATGTGAAGGGCAGAGGGAGCTAAAGGGAGCAGACAGATTAGGAGTGGATCATCATTTGAGAGATTAATGGTGATCTTCCATGGCCAGTAAGAGACAGATGCAACAGCAGCTGAAACCTATCTTCTGATGGCAGAGGGATGGGATAAAAAACAAATCTGAAAGGGTGAAAATGGTAGTTTGCACACCTAGAAGTGGAGCCACTGTCAGCACTCTTCTGACGTTCATTACATAATATGCCCAATTAGCAATAACTTCTACCCATGCCACCATCCTTTCCTTGTTTGACTACATCACACGATAATGAAACTGAACCCTCACCTTGCTGGGCCATTGCTACTGTGCTCCATCTTCCCTATCTTGCTCCTTCATTTCCAGAGTCCTGGGTACATCCAGAGGAATTTTATTTCTCAGTGTATGTTTCACCTTACTCATTCACCTCAGAGTTCCACTTTCCTAAAGGCAGGTATAGGCCAAGTCTGTAGTCCTCCACTAAAATCACTTGAGTTGTCCAAGAGTAAAACAAATGAAGACGCTCTTCATAGGATGGGCTAGTTCAGGTAATGCACTGGTGTAAAAGTTTTCATTAGGCTAAGAAAATTGCTGTTGGTATATCAGTGTGCACAAGCAGAGTCTGAAGCTCTGAACTGTAGCACTGATTTTAAATCTCACCAGAATGTGAATCCATGGCACAGTCCTGCTTTGTGCCTGGAACTGTGTAGATAGAGCCTGGCAGTCATACAGCTTCACACAAGTCAGAGAAGTATATACACCAGAGTATGTCAGCAATTATTCAGTCCCAGGTATTTGTAATATTTGTGAATGTTTTTTCTAATTATTCTCAAACACATGCACACCTCACACTAGAAATATCTTGACCATAAAGTTAAGCAGTAGAGGTATTTTTTCATGCATTAGTTTCTTCACAAATTTATATTCTTTCTTGTCTTCCACATATGTAAAGCTTGTGACCAAAAACCAAAAAGGAAGCTTATTTCTTCTTTATTATATTTCTGTGTCATAATATATTCTTAGAAAGGAGAACAGAAAACCAATATATGCAATTAATAAAGGTGGTGCATACTTAAGAATTAAAGCAGCAACAAAAAGAGCCTATGTGGAAATGTGAGGATCAACCAAAAATTATAAAAAACATTTTCATTGTCTTTTACAGCTTAACTCAGAAATCCAAATACCTTTTCTCCAATATACTAAACAGTAATTTCCTTTTGAAAGTAACAAAAATATGAAATAATAATGTAGGCACTACTTTGACATTATCTTATTTTCAGTACTGTACATACATGCATTAAAAACTAAAGCCAGAACTGTTACAGAAATTTAGTCAAATTGATAGATTAGACTAAAATGAACAGTCTTAAGGATGAGCAATGAATGTAACGGGTCTTGTGTCTAGATATGTTGTGTGTATATATATTAGATGTGTGTGTATATACATATAAACATTGCAATACTGAACACTGCACAAAATCCATTTGCTTTAATGCTTAATGATATGAATGTCCAATAAGATGTACCACACAAAATATGCAATTACAAGCTAAACTACATTATGAAAAAGGAAATATGGAAAAGCAATATATTGATGACTATAAAATTGAATTGATTTTTAATGAATTATTAGAATACTTCATTGATTTCCACAAAATAAGAATATAAAAATAAGCTTACCTCTGTGAATAATCCTGAATTATTTTTGAAATAAACTGAGTAGTACAGTATATTTCCATTAGGCTTTTGAGGAGGAGACCAGAATAGCATTATTGACGTAGAAGTAAGGTTTCTGTACACAACATCTTTCGGTGGATCACTTGGTGCTGAAAAAATGTTAAGTTTTAGCATACCTAACTCAAGATTTTGTAAATTTTAGTGCCCAAGAAACATCCACTATATATTTGAAATGACCTATGTGAAATTAAATGTATTCCTGATTATGGTATAAAAACTGCTTCTGGAAATGATGAAATAATATAGTAGATATAAATTAATTTTTAAAATGTTACTTTGTCAGATACATTTGTATTCAGTTGCATTTGTAATCAGATATTCTTTTCTAGTAAAATCTGTTCTGTCTTTACTGCTTTGGGCACACGGAAACTCTAATTTGTAGACATGTAAGTTGGCCGAGTTATGCCTCTATTCTCCATATGTAGTTAACAGAGTAAAAGTCTGTTACAGAAAACCTAAATTAAAAGCCTTACTCTCTCTTTGCAGTTTATAAACAGAATTTAGGCTTCCAACTCATGCAGGTAAACCACATACTTAAGCCTGGACATTATGATATTCTCTGTTTTTTTCTCTTTCCTCGGTCTATTAAATGTGCAGGAAGGACTCTGTGAGTTGTCTTCAGTCAGCCCTTCCTCCTATCTTGTAATAGCAGCATATGGTCCTTCTCGGTAGCACAGTGATGTAGGAGACTCAAATTCAGTTTCTTAAGTCAGCTTCAGAGAATTTAAATCCCTATTTCTTGCCATCCAAGAAAGTGCTCTACACAACATGCAGTGGAGTATGAAACACTGTATGTTTTCATATCCCTCTTGCTGTGTGCTGTTTTAGTTTGTATGAAATACTAAAATATTAATTGGAGCAGGAACTCTAGGATCAGTTCCTAAAACTCATGCCTTAAAAAGCCAGTTCATGTTTCCATAGCAGCTTCAATGGCAAAGACTGGGAATACCTACACCCTGATGGTTTAGACAGTCTTTTGAAGGATGGCTTAGAGAGATGCTAAGCCTGGCAATAATTGTGTGTTAAGAAGTCAGTTTATCTATGCAGGATGATTCTGAAGTATGCCTGCATGCAGGATGATTCTGAAGTATGCCTGCATGCAGGATGATTTTGAAGTATGCCTGCATACTATCCATTTTGGAACAGATTGAATCAACATAATTGATGGGAAAACCAGAAAAAATAATTTAACTGAATGACTTTCAAAGAACAGTACATCGTATAATCACTTAGAAAAGTTATGTACCATGTTGGAAGCATAAAAATCATGAAAGTAGAATAAACAAATCACTGTACACTTACAGATTCCATTTACAAATTAAAACCATTTCAAACTTGAGTGATAGACACTCTAAAGAGTCTTTTCCTTATCAGAAGTTGTCACAGAAAGATAAAGCAAAGAGCTATTAAAATATAGGGAAAAAATTAAAATTATTTATTTCAAAAGTTAAAATTAAGTTATTTTAATCTTACATGTCTTGAAGGGAAATGCAAAGTTTTGCTCAGTATATCCAACATAATTTTATGGAAAAGAAAAACACAAAGAAAGACACACAGACAAGTAGAATGTCTCTTCTTGACCAGTCAAATGCCATTTCTACTTCATTGAAGCAGCTTTATTAACTTAAAGAAGGTTGACAGAAATTTAAGGCTGAATGCAATTCAAGATTCATACAGTATATAAGCTTACCTCCTTCAGAAGTTCTGAATGTTATAGTATCACTTTTTATGTTACCATCTCCAAACCGTGTACTTGCTGTTAGGTAAGCACTATACTCATAGTTATATTCCAGGTCTGTGAACTGCAGTGATGTTTCTGTTACATTAACACTCCTTTTTGACATTTTATTCCTAAAGAAAAAGTATTTTATTAATAATTTATACACACATAATTTCTGCATGCATACAGCTGTGGCACAGGATATAAAATTGAAAAAAGGCAATATTGTGGTAAATGCAAATACTTTAGGCTTTAAAAAAAAGACTGGGATAGCTTTTTTGTCTTACATTGAAAGCTCGCTTCTGTACAGTTTCATCACAATAGAGCCCTTGATTTTTCTTTAAAAAAAGACCCCAAAACTATACATAAACCCCACAGAAAAATATTTGCAAAGTACATCAGCAAAGGCAATTGACTGTATGGAATATCAAGAAGGAGCATGTCCATCTAGTAAGTGCTATCAAACCGTTATGTGTTGGGAAGGACACAGTAGGGCATAACTAAACTGTCTCCCTGGACAGGAATAGCGAAATATAAAAAGATTATAGCAGGGAGCATGCCCTACTGTGACTCTGTGAAATTGGTCAGAAGGCTGAAGTTATAAATGGAATAATAGAAGATGATATGGAAGAGGAATTAGCTGGTGCTGAGTTAATTCTGGTGGAATGTAGCAGGGGATCAGAATGGAACTCTAGTCAGGTCAAAACCCGCCTAGGAAGAGTGTAAGATGTAACATTAATAAAATGCTGGTATTAGCATAGGTATGAAATGATTATCAGAAAGTAAAATAAGATACAGAAATAAATAACTTGAAATCAAAAAGTCTACTATTCCTTATTAAATTGATTTAATCTTTTATGAAAAAAAAAATAGGGAAAAAAGCTAGCTAATGTTCCACTCCTCCAAAGATCCTCTATGAGTGGGTGCCCTGTGTCTTTAATTTCAGGCAGGGATGATAATTTGACAAGCAAACCCAAATATCTTGCTCCAGGAGTCACTGTGGAGCCCGTTGCAAACAAGAGAAGGAGTTCTGATTCTAAAAAAAAATGGAAAGGCTGATTGAAAATTATTAGATGGGTTGATTTTCATCATTTGATAAATAAATGATTGTCCCACTAGCAAAGACTGGGACTCCTGAAATAAAGTTACAAACAACTCAATTGAGAAAAATGCGTAAAAATGAAAAAAAAAAAAATTCTCCCTATCCCTATTAGATTTTGCATGGAATGCCGCTTGACATGGGAAACACTCTTAGTAACAGAGAAAGTTAACAGCATACACATTTTTCCCAAACTTCTGACATTTTGAATAGTCAGTAAAGAGATACAAAACGTTGCAGCTGCAGTTATCAAATTCTACACAAAGACATATTTTCTTGGATCATTGCCAAATATATTCTTAGTATGGAAAAAGTAGCCTGTTACAATTTATATAAGAAGAAAATCCACAGCTTAATGCTGCAAACGCTTCTACACTGAGTAATTGCATTCTTATAACATCTCATTTGTCAAAAAATGTTTCCACAATCAAGCATAGTTAGGAAGAAGAACTTGAGGTATTTCAAGAAAAGTTGATTTTCTGTTTAGAAACAACTGAAATTGCAATGAAAATTAAAAGAAAACACTCATCGAAGTGAGTGCAGTCTTCACAGACAACGAGAAAGAAAGCACCTAACAGAATAAGCTAGGGAAAGGAATTTTAATGAAGACCAACAATATAAAGTTTTAAATTAGATCTTTCAGAAACCCAGATAAAAGACATTCCATGAAATTGCATACTTTCAATTGACAAAGACAGGCACCATATTTTTATTAAAAAATCTGTATCTCAAAGTAGGTCTAGTCAGTAATTATCTCACAAAAATACACTGAGCAGGATAATGTCAAAAGACAACAGCTATATACAAGTTTACCAATTTTCTTGATATGCCTTTAATACCCTAGAATTGCAGACTCAGGGAGTACAAATGTGTAGACTCAAGGGATGTGGAAAGTTGCTTTGCTACCTGTTAACATCCAAAATCACCTTGTCCTGTGACAAATTCCAAGGAAGATAATAACAATGAAAACATAACAGATATTACCCTTTCTAGTCTACGAGTTGCAGATTCTTGTTCCCAAAACATTAAAGAAAATTGCAAATAACTGTTGAAATATATTTAAGAGAAGGAGTATTTATTTAACATCTGTATTAACCTTCATCGTTCTGTTTTACTCAGAAGCTCTGAGATTAACAATCTCCCTCAAAATCTGTTGTATGCCTCCTAAAAGCAGGAACTACAGCACAGCAGTTTGCCTTGTCAAATCACACCCTGCAAAGCTTTTTATGAAATTGCAGAGTCAATTCTGTTAAATATGTAAAATTCCCTACTCCTCCTGAATGTCCCCAAAACAAACAAACAAAATAAATCCAAGTTGTGAACTGCAAGAGTGAAATTGTGGCCCCTCTGAAGGCAATGGCACTTTTTCTCCAATGTCCTTGCCTCAAGATGATACCTAATGCCTCTCTAATTTTAGATATGGCACAGTAAGGGCAGATAAGGCAGAGCAAGGAGAATATGGAAGGAAAAAGGACAAGACACTGCAAAAATCTTTGTGATCACTTAATTCAATTGCTTAATATGTAGAATGATGGATCAATTAATAGTTTTGAAAAAAATAATTCCTACTAACTCATTTATCATAATAACAAAAGCAATAAACATTAAGGCAATATAAGGCAGTATAATATAATATCTAAACCACAGTTATAACTCTTTTTAGCTAGAAGACAGTCTTTACTTTTTTTTTTTCCTGTGGTTAAAAAGCACCAGGTCTTGCCAGTACATTAGAAGAAACGAAATAATCCGAAGTTAACATTTCTGGAGAGAAGAGCTCACTCGTGTTCACTTTATCACCACCTTAACTAGAAGATACATTTTTATTAATTCAGTGAGAACTGAGGCCAAACCATACCCCAAAACTGTCAAGAAATATTAAAATAATAAATGTAAGCTCAATAGTAGTGTGTTTATAATGACTGATGATATGCACATCTGGTTCACATCCCATAAGGTGCACATTAGAGTTTACTTCCTGCACCTTGCTAGTGGCAATAAATAGAGACAGCATAAATAATATTTATTTATTATTAAAAATGATCAATAATAACAACTTTTCATTCCCAGCAAAAGTTACATGCAGATGTTTGAAGAGATGCCACATTGCTAGACCAAACTAGAGATGACAGAAAAAAAAAAGGAAAAAGAACAAACACAATACAATAAATTAAAAATATTTGTTAAAAAGTAGTCATTAGATATGAATATAATAAATATAAAATATAATAGTAGGCATAACTGATAGCACATTCAAAGCCTCTTCACATTGCTCTTACACACTTTCTACAAAAGGAAGCAATATTTCTTTATTTGATGCCTATTTCAAATCTTCTTAACAATTGAGCATTGGCTTGTTCCCTGCCTTACAATAGGCCTAATCAGAATATAATGAAAATAGTCACCATGCTCAAATTTGAATTCGTTTGTCATAGCATAACCTTTAGAAAAATGTTGAAAATGCTTACAAACTATTTAATGCCCAATTTTCAGCTACTACACTATATCTGTATTTGTAGATGCAAAAGGCTAGCATTTTCAGCATTCTCCAAAAATGTGAAATCAACACATTGTGTAAGAAAAACCTAACATTCCTGATAGGCTACAGATGAATATTTATCCTCTGAACTACTTCCAGAAAATCTTACCAGACATAAACTGTGTAATAGAGGATAATTCCGTTTGGCTCCAGTGGAGGTTTCCATGACAACTTCACAGTGACACCCGACAACTGTTTTACAGAGAGGGATTCTGGAGGAGAACTTGGAGCTATAAAATGAGAGAACAGGACACAACATCTTGTTAAACAGCCAAGATCGATGGGACACACAGCATCCTTAAATAGGTTTTTAATTATTTGTGATGGAAAGTGAACTTTGTACTACATCAGTACAGTATCCATCAACTAAAGTGAAGGCACAGCTTCTTTTCCTTTCTCTGACAGATGATAAAAGAAGATTTTGCATGGTGGTGTTAAAACATCTGTTTCTGTGATTCAATGGAAAATGTACTTCATGAGAAAACAGAGCAACGGGTAGGTCACAGTGATTCACCTACTGTCCAAGTAGATTGCTGTAATTTTTTTTCCCTTTATAAAAAAAAAAAGCAAGAGCTTTATAGGTATGAACACATGTAAAACATAGTAAAATAGTTCCCCTGAGGAAAAAGAGGTGCTGTAAAGAATTACACCAAGCATCAAAAGGTAGAAAAATGGATAAGCATGACATTGAGAGATGATAAAATTGTGGGATACTAGCAGCAATAAAATCTATTGACTCCATTAAATAAGGACCGCATTCATACCTTTTAACATGTCACAAGGGCAAACATAAAGATAGGCACTGGCTGAGACCCTTAAAATTCATTTTAAGGTGAACTCTACATGACACCTTATCACAACTGTGTAGGGAAACAAAGTGTATTGAAATGATAGACCATGTTTGATTTCATTCTAAAGTTTGCATAAATATTGCTGAGGAAAAATATACCCCTGTATGCATAAGTGATACTGTTTTCTAACACATTATTGAGAAGTAAATATTTTTCTTTATCTTGATTCATGGGTATATGTATCACTGTGAAGAATTACTTTTGTTTTTCTCAAATAAAAGAGCATCATACACTAAAAATTCAGGTCATAGCTGTAGTCATGCATGAAAATTGCGAATATAAGCATAGCTATTAGCAAATCTATGAAACATTTGCTCTGAACCTTGGAACACTGTGTTCCTGTGAATAAAGAACATGTGGTGTACTATGAATATTGTTTTTCAGTTGTTGTTTCTTCTTTCACTACCTCAAAAGTTGGCATAATGGTTTTAGAACTCTACATTTCAGGGGAAGAAAAAAATAAATCTTTTTCATGAACAAAGGTTCACTGGATTCAATAAATGTCTGTATTTACTAGCAAAAAAAGGTCGCAGCTGTATTTAGTGTTTTACTTGTTAGATTATTCACAGTGGTTATATAATAAAAAATCTGTCATACTGTGAATGTGATGTCTTTTTGGAATATCTGGTTCATTCTACAGTTCTTACTCGAAGGATACTTTTTGCTGAAGAACAGAATCTACATTGTTGTAAATAAAACCACCTTATGCGAAAAAAAAAAGGATTTATAAAATCAGGTTTGTTACTGTCAGTGTGAATATAAGCCAAGCAACATCCTGAAGATTCACAAAGATTCATTATCATCAAAAGCTGTATCATAAGCAAGTCATTACTCCCTAAGACATGAAAATAGACTTAATTTGGGAATGGCTGGTGGGATGTTTGCATCACTGATGCTTTTGTCTAGGCTCCCAGAGACTCCTTCCTAAGCAATGGAGTAGGACAGACACAGGTTCCTTCAAAATGTGAGTCACAGCACGTAAGTTCAGATTCTGATTTCAACTTTTTTCCAAGCTTCCTCCTCCAGAAACTACAGAGGAGACCAATGATAATTTCCCACATCTAAACTGGGTGCTCAAAGTACAAATATAATTTTGCAGTTCCTTGCTGATTTGTGACCTACTGTTCTAAGTAGCAGTGTTCTCTACCCTCAGCCTGCAGTGCAGAACACTCCCCTGCTCAGTTTGGAAGCCCAGCACTACAGATAACAGACTTTGAGCATTTTCCTATTATAATATTATAATTTCCTATTAAATAATTCTACATCTATATATATGTATCTGTACATGCAACTGTTTAGAATCCAAAAACCTCCAGACAGAAGAATAGCAGTGTCCCTGGACCATTCAGACTGCCCTTTGATGGTTTTCCCTTTCTCCATCTCTCACAGAGCTGCAGAACCAAACACAGTACTGGTAAGGTCAAATGTCCATGCACAGCAATCATGCCATTTCACATAATTTGTACTGGTAAGTATATCAAATAATGGATAGGTAAGTATGTTTGTGTGTAGAAAGACAGATACAGATAGCAATACAGAGATACAATTGCCAAAAAAAGTACGCAAACATTAAAAAAAAAGTACACAAACCCTAAACCTATCTGAAGAGAAGTTGGACATGAGTAGCCAGTGTGTGCTTGCAGCCCAGAAGGCAAATTGCATCTTGGGCTGCATCAAAAGAAGTGTGGCCAGCAGATGGAGAGAGGTGATTCTGCCTCTCTACTCTGCTCTGGTCAGACCTCAGCTGGAATACTGCGTCCGGCTCTGGAGCCCTCATCAGAGGAAGGACATGGACCTGATGGAGCGGGTCCAGAGGAGGCCACAAGGATGATCAGGGGGCTGGAGCTTCTGTCCTACAAAGATAGGCTGAGGGAGCTGGGATTGTTCAGCCTTTAGAAGAGAAGGCTCAGGGGAGACCTAGTAGGGACCTTCCAGCACCTGAAGGGAGTTTATAAAAAGGCTGGAGAGGGCCTGTTTACAAAGGCTTGTAGTGAAAGGACGAGGGGCAATGGTTTTAAATTGGAAAAGAGTGGATTTAGATTGGAGTAAGGAAGAAGTTCTTCACCACGAGGGTGGTAGAACACTGGAACTAGTTGCCCAGGGAGGTGGTTGAGCCCCCATCCCTGGAGACATTCAAGATGGAGCTTGATGAGTCTCTGAGCAACCTGCTCTAGTTGAAGATGTCCCTGCTCTCAGCAGGGGGTTTGGACTAGATGACCTCTAGAGATCCCTTCCAACCAAGACATTTCTTTGATTCTATGATACTATGAAGTGCAAGATTAGTTTTAACACTACAGGCAGATAACAATACATGCAACTTCTGCTTGGACTTACCATCTTCATCAGTCAGTATATGCAGAGGTGAACTACGAAGGCCCTCCCCCATTGTGGTACTAGCAGACACTTCTATAGTATATGCTGTATATTTCTTTAAATCTAAATAAAGAAGAATAATTCAATACACAGCCATTAGGTGGGCCAAATTATTTTTTTAATGGACCAAAAGTAGTTTTTAAGTATTGAATAGGCCCATCAGTTACACTGATCCGTGTCTTTAGATACTGAAATAACCATTAGGAAAACCTGAATAGAAAGTATTCTGTATGAGAAAAAGAACGGGTAAAGCCTTACCTACCAACTTATACTTCATAGTCCTAGAATGCTTTACAGTTTGTCCTTGGATGTACTCTGAAAATTTACTGGTTAAGGTACTGAGCTCCCAGCATTAACTGCCGTGTCTTGCCTCAGTAACAATGACAGAACATGAGAAAGAAAGAAATCTATTGTACTTTGAACATCTAAAATACATTGACATATATGTTAAACTCTACACCATTCATGGCCCATTCCACCACGTTATGGCAGGACACAACAGGTTTCAGGACAGGTAGAGCATAATTTTACATAACAACAAGAAGGATCATGTCCAGCCAATGAACTACTCAATCTGCATCAGTCCAATCTCAAAAATTTCTAGTTGCCACAGGTTCCAGAGCATTATATACTGGCCTGTAATACGTAGTGTCAGAAGAGTAGTGTTTATGACTCTTTCCTTGGTTCCATTAGTCCTCTTGAGATATATTGTATATGTCTGTATGATTCCATTGGGAATGGATGGTGGAAAAAATGATAATTCAATTTCCATGGATGAGATGTTTCTGTAGGTTATGTTTTCTGGTGTAGAATCAGGAACTGGAAGACAAAACCTAGACTCAGAAGATTTCAGTCAATTTCATTGATTTGTTAAACATTTTTTCAAACTAATTTAAATTAAACACATTGTAAACATTTGGATTTTTATCCTATTTTTTATACAAAATGAATTTAAAGGAGTATGAATTGGAAGATCAAACCCACATAACAAACACACTGTAACAACAAGGTATAGGTCATTAAAAAAAAATTTTTTTTTTTAAATGGGTGGAAATAAGATGCCAGATAAAAAAAAAAATCTGGAGCATGACACTAAACTTTTTTTCTAACACTAATAACTATCACTGCAATCCTTCAAGTTAGCTACTCTTAGGAGATATTCGTGTCACGCTGCCATAATTTGCACTTTGTATCAGCAATCTGCATTTCCTTCCTTTTCCCTGGGTGATCCATACAAGCTGTATGAATAATTGTATAGAAAAAGAAAGGGAGTCTAACACACTATTGCTGTAAGGTCCCTGAAAGCATCCCCTTTCCTAGAGGTTTGTCTACTGCGGCTCAGGGCCAGTTTAGCCATGGAATAGCCAAGGGCTGTGTCTCCCTTGCTCGTGACATGCTCCCTGGCAACACTGCAGTGAGGCTGCAGACAGGGCTGATCACTGGCCCCTGGGAACTGCTTTCAGCTGGGGCTCTCGTGCCTTATCCCCATCTGAGCTACAGCTCCTGCTGCACTGCTGCCAAGGCCGTGCTTGGCCATAGATCCACTGATCTGCAGATTGACGTTGCAGCCTGACCTCAGTTTGGCCCCATCACTACAGACCTGCTCAGCTGTCACTGGGCTGCATCTGACTTGGTTAGTGTCACTGAACCTGCTAACTCACTTTCCTGGCTTGACCTCAGATCCGCCTCATCAACATGGAGTGTTTGGCAAGCTGGACTTTGGGCTGCCCCTGGCTGCCACCCCCAGACCTGCTCTGCTGCCTTCACTGGGGGTCGGTGTGACAAGTCCTGAATAGTGAGGCCCCTGCCCTGATGGCTGAGGGAACTGCTTGGCTCTTGGCTCCCTGTCCCTTACAGAGCAGCTGGCTCTTGCTATGTCATGACAATTGTTTTTCATGTGCATATATCTGTTCCCAAATAAATACACAGGTATATTTTTCATTATCCAAAACTGGACTGATAGCATAGTATATCTTATTCCATAAACTCATAATCACACAGTAACATCAAAATTTGCCAAAAACATCAAGACATGGACATGCTTTCCTGATACCTTAAACATTTTTGTAAATGTACTGACATGAAATTCTGCATTCAAATGGCCAAATAATATCTTCTTCAAGCAATATCCAGAAAGGGGATAAATGCAATGAGAGGTAATGAAATCAGCCCATAGTTCTGCCTGATGCCATGGTAGAATGGTAATGGAGTATTCCCAAGAGCTCTTCAAACACACCAGCCCAGTAATAGGTTGTGTTTCACTCAAAATGTTCTATTCTCAAGATCCTCTCTTATATTTCTCATATCAGATATTTCTGCAGCTTCTCATCTCCATCACAGGCAGTTGGAATTCAAATTTTTGTTCTGACCATCAGAGGAATTAAGCACTGAGAAAGAATGAACTGCTTTAAAATACAACTTAAACAAAAGATGGATGTCTATGTTAAAGACCATCAAATAAGGTTATGTCTAAGGGCATTGTATCAGTTGGGCAAGTGGCTACATAGCTATAATATCTGATCACAAAAAATCCTCAAAAGTAGCACAATGTCTTGGCAGAGCTATCTTGGTACTTCCATTATGACTATTGTTTCATGCAATCTAAAAAATAGGTGTTTGTGACCCTATTCCTTAAGGGCTAGACTTGTTAGGCAGGCCTAGACCACAGTTAATTCACACAGGAAAAATCAAAGTTAATTTCAAAAACAAGGAGAAGATGGTCAGTGATTCCACTGTGTCTCAACAATTGAGGACCCAGAGAATTTCCCTTGCCATTCTGAGAGACACCAGTATGTGCTTGTCTTTCCTTAATGAGAAAAATGTGACAAGCAAATGTTTAGTTCCAGGGCTAGCTCTAGGTATAGATAAAGTAGGCAGTTGTCCAAGGTAGCAAATTGGTGAAGATGGCAAAAGGTGCTCCAGAAAGGATGCTCATCATACCATTGCTACCTGGATATGGCTGAGTTCTAAAGGAAACTAACCTTCATGTCTGCCTCCCCAGTCACCTTTCATTCCTGTGTATACATCTGAACCCAGACATGTATTCCTCTAGGTAACCATTACCCTCATTTTTTTCCAATACGGGTCCTGTTCAGCTCCACTGAAAATTTAAGGAGCCTCTGTTGATATTTTGTAGTCCTTTCCCTAACTTGTCCTACCTTACAGGTACTTACACATTTCAAGTTTCTTCCTATGCCTTCTTATACTTCTTTAATACTTCTCTTCCCCAATCCTCACTTGAAAATTTACTCTCCTTTCTTGAAAAAACTTCATCTGCTCTAATTGTCTGCTATTTTGTTTTATCTGCATCTTCTCTAAAATATTTCTAGTAACATAAACAACTTTGCCTGCTACAAAATTGTACTTATCTGTGAATTATGGGGTTTTTTGACCATTAGGTTTGAATTCTTATAAAATTTCAGTACATAACTTGAATTCCATATTGTACTCACTTTTTGAAAGCATCTACTTTTTTTTTTTTTTTTTTCTGCAAGGCACACAGAACTTCAAGGACAAATAGTAAAATATATGAAGTCCATCAGGTATAAGAACTTCCCACTGTTTTCTTTATTTCTTTACTTCGTATGTTTCCTTACTTTTGTTTTGTATGTAAAAGAGAAAATAGCTTTCAAATGTACTGCTTTCCAATGCAAATATATCCTTTTAAAATTAATTAAACTGATCTCTTGGGCATCAAAGTTCACCATAAAGTAACTGACTGTGGACAATTTAGATTATTGGAAAAAAACCCCAACCAATTGTATACTTACCAGTTTCAGAAGTTCTCACCAGAAGTGGGAAAGATGACTGATTCCCATGGCCAAGTCTGGTGAATGCCCTTACAGAGATGTTGTAGAGAGTGTATGGCATCATTTCACTTAGTGATATACTTGTAGATGAGGCATTTTTAATAAATAAATCATTGGAATCACTGTACAGAACTTCATAGTGAGTTATGAGACCATTAGGCTGCTCTGGTGGTAACCATTTCAGATTTATTTCTGTCGCACTTACATTTATTAACTCTACATTTTGTGGTGGGGAGTCTGGTTCTGTAATACAGAAATAAGAGAGAAAAAGAACCACCAACATCTGAGGCTTTCAATTAAATGAATATAAGATTGATTTCAGAAACCTGTTGGATCCTAAGATATATATTATCTGACTGTATCAAAAGGGCTACACTCACTCGCTTGCTCTCCTTCTCAAATCCTTACCACTTTTTATCTCGGTTAATTTTAGTATGTCTCCTTTTCCACTCATAAAAACAAGCACTTTTTTGTATCCCAGACACTTTAGCTTCTCTGGAATTTCTTTTCTCATCCACTTACAAATCTATCCAAAGTAAAAAATATCTTCTATCTACTGTTCTCATGCAGGCTTCAAATCCTCTCCCTGTTTTCCTCAAAGTCAGATTCTTTAAATCTAACTGAATACCATCTTACTACTTTTGCCTTAAACAACCACCCATCTTATTTCACTCAACCAACCATTGAACCAAGAAAGTGACTGCATGCATTGTAAGTAAATTCCCTTTAGTTTACCAATACAGCTGTTAACTGATGACCATGAAAACCCCAGTGTAAATCTCATGCACTGCTGTGAAGGTCATACATAAAAAAAAGTCCAGTTCCAGGCTAGTATGTTGACTAAATCTACTGGCAAGGTATGAGTTCATTAGCTCACTGGTGTCACATAACACATGGAACTGTTGAAGGAATGGGCTGCATTTATGAATAAAACAAATTCTGAATGTCAACTATGATTTCTTCTTGATCACTTCACCCCTGAAAGAATCTGTCTATTAATTTATTTATTTTCTTATGTAATAAGAACTTGGGATTATGGAATTCAGTTTGTGTACAGATACCTATACCTAGGAATATCAGAATTTATCATGATGTACTTTGTACTGAAGGTCTCATGAACCACTTTCATTACTGATTTCTGAGCCTGTAAATGAAAAGTGTTAACTGTAACAGATAGCTACTCTCTTGACAACAAGATTGCCCACATAGATCTTTCCCATGTGAAGAAGCTTAATTTTCAGCTGAAATGCATTTTGCAGTTGATCCAGCATGGTAAAATATTTAAATGCAACAGCCTAGTATCTTCTATCCTAAGATAAGTTATCTAAAACAGATGTGGTGAATCTTTTATATGGAGTTCTCTCTCTTTTCAAGAGTCAAACAAATTATCATTCGTAGGTTGGCTAAAGTTAGAAGAGATGGATCTCAACATAAATTATCTCAGGAAAACTAAAGAACAAGAAGAGGAAGATAAGAGGAATTACACAGAGCCTTATAAGAAGGCAGGAATTATTGGTGGTTTTCATAATAGCTTCCTCAAGGCTTGCATGCATCTCTTGCCAATAACTGTTGACCTGAAACTGCAGTCAACAAATTTATGTAATGCTCAAAGGCAAGGGATTGTAAACTTTCAGAGAAATAGATATTTAGATAGGTAATTTTCTGTTCCTGTGTTATGTCTTTCCTCTGTAAAAAAACTAACAGCACAGAAGCTATGCATCCTTTTAAAAAAAAAAAAAAAGATTACTTTAAGTTTCACTGTTTATCTTGATATTTTGGTTGATTATTCAAATTAGCTAAGCTTTATAAATCCCCATGATTTTTAACCCTGTAATGCTTTGCTCTTTTTTAATCTCAATAATTTTTCCTGCATTGTAGCATATCTGGCAATAAGAGAGGTGACAACTGGACAATTACCTTCTTTGTTGCTTTGTTAGAAGTTAGAAATGACTCTGTTGAAACCAGTGAAAATATAAACTTGGTACAGATGAGAAAAGACTAAGGTTTAATACTCATGACTCTGCTCTGTAAATCAAATTCCTTTGTTCTTTTTGCAGAGGTCATTGGTAACTCCAGCTATTGCCCCTGTACCTTGATGGGTGGAAACTGCCTTGCAATCAAGCAAAGATGATTCAGAAATCTTCATAAAATAGTATTATTCCATACATTAAAACTATTGATCTGTCTCAAAATTAATAAAGCCCCAAAGCCATACAAAAAACAACTGCATATAAAAGTGTAAAAACACTTCACTTTATTTCTATAGAATAATATGAAAGAAGGAAGAAAGAAGGAAGAAAGAAGGAAGAAAGAAGAAAAAAGAAGAAAAAAAAAGAAAAAAGAAAAAAGAAAAAAGAAAAAAGAAAAAAGAAAAAAGAAAAAAGAAAAAAAAAAAAAGAAAAAAGAAAAAAGAAAAAAGAAAAAAGAAAAAAGAAAAAAGAAAAAAGAAAAAAGAAAAAAAAAAAAAGAAAAAAGAAAAAAGAAAAAAGAAAAAAGAAAAAAGAAAAAAGAAAAAAGAAAAAAGAAAAAAAAAAAAAGAAAAAAGAAAAAAGAAAAAAGAAAAAAGAAAAAAGAAAAAAGAAAAAAGAAAAAAGAAAAAAAAAAAAAGAAAAAAGAAAAAAGAAAAAAGAAAAAAGAAAAAAGAAAAAAGAAAAAAGAAAAAAGAAAAAAAAAAAAAGAAAAAAGAAAAAAGAAAAAAGAAAAAAGAAAAAAGAAAAAAGAAAAAAGAAAAAAGAAAAAAAAAAAAAGAAAAAAGAAAAAAGAAAAAAGAAAAAAGAAAAAAGAAAAAAGAAAAAAGAAAAAAGAAAAAAAAAAAAAGAAAAAAGAAAAAAGAAAAAAGAAAAAAGAAAAAAGAAAAAAGAAAAAAGAAAAAAGAAAAAAAAAAAAAGAAAAAAGAAAAAAGAAAAAAGAAAAAAGAAAAAAGAAAAAAGAAAAAAGAAAAAAGAAAAAAAAAAAAAGAAAAAAAAAAAAAAGAAAAAAGAAAAAAAAAGAAAAAAAAGAAAAGAGGAAAATAGTGGTGTCCCAAATATGATTAATTAATTATGGTTTAGATGGGGTATAAGGATACATTGTTTTCAGAGAAGGAACCTCAGCTCTGCAGTATTCCTCCCATTTGTCTATCAGAGTTGAAATTAGTTGAATGCTAGTCATGCAGCAATTTTCAGCACTATTTCTAGCACTTATCTAAAACTGGGCTGAATGAGTTATCTAAAACTCACTTATCTAAAACTGGCTGAATCAGCCAGTTACTAACTGGCTGATAGAAGACTAATAATTTCAACAAACATTTATTTTTTTCTTGTACACTTTCTTCTCCCCTTTAAGTATGCGACTAGTCTTCTGAAGAGCAAACTTTAATACATAAATCAAATCATCATTGCAAACAAAGTATTTACCATCTTCAGGTGTTCTCACGAAAACATCATTCTCTTCAGATAAAGCACTTTCTCCAATTGTGGTAGAGGCTGTCACTCTCATTTTATAATTTGTGTACTTTTTTAAACCTAAAAATATTAAGTAAAAAAATCTTGACTGTTGACGTTTTCAAGATTTTTTTCCCTATAGTCATAAATTTAGTTACTGTTCTAAGAGTACTTGACACACATTCGTCAGCTAAAAGAATATATAATACTATTTATTTGGGGAGAGCCAGCTAAACACTCAGTCAAATCAACAGATTTTGAATAAGTCAGCCAGCTTCAACCCTGTAAATATCTTTAAGAATTTATTTGTCAAAACAAAGGATGTGTATGTGTACTACCAAATATATGTTTATCTTCTATATACATTACCCTGAATAGCATAAATAAATGCCTGAAACTCTATGAGGAATATATTTTCTTCAATTACTATAATTACCACCTTAAAAGAGGAAAAACATTATTAATGTCAGACAAATACTGTGAAAAAAAATACAATTTGAAAAAGCATTGATAATTTAGAAATATTTTCCTGAGTGGAAAGAAGAGGATGAGGAAAAAATTCCAAGGAGAAATCAATTTCACAAATTACTACCCAGTACATTTCACAAATTACTACTTGGCATAAAATGACAATGGTTTTTTTTCTTACCCAGTCCTCTCCTTCCACCTCACATTCCCTACATATCCCTCCATAGTAGACAAGTCTGTCAGCAGTGTCCCATCCTTATTTTTACATGCAGTTGTGTTGCATGTGTGGATGTGGGAGATGTGGTCCACCTACCATCTGTGGTCCACCGGCAAACAGCTACATTACATAAAGTTGGAAAAAATAATTTCATATAAAGTATTTACATTTTTTTTTTTTTTAAATAAAATGACACTGTACCTGTCATAAGTAAGCTGTTATTTGAAGTTGTTGCGTGGAATGCTCTTTTTGTATCCAGTTCCATCACATAAACAGTATAATGAGTGATTTTGCCATTGGGATTTGCTGGAGGATCCCAGTACAGCAAGACAGAGGAAGAGCTAATATTCTTGTATGATATATTTTGTACGGAGCTTGGAACTTAAATGAAAACAGAAAAAATATAGCAGTATGTAAATAAATGATTTTTTTAAAAAATAAAATGTTCAGTGAAAGAAGCTATGTATGTTGACTGATAATAGAAGTGTTACAGCATTTTACCTTGTTCATGTGTCCTGACTGCAAGAACTGATGATGGTCCTTCTCCAACAGCAGTGAAAGCAGACACACTGATTGTGTAGTCTGTGAAAGGTGTGAGGCCCTTTATAATGTAAGACAGCTCTTCAGCCAAAATATTAATGGTATCCTGATTATCTGTGATTAAATGGAGAGAAACAGTTACTTACTCATGAACTCATTTTTTTATTTTGCATTACAGACTCATTTTGACATCGTGACCTAGAGCTATTCTATTGCAAAATAATTAACTTTCGTGGCAATTACAAAAATTAAACAAAAGATTATGCACCACCTCTTAATCAAAGAGGGGCAATTACAGGTCCATTTTCATGTGTACAATAGATAGATTAGTCTAGGTGAAAGAATAAATGAGCAAGAACAAAACCAGGAGGTTTATACTGACAGCTATCTCAAAAA
>VWZY01005844.1:362337-388460 GCA_013399075.1 Chloroceryle aenea
GAGAGACATCCTCTAGGAACTAGCAACTAGCATACTTGTATGTGGTCTAGTCTCTCCAGTGACTTCAGTACCATGGTTTCTAGGTAGATAAGAGTTGTGGGTTTGGTTTTTTTTTGGCGGGAGGGAGAGGGGTTGTTATTGTGGTTTTGTTGTTGGTTTTGTTTTTATTTAATTGAGAAAGACAAATTCCCCTCTTCCTTGCTCTCCCTATGGTGCTATAATAACTATACTTGAAATGGCTCCACTCATTAATCCCTTCACAGTGGTATTTTTAGCAGAAGAGTCAGCAGAATGAAGAAGTCATACATGCCCACAAAAAGGTTTTGGTGCATCTTCAGTAAAATTCAAAGTGAGCTGCAATTCAGCTAGTCAAAAACTTCTGTTATAAAGCAGCAGTTATACCACTGCAACATGAAAAAGTGGGGGGGGCTTCCCATATCTGAGTATCAGGCTCAGAGTTTTGTGAGACCAGTATTAAAATGAAGGCACCTAAAAATCATCAGACCCTGCTGAAAATCTGGCTGTCAACAGCTTTAACTACTATAACAATTACTATAAAATAATACTTGTATGCCAGATTACAGCAGGCACTGTCTGAAATCAATTTCTCAGCAACACAGACAGCTTTTAGCAACTCAATATCTCAAACTGAATGAGACCATAAAAAGAAGATTCATGTGTAAATTTCTCTATATGACAAAGAAGATTCTTCAGGATTAATATTGTATAGAAAAGATCAACTGTAGTTTAAAGTAATGGATTAAATTCTGGGTTTAGATACTGGTTTATATGGAGGAATTGGGTGGCTTAATAAAAAAAAAAATACATATGAACACAACTTTCTCCCCACTGTTCAAAATTCAGTGTAAAAAATTTAGAGTGGTATTTTAAGTCCCTGCCTGTCAAGTGAGGCCTGCTTAACGATTTGTAAATATCCATACTTGGTAAAGAAACACTGGTCCATTGATAATAAAGAACAAGTGTACACACTTAATGACATCACCATGTCATGGGGTCATCTCCACCTGTTTGTCACCCATATAGCAAAGTTGTAACTTTTTGACCTATTTACCTTCACTGACATTTGAAAACCTATTAGTCAAAAGGCTTAGAGAAATCAAGGTCTCTGAAGGGCTTGGAGATATGTTAATCCCTGACAATCACACCTGCTTTGGCAACTGTAATAACTGATTGTCTATGCAGCTTGGCTGATGGCTTTCGGGAGCTCCTTTCACTAGCAAGGAGGTCAGCTGGGTGACAAGGGGCTAGTTCCTGCCTGTGTGGCATTCCCATTTGCTTCAGAATGTTATTTGGTAGTAAAAAAATCCAACTCCAGCAAATGACCCATTCATAATTTGCTTGAACCATGTGCTAAAGATCATATCTGGGACAATGATGGGGGTCCTTCAGAACAAAGGAGAATGTAGAAAAATATCCTACATTATCTTACCCAAAGCAGAATGTAATTCTGCAGCTCCATTTATAGCAGGGAAATTTTCACCAGATATGCTTGTAAATATTACTGAGGAAGTTGTCTGAATGCTGGAAAATATTTCAGCTGAACCTTCATATAATTCATTGGCTGCTTCCATTGAATTCCAAGTGGAAGAAGGTTTGATGTTTTCATTTATCATGTATGGTTCCAAAGAATCAGTCAAATACTAAAAATCAGAAAGATAAATTAAAATCTTCATCATCACTAAATTATTTCATTACATTTATATACAATATAGAAAGTGTTTGTATACACAAATACACTAGTTGTGCAATATATATATGCACGTTGTATAAATGTTGGCATACAAACATAATCTTTTGCTACAACAATTAACAAAGTACAGTATTTCTCATTAAAAATTTCAGCAGACAGTAACATAAAACCTTTAAATCTTTTTTATTGTTTAAACAAACATCATGCTCTTTTTTAAATTACTTAAAACACAATTTTTATAGTAAAGAGGCAATTTTAGAGCAATTGTTTTCACTTTAATACTATATCCTTGTAGTTCTGTTGAATAGACATGTGTTTGAATTTGGGAGATTCCATTTGTACTAAGCATGTTCTGAAACAGGGTTGCAGGCACTAAAAACAAGAGGGCTTCAGATGCCCCTACTAGGCCCTGGAGAAAAGGCATAACAGGTTGACTAGATCACTGAGAGGAATTAAGGGAAGAGGAAGAAAAACATAAGCTAATGAAATAAAGGGGAGAGGGAAAATAGCAGACTAGGTGTGAAAAGGGAGAGCAAAAGAAGATAAGCGTTAAAGCAGTCTATAGGACAGAACGTGCAAAAGTCAAATGTTGGGGAGGGATGGCGGTAGATATAAAGGGACCCAGAACTATAAAGAGAAAAAAAGCAGAAATAGAAAAGAAAAATCAGCTTGAGCATAGGTACAAAATGGTGTGCAAGCACTAGATCATTATGCCCTTTCAGAACCTGGGACCAAATCCAGGACTCAGGTGTCTCTAAATTTTTCTGCTGTCATCTATGAACACTCCCCACTCACACATATGGCCCACTTCACTGCCAGAAAGAGATGCCTTTACCATGATGTAACCCATACACATTAGCTTTCTCCCTACAGAGTCTGGGTGGAGAGAGGGCAAAGTAGATTTTTTGCCACTTTACCTAGGGAGAGATTAACCACAGGCAGAGATACAGCATCAGGCTCACCTAAGTACTACCAGATAAATCTCTATATGCATCATCTTCAAGCATGTATTATAGCAAAACAGTAACTCACATAGAAATACATTTTGCTTCTGATGCTTTTCCACATATAAGACAAAGCTTTTCATTGCTAATAGTTATTGAGTACTATTAACACTGTGGGTATGGCAGTTCAAATCCTGTAGATACTCTAAGCTTGGGTCAATAGGGTTCTAAATAAGTAAAATTTATTATGACTTGTTTTGATTTTTAATTGGAAATTACATTCAATAAACTATAATAAAGCAGCAATGATGCTACACTCAGGAATCAAAAATTAGGAAATCCCATCATTAAAACATGTCTGTGAGGACAATTTTCTTTTTTTTTGACTCTGTACTGTGATACAATCTTTAATTATAGAGTTATATACTTTCACTTTCCAAGGACGCCTGCCTAGTTTAATTAATGGGTTCTTATGTTTTTTCCCTTTAGTCTTTATTTAATATTTGGCTTCAGGGCTCTATTTAATATATAACATTCAACTTGAAAGCAAACCCATTCACTGAGCTCTACATCAAAAACTTAGATTCTGTGTCAGATTCAGAGGAAGACATCATTGTTTAAAACAAAACAAAAAACAAAATGGAATTATGCAAACTTTGGGCACCTACATTCAAAATTCAGGCCAAAATTTTCTACTTCAGAAAGCACTCAATCCCAAGCTGAATGTTTGCTAGGGGTCTACAGGTCTGCACTGCATGCTCAAAGCTGCCTCATCTAAGCATGTAAACCACACCACAGAAGTTAAACTGACAGCATAAGTATCCTAAAAGATCTGATCCGGTAGACGTGCACAGATATCCTTAGCATACGTACATAGCAGGGAGTTCAGTGTGTAGTGTCAGACATGTAAATTCAAGGATACAAATGGGGGCACAAGGTCTAGGGGTGTTTGCCTTGCAAGCAGAGTACTTAACCAGCCTTGGGAGACTTCTGTTGAATTCACTGCTCTATAGGATTCATACCCACATCTTGTAGGAATTTGCCTGAGTAGCTATGTTACAATCTGTGCACCCAGATCTGTACTTTTACTATTAGGCTATACAGTTCTGCAAAGAAATCATGACTAGAAAGGCTAAGACTGTGGGATATGGCTTCCTGCCTTCAGTAGCTAAGACTGTCTGGGTCATTCTGCCAGAAATATTTATTGTTTTCTTCTTGTGAAAACAGCATTACTGGAATCTCTTTAAAAACAGACAGAGAAAAAGAATGGGATGAGGAAGGTGGCTTTTAAAAGCACTGACAACACATCTGTGGTGGCCAATTCCACATTCTGTATATATCAGACAAGGCAGAGAAGTAAATGTAATGTAGCAAAGAAATTTGTATTAAAAAAGACCAAACAACAACAAAAACAACAACAAAAAAGAGTACCTTATTTTTCCCTTCAAGAATAGTGTTTTCCAGAGCCACCTCTGTTTCCTGCACCTGTACTTTAATTCTGTACTGGGTAATGATTCCATTTGGTTGTTGTGGCTTCCTCCAAACAATTTTTACGTATGTGGCTTCCACTTCTGCTAGATGTAAATCCGACACAGCACCTGGGACTAATATTCAAGAAAAAACTTGATTTAATTAAACATCTCTGATTATTACAAGCTTTTTCATTACTGCATGTGAAATACAATAGGCATTTAATCAAACTTTACATCCTTATCTTTTCAGTTGCTCCTGTGCAGGTAGAGAGTTACTTCACATATTTTCTTAGCAAACAAGTTACAGTTCTAAAAATATGCACACAGTTACTAGACATATATGACTTATGTCTGAATATTGTCAGATCCTAAGATGATGTAAATCTGGATAGCTCCACTGAGGTCAGCACACTGGAAGCAAGAAGACCTTTGCTAGCTTACTGTACAGAATCTTAAGTATATTGAAAATGAAAGCTTAATTCTACATTCGTCAAACCCATACAAGAATGAAGTCAACCAGTGAAAATAAAAAAAAAATAAAGTGATACATCTTGTCCATTTGCATAATATGCCTCAGAAAAACACAATGACTTGCATAATGAAGATCTGTAGATTTGGCATTACAGTGAGTCATTTTATGTCAGTCTAAAATTAAAGCAAAAAACTAGCAAAATCCTCTCTGGCTTCTGACAGTGAGTTTAAACAGAAGATGAGCAAGACTGGACTGAAGCAGGCCATCTCTGGAAATCATCTCTGATTGCTGACTAAAGCAGATACTTGAGAGAAAGAACACAATAAGCAAGGATAGGTGTTCCTCCTGCTCTTACACCTTGAGCAAGCATTGTAGCGACCACTGATTGAGAGATTTTATAAATTTGTGCTGTGTGGCATACACATGACACAGAAATAACCATCCTGAAACTGCCTGTCCGTTACACACTGATTCTCATTTTTTTCTGGTTGCATCCTCAAATGCAGACCAATAATCCTTCACATTCTCACAGGCATGTAAGATAAATCTTCATTTCTATGCTGCAAGGGACCCTCACCTGATGAATCGACTACTGGGAGCCAAAACTCCCAGCAACAGAGTAGATGGCTCAGGGGCAGAGCCAACCACTGGACTGCCCCAGGAGAAGATCTCGATGTTGAGCTTGCCCCAGAGCTATGGCCCCTGGTAAAGGTGGCTCCATCAGAGACTGGTATGGGGCCCTGGATTTGGAGAAAATTAATCAAACGAGAGGTTTAATAGGAAACATTGGGGCTGAACAAACCAGCCATAGGGTACCCTGCCTGTTCTTTCTTTTCCACTTGCTGCCATCTAACGGGGAAGGGGGGAACCTGCAACTTAATTACCGTATTAAAAAAAAACCAAAACCTACTTCAATTTAGGCAGAAATTACTTTCCTTTCACAGTCTCTGAAGGCTTCTGATATCAAGTAAATTTAGGGACAGTGTATGAATTGGACAAAAGTGGAGACACAATTCGACATAATAAATTTTCAGCTAATTTCTTTCATAAGCTTTTCATCCCTCCCTCGTAACATACCCATTCTTTCTTACCTAAAAGGCTCTAAAGGGAAAACTGAGAACAGTTATCATGTACAGCCCATTTAAATCACTTCTCTATGCTTACTCACCATCTGCAGGAGTGAAAACTGTAAGGTTAGTCTTTGGCCCCACCCCAGCACTTGTCTCAGCAGTGACGTACACATTGTATGTTGTAAATGGCACAAGGTTACTAAATACAAACTTATGATCTTTTGTGCTGTTGTCCAGAATATGACCTAGAATGAAAAATGAAGAGATTCTAGCTTAAAAATAAAACCAGTTTAGAGCTACTTTCCAGGCTGATGAATCATGAAAAGACAAAGTTGTTTGTGAAAAAGTTAATTTGGCATCAACTCCATTGGAAATGATACTGAATGTCTGAGGAAAACAAACAAACAAAGCCAAATCAAGAAGGTATGGATTTTAAAAGGGATATTTTTTTGTTCATAAATTAATTTCTATTGCTTTTCCTATGTGGTCCCATAAAAACATTAGTATACAACTCATAGAAACTTCTTCCTTAAAAACCAGGCAGTTATAAAATTTGTATATATATATGTATGTCTGAGTAAAAAAACAATTACAAATACATCAAAACAGACTCCTACAGATGATTGTATATTACATGGGAATGAAGATGCTCCAGAAAATACACAACAGAAGGAGAAAAAAAGTTCAAGTTAGATATAGAATGATTTGGATATATAAGCACTCTAATTCAGCTGTGATCTTATTCTGTTCTGTCTCTGAAAGACTGAGGAAAGTTGGTTTTCTCCATTCTTATCTATTGTGAATTTAATTACATAGTCTTCCTCATAGTGGGCAGGCTTTTCTCGTAAAAGTAATCTAAAAACTATATAAAAGTCTAATAGTAAAAAAGATACATGGCACTGCTTTGAAATATTCATTCTTGATTGTCAGGGACACTAAGTCTAAGGAAATAATAATGAAAACAAACAAACAAACAACTAAACAAAACCAAAACCAAACGAAAACAAAACAAAAAAACCCACACAACACAAAACAACACAGCAACATCACTTCACACTTACCAAATGGTCCATACAGCTCAACTCTGTAACTAAACTTTCCCGTTACTACAGTTGGTGGGTCCCACATCACTGAGAAAGATTTTGCTGTAATGTTGCTCTTGGCAATATTTTGTGGTGGATCTTCTGGAACTTAAACAATATTGGAAAAAGTCTTTGAACATAAAATAATTTATTTTAGGATTTCCAAAAAAATCGTGTCAGACTGTAAAAATAAACATTAAATATTCTGAAAGGAACCTACAATAAAAGCACATCTCATAAAATTTACTTATTTTTATTTATTTTTTAAGGTAATTCTCACCAAAGGTGTCAAGAGATCCAGTAGTATGTAAATAATCCTTAAAAGACAAAGATGGCAAGAACAGTACCAAGTTTAGCATGGACTTCATCATGATATAGATTACACAGGGAAGATGCTCAAATACAGTTGTGAGGCTCAGCAATCCACAGCTCACATTGGGTACATTTTTCTTCCTTGAACAGGTTCTTTTTTCATATAGACAATACTTCATGCTGAAGATTTCTGATAGCGCTAATGATATACATTACTATTCAGAAAGGTAAACCTGGAGTCAGTGAAGCTTGCAAAAACATTCCATACTTGAGTAATTTTCTAATTTTGTGAAACTGTTGACATAAATTAAATGGTCAAAAGGGTTTTCAAAGGGTTTTGGGAATATAGAGGACCTTGCCTGATGCAAATCAAAACACTGGCTTCTCGTCATCCTCACACCTGCTGAGGCCATGGGAAGGAACTTAATTCAAATGAGGGGTTTCAAGTGATCGGTGATCTGCCTCTCCGTCAAGCTTCATCTCAGACACTCCAGCAGAGGTTTGAAATGTAAGGTTTTGGCTATATGAGAAACTTGTAACTTGGAGAGGCTGGCTAGTGTGACACTAAAAAGATTCATGTAAGAACCAAGACATCTGGAGAAGGGAAATGATTTCAGTAATTACAGAGAGACTGGACAATCGTAGTTGATACTGGAGGGGGAACCTGTTACAATAACTGAAAAGAAACAATCCTAAATCATAGCTTTACTATGTAGCCTATATAGATAAATAAAAATCTTAGAATAAAAAAACATGTTTCCCACTGAAGCAAATTTAAGTTAAGAAAATAAAAAGAATGAGGTAAAATGTTTTTGAAGTTACAATGCCTTCCTAACAAATCACCATTCAACTCTATGGCCAGTCTCCAAACAGGATCCTTGGCATGCAGGACTCACCGGGGAGCACTTTAACAAGCACCTGAATGCTTGTAAGGTGAAGATCTAATAGAAGCTTGGTTGTACCAGTGTGCTGCTAAGAGGAAGGACCTACTGAGCCTTGGGCCATGAGGGTTGGCCATGTCTGTGGTCCTGTGTATACCACATATTCACCCACGCTGACCAGTAAGCCAATCTCCCTTTTCCCAGACCACACTTTAATGTATGAACCCTGTTTGTACAGGCATCCATCAGGCAAGGAGTTATGATCTTCTCTTTCAAAGAGCTGACATCTTCCTATGCATTTGGCAGAACTAAACCCCCTGCTGCATAAGCTTTTCATCACTTTCCAGGGTTTTCAAATGAACAATGCACCTATCCTAGCATGTTAATAGGGTGAAAAATAAATGGGAAATTAGCCCTGAGATCATTTGAATGCAAACTATCAAAAGCTTCATTAACCCTAGGCAGAACAGCAAACTAAGAATATTTTAATTCTAGCAAAGCAATTCAAATGAACAGTACTAGCAGGGAATTAAATTTCTTTTCATCTGAACAGCACTATGAATTCTGAATGTATGAAAGGGGAACCCAGTAACTCCAAACTGTGTCAGGCAAAAGAATGATGTCTAAGCAAAGAGAAAGCCAGAATTACGTTCTACTAGAACACCTTTTTGGTATGGCTCCATTAATAACGTTGTCCATTATCTAAACCATTACAAAACTCCTGTTCCTGGAAAACCTTAATTTCTAATTCATACTTCTCAGTGCATTGCAGGTAATGCAAAATCAGCTGTCGAGGTGTTTAAAGATTTCTTTAGCACTGAACAGCTTTCAGCAATGTCCAGATGGATGAACCATGGGACAGGAGTTTCCTTTATACTCCTTATTTTCCCACAAAAGCAATGAGCTTTATGTGCATTACTATGCACACAGTACACACATACTTTTTGAATACTATGCTCAACACCTTTTCCCTTCATCTATATTTTTAATTCTCTTTCCATTGTGCCATTAACTGCATTTCTTAAATCATCCTCTGTTTTTCATAAAATCTGATCTGTTCTGAACATAACTTTGGTTTCTTTTAATTTTAATAATAACTGAACTCCCACTCACTGTACATGATTAAATAAATTAATAACTATATGCACTTTCAGTTGATTCCACCAGGTAAAATTAAGTAATTATGTAAACACAAGATGGTGATAAAACCAGATTTGGAATGAAATATATTGCAACATAATTCAAACTGATATTCGGAAGTTTTCATATAAATCTGAGATATTATGCCCCTTTGAAAGCCACATATACCTGATTCTGGAGTCCGGACAATCGCACTGTCAATGTAGCCTGCCTCAGTGGTAACTGCAGAGACTTCAAAAAGATAGGTGGTATATGGCCTGAGGTTAGTTATAACAAAACTAATTGGTTCATTCCAAACAGAGCTCATTTGACTCAGTGCCTCTGTACTTGGCGTAACTGTAGTCCGTGACGGAATTGAGGATTTGCCAAAAGTAGTTGAAGGAGTGGTAGTACTCCACAAAAATGATTCACTGTTGTCCTATAAAGATAAAATAGAAAACATGATAACCTGCATCTGTAACCTATGATTGTACATCTATGCAGACCAAAAAAGGCAAACCACGTTTGAAATAGAAGTACCCAAAATTGGTTATCCTTTTTTATATTTCTATACCCAAATTTAGTTTATCATTTCATTAGCTGACACTGTTAGCACATCCTGTTAGTGATAGATTCCTGCCTTATTCCAAAAGATCTCAAATCTGACTGAACAGAAGCAATTCTCTAGGATTCATTTAATTATTCCCATATTCTGTTTTCAGCTCCCAGTCTTTCTCTGTATAAAAAGTCCCCCAGTGAGGTCCTTCTATATCACATGTATCTTACATGTATGTGTTTGCATATATATATAGCATACATATAGCTGTATATCATGGATAAGACCACACAAGGGTTTCCTAATCCATATTGTCAGGGGACACCTCTGTAGAACTGCCAGATGTTACAGTAACAAATACCATTGGTTCAGTAGGTGCCAGTTTCCATTCTCAGTGCTGAATTATATCAGACTGATGTTGGGAACCTTTACAATGCCTAAAATCACCTTCCAAATAAAAACTGAAAGCAAAATTCTGATAATTTTGTTATTTAAAAGCACACTTTTCATTAAAATACTAAGCCTCACATACTAAAAAAAAAAACAAAACAAAAACAAAAAAACAAACACACCAAAAAACACTAGGCAACTTGAAATCTGAGTAATCAACATTACTCAGAATTAAGAGGAAAAGGAGAATAAATACTGGAAAGGATAATTTTCTTCAAGAAAATCTCAAAGTTAGAACTTGGTTACATGTCTGAATCATTTGCCTAGTCAAAAAAAAAATTCAGAAACATAGCAATAAATGCTTATTTTAAGAACAACTCAGAACTCAAACATTTTTTTCTAAATATCTGTTAAACGTTAATCGTTTCATTTTGATATGAAAAGTATTTCAATAATGTTGAAATGTGTTACACAGAATAAAGCATACATTTAAAATATGAAAACAACTACCATACTATATATAAAAATAAGATATAAATATTGTTATATGCCTTCACTGAACAAGAACACCCACCAAATCTTACTTTTTCTAATTGAATGTCATATAAAACAAAAATTTTAAAATAAAAAATTATGTATTTCATTATTTTGTGAAGAAAGGATGTCAAGTTGAACCTTATAAAATTATCCAAACAAAAACAAACAAACAAACAAACCCCCACAAACATTTTTACTTTGATTAAACTAAGCTTTCAAGGAAAATCATTCCATTTAAACTATTTTCAACAGAAAAGTTTTTCTTCAGCTGTTATATCCTTCCGTGGGCCTAAGTTTGCAAAGTATCTGGGGTTGTTCTGAAAAGTAAGCCTCGAAGTTCTTTATGTCCCAAATTTTACATTTAAAGTTAGCTTGAATCTATTTCTAATTTAAAATGTTTATAACACTTACATTACATTCTGGTAACCTCCCAGACAGAAGGTCCTCTACTTTAACCAAGACATCTTTCACTATAATTCCACTTCTGGCATGTTTCACACTGATCTTGAAACTAGTTATCTTCCCATTTGGTTGCCGAGGGAGAAACCAGATCAGATTTACAGCTGAATAATTTAAGGCTTCAACTGTGAGATTCACTACTTTACCTGGAGCTAGAAAACAAAACAAACAAAAGGAGTGAAACATACTTTTATTCTCAGCACTGGAAAAAAAATCCTTTTTTTTTTTTTGTAATGCCATTTCTAGTTTCCAAATCCTAAAGCAAATAAGTAACATCCATTCACAAACACATGTAAAGAAGATGATATGCAACCAGCTCTTTTCTAAGCTAGTTTAAGTGAGAAATATAGTTATTTCAGTCTCATAATAACATAGTAATTGGTTAGGTCAACATAAAAATATTCTTCTTGGAAGCAACTCTTCTACTATGTTAAAAGTAGAAAATTTTTACCCATTTTTGTTTGTTTAACAGCCTATGACTGCACTGGGTGTTACATTTCACTTTACCTGTGTCACCTTTTCAGCTGGATATAGATTTTTGGTAGCATTCTATATCTGAATTTAATTTGAATATTCACTATTACTGCAGAAATGATGTTCTTTGTATCAGTGACAATTTCTGGGGCCTTCTGTCAGAGCATCTGTATTAATCACAGCACAAAGGAATGGCATGCAGCATCTAAATGAGATTTTACATGGTAGCTGAACTTCTCTGTGAATTACAGTACTGTGGCTCTCTCTTAGTCCTGTCTGCATGGCATGGTCAGCAACAGTTCCTGCACTGCTAACCTTAGCACTTAAGAGAAAAGGGCTATGCTGCCTTAAAAATACACAACTGTCCACAATTAGAGATCTTTCTGAATTGAGGCAGTTCCTCCAAGCCTCATATTTTACTTCTTGCTTAGGCCCTTCTGAACCTTTTGTAGACCTTTCACCTCCTCACAGATTTATATTTAAATAATCATATCTTCTGGCTAAATTTCCTACTTTAAACTGCACCTCTTCATGTTGATAGAGGTGTTGGGCTTTATTTAATCATCAGAGTTAGAAAAACAAAAGCTGAGAAGATAGAAGTATAAAGGTATTATAAGTAACACATAACTCTCACCTAGAATATGAAGAAAGCTTCCAGTTGCATTTATAATAGGGAATGTCAGCTTTAATAAAAATGCAGAAAGCAGAAACACTTCAAAAAGTAAAAAGCTAATATTCTTAAATGGAGAAATGCTTGTGTTGTCCTCTGTCAAACATGAATAAATACAGCCCATAGGAATATGGTGAAAAAAAATGACTTTGCATAGCTCTGCATGACAAGTTTACTAACCCTTCTCTTATTTGGTCTGATAAATCATTACATTATGTCAGAACTCTGAAGCAGAGTGATGATTTCCTGCCATTAATCAAAACGTGGCACTGTGCAGTTTGCACAGCTACAGAAACCAGCCAGGATTCCTAAACACAGAGGGACAAGCACTGCCATGGCAGCACAGGTTCTATATTCCACTGGCACTGGTTCACACTAGCATGACCAACTTGGTGCCAACTCTTCAACCAAGGCACAGCTGCTCCTGGAGCATAAGCGAGACTACAAATGCTATATTAATAAAAATTAGGCAAATTCAGACTCTAACTGTTCAATCTTCAAAACCATCAAGTCACATTTTTATTTCAACCATATATTATTGTAATTCCTTCAGAATTACAGAATCACAGAATCGTTGGAGTTAGAAGGGTCCTCTAGAGATCATCTAGTCCAACCTCCCCACCAAAGCAGGTTTGCGTAGTGCACATTACACAGGATTGCATCCAGATGGGAAAGAAGTTAACTGAGAAGTAAAATCTTAGTAAAACACACTCTGTGCTGGGCTTCTTAAAGCAGGCACTTGACTCTAGCACTAAACGAATACTGCTTGACATAAGAGAGCAATGCCAGAGCTGACCCCACAACAAAGTTCTGTCTTCTAGTACTGCTGCATGCAACAGCAGATGGGTCCACCTGACAAGTAGCTCTTCTCTCCTGTGACCTTGCTTTATGGAAGCAGCCAGCCTAGAAACTGGCAAAGGAAAACCCCAACAGAAACAGACTGCATAGAAGAAGCCCCAGTACATGCAAACCTCAAAAGCTGTTACTAGCAAATAGGACAGAAATCATCTTTTCCACTGAGTGAGGGAATAAGAACAGAATTAGGATTTTGTTGTAAATGCATCACAATTTGTTCAAGTATAAAATGTGTCATGGACACTTTATTTGAACTAATTAGAGAAGCTTTAATTAAAATAATTAGCAGACTTTATTTAAATTACCACTTTCTGCAGTCTGAAAAAGAAAAGGGTCACTAAATACTCCAAGACCAGCACTGTTCTCAGCAGCAACCTACAATTAAAAAAAAAAAATAAAATCCAAATTAGAGAATTTATAGGATATATAGTTTCCAGGACTAAGAAAAATCTTAAGGATGCACAGAGATTCACCTAGCTTTTAAGCTATAGATATACAAATGAACATGCCTTTTATAACTGTATTGTTTAATATATACTTTACATTTAAATGTGAAAAAATAAAAATGGAAAAAATATGAAGCTGTAAGAAATTGAGAAAACCACATGTGAATATCCACACTTCATAAATGTGAAATCTCTATTTTATGCTAAGGTCAGCAAGAATAACATCAGTAACAAGCCTTTTCCTTATCATAATTCACTTAAACCAGCTTCCCCATCCTTATTTTACTCATGATATAACTTAAAAGTGCAAAAAGCAAAATAGGTTCTCTTTCATTTCTTGAGCTCCTGAAGGATAGCAAGAACAGGTCAACCTCCCTCTGAGCAGAAACCCAAGGAAAGCACATCTTTTGGCAGGGAACTACAGGTCCACTTTATGATGGGTGTGCCTCAATGCTCACAACTACAGCAGAGTCTTCCCATGGATGGTCAGTAAACCGAGGCTTTGCTAAAATTTATGGAGATAAACACAACAGTGATGCCACTTGCTCTGCAATATAGGACTTCCTGAAAGTTCGACTCAGTGATGGGCCATGGCACACAATACTTACAAAGAAAAAGGAATGAAATCTAACTTCTTATTTTAAAAAGAAGTGATGGAGACAACAAAAGTTAAAAAATAAGCAAAATTCTAACAGCAATTGCAAGAGGTGTGTGAAAGAAAGAGCAAATCAAATAGCTTTCCAGCAATACTGAAGTTGGTAGAGTCATTCCTTCCTGCTAGTGTCAGGTAACAAAGGTATGGCAGAGGTGTTGAGGGAGCTGACAGTGCAGACTGTGGGGAAAGCAGGGTGAGAAGGGGCAGATGTGCAAAACTATGTGTGCATCATAGTAGAAGTGACAGACAGCATGCAGGGCATAACAAATGGCAAAGACAGTGGAAGGACCAAATAGGTCAGAAAGGAAAAGTGTTCTAATCACGCCTCCGGAATAAATTGTGCATCCTGCAGAAGACAGTAAAGATATTTAAACAAAAGCACTAAGCCCCAGCAGACGAAATACAGCAAAGTACTGTGAGGTAACAGGGAAGACAATCTAAGATGTAAGTCTACATCCACTTCCTAATGCAGTGTAAATTCTTCTTGTGAAGGAGAATCTGTATCCCTGGCTAGCCCTCTAAGCTATACAAACACCCCCTCCCCATACACACATCTCATGTCTCCAGCCAACCTTACCCTACTTCAACATCACAGAGAGAACAACTTCAAATGTCCTTAAGTATTGATGAATGTCACAGTAATTACAATCGCTGAGGAAATTTCCTGGAGGTCTTCAGGGAGTTGACAGGCAATCAGAAAACTCTGATTGTATTAAAATTAAATTAATTATATAAATCTAACGGTATATCCTCATCTGAACACTGCTTTTTTGTTATCTCATCTCAAAGTAGCTGTTGTAGAAAGGGCCCAGAAAGAAAAACTAATGTTAAGGCAGACATGGAAACTCCTATTTCATATGTGTAATTTCAAGAGAACTCAAAGTTACTATGACATAAATATACAAAACTTTGCATAGTACAGATGTCAGCTAGACACAATGATTAGCTTTGAAGAGAATCCAGAATAAATGCATACACAATGTACTGTTACCTTCTAGAGATCCCTGTCACAGAGAGCCGTTATAGGGAAAAAAAGCTTGGAAACATTTAAAAAGGACAAATATACTAAGCAGGTGACAAAGTACTATCCAGTTAAATAGTTGCAGTTCACATGTAGAAGGAATATTAATTTCTGATGCTTTAAAGTATGATGTCACTAATTATTTAAGTTCAGAAAAAATCTTGAGTGCCTATTTTTAGAAAATTATCAATAAGTAGATGTTGAAAATTATCCGTAGCTCTCCAACATTTAACAGATTATCACTTGTAACTGCTATTTCTTTAAAACTGCTTTGTTTTTTGGGTTTTATTCATTAGATATCAGAAATTAAGACTGGATTGTTACAAACAGAATTGAAACCCATATTCAGAGCTTATAAGCTTTGTTGAGCTGTACTGTCACAGTATTTACCAAAGAGAATTTCACAACAGGTCCAAGTCAGGTATTCTAAAACAATAAAGGATTTTCACCCACGCCAAAATCAAGAGCAACTTTTAAATGACAGAACAGACTCCAAAAATTAACCAAAGAACAACAATAAATTGTTCAGAACAAGGAAAACATGTTATGTTTCTTTTTGACCACATCTGTGAAGCAGAAAAAGTATTTCCACCCAAGTCATTATTGAATCTGTGAGGCTGCTCATGGGTCAGACAGTTAGGGCCCCACCAAAGGGGCCATAGTCTGGCAACAGATTTTTATTCACTCACAAGAAAAGCCGTGTGGTCCCTGCTAGACAAGGTTGTTGGGTCACAAGTGGCTTTCCTGAATCAAATTCTCTAAGATAATATTTCAGGCTCCAGTAATGGGAAGGATTGCCTCCCATATAGATCACCAAAAGGCAAATTATGGCTGAGTAAACTAAATCATTTAATATGTCCACAGTTTTCCTGGGAAAGATTCATATATGGAGCAACAAATGACATTTGCAGAACCTTTAACATTGAACTCCCCACAGGTGCTACTGAGGTACTCAGAATTGCAAATTGAATTATCTTAATAATTTAATTTTTCTGAGGAGATTAAACTGCTTAGAGTCTAAATGATAATACTTTTCTCAAATAGTAGCTGGACTATTTTATGTAGAGTCCCCCTTTTTTTTTTTTTTAAGCAAATTACTACAGGCAGGAGATCAAAGGATAAACATTTCTGCAGCTGTGGATATACCAGCTTTTATCAGCACAGATATCACAGCTAAACTCAAAATGAGCAACTTTCCTACAATGTCAGGCATAATTAGATTTTTACTTTCTTACACACACACACCCCCTTTACAAAGAATCACTGCACAGCCCTGTTCCTAGGTTGGTCACTATCAATATTTTTTAAAGCTTTGTGCTTTATGAATTTACATGATATGGCGTGAAGAAAATCAAACACATCATTTCATTCTTGACACTAAAAAGAAGCACCTCTACAAGGTGAAAAGTCCAAGTCAGGCAAAGAATTGCTTGGCAAATATTGCCAAGAGGACAGCAATTAATTTCTGTCCATTTGAAGTCATTTATTGTTGCAAGACTTCAGAGATGGATTGGAAGTGCCTAGTCTATATGTAAACCAAGTCCACATACAGAAGTCAGGAAAATACATGTATTGATTTTGGCAGTATATATTCACTGTGAATCATGAGGCAATAAAAACTATGGAAAGGGAAAAGAAAAGTATGACATTTTTTATTTCAGGAGATAACATCTGTTACACCTCCCAGGCTTAGGGAAACCAGCCAAAAGCAATTACAGGCTACATCCAAACAGCTACTCAGGCAAGAAAACTCCCTCTTAAAATTACTAAGTTTAAAATCAAAGACAGAATTATGTACCTACATGTTTTTCTTGATCTGTCTGAAATAATCTGGAAATTCACATGTAGTATCCAAAGTGCACCAGTGATTTGAATGACTAAGTCTCAATGAAGATGAAGAAGGAATTAGACATTTTTTAAAAATTTACCCTTTGCCTTTTACTTTCTACAACATTATGTCATATGCCAATAGGAATAGCAACAGAAGTCTTAGTACAATTTTGACTGGAAATTATTTAAATAAAAAAACACTACTGTAAACACGTACCTGGCTAATATATCTTGCTATATGGCAACAGTAATTAACAAGGTCCTTCAGAAAAAAACTATATGCATCTACCATAAACTCACACAACTTACCAAAAAAAAAAGGCAGAATTAAAAATACTAAAAGGCATTCACAAAGCTTTTACCATAATTTCATAAGTGGTTCCAGGGTTAAGACTGGTAAGAAGAACTTCCAGACTATCTGGCTTTGTTGTGACCTGTGTATAAGATGCTTGCAGCCATGGGCAGACCTCTTTATATTTAACAATATAGGAGAGAATTCTCCCATTTGGATGCAGTGGTGTATTCCATGACAACAGAATCCCAGCAGACCCCACTCTTTCACCTGCAAGGAACACAGGGGGTCCAGGATCTGAAAAAAACCCAAAACAAGCAACAACAAAAAATTGTAATATGTAAAAAAAAGCATCATACACATATATAAACACATATTCACATACAGAGAAATCAGTTTTTAATTAACTTTCCACATTAATGGAGACACCCTCAAAGCTTCTTTAAAGAAATTAAATCATCTGCCAGCACAAACCAGTAAAATTAATCAAAACTAATGTACTGTTCAATAGAAATCTTTTTTTTTGTCTGGCTAGAGTCCTATTACAAAAATGATTAAATGAATTTTGGAACATTCTTTTATAAGAATGTAAAAAAATGTAATGCTCAAGATCTTCATGGACAAAACAGAGTTTAATGGCAATTTAATATTTGAGATACTTTATCAGGCGGGATTTCAGTTCCTTTCACTAAAACCATTCAAACCCAAACAGCACGCTCCTACAAAGCATGTCTAATATGGCTACATTTTTTTTTTTAAAGTCTCTGAAGTCTAACACTGTACACATAAATCAGAGTGCTGTTATTACTACATGACACAACAGAAAATTTTTCAAAAGCTTATAACTTGTAGGGTTTTTTTAATAGACAAACTAATGGATGAACACAACTACAACTCACATCCAGGGCTGCTTCTTAAAAATATCCAAGAGCAGAACTCCCATAAAACACCTTGGACTCACTGTATTTTTTTATGGTTAAAGAAGACGACTGTTCAAAGTTGATTATCATTTCTTGAGTACTACTGTGTATATTATAAATACAAAAAAAAGCATAGTTAAACCACAAACCAACAACATTTCATCAGTCATTATTAACTCACTTGTCACATTTGTTGTCACTGTTCTACTCGCAGGTGAACTGTATAGTGAAGAAGAAACTGCAGAAACTGTAACATTGTATGTTGTTCCAGGAATAGTATTAGAAAAATCGGCCTGAAATAGGGCATAGATTTATTTAAATCTTTTACCAAGAATAATGAAAATAAAACAAAACAAAAGAAAACCAAACCAAACCATACCACAGAATGTTAAGCATCTTGCTACAAAATGTAATCTGTAAATAAGCTTGTAAAAATAGTACTTTACATGAGAGGTACAGTATTTTGCCATCTTATTTAATTACCCTCCATAAAGTTTGTATAACATTCAGTATTAAAGAATAACAAATGTAACTACTAATTTTATCCCAGAATCACCTATCGGTGTATCTTTTTTTTTTTTCTTGTATTTATTTTTCTGTACCATCATCAAAGTAAATAGGAAGCATTATAGAATTCCTTTTTGAAAAAAAACAAAACACAAAAGCAGCCTGAGAATCTTAAAAGTTTATCAACCTTAAGCTAGCCCATCTTTTCAATTAAACAAGATTTAACAAGCATTTATTCCAAATACCTGTACCTTTGCAGATCCAAGAAAAAACAAAAGCAAAACAATGAGAACAGCCATTCTTTCTGTTAATATGACTATATTTTCCAGAGAACAGAATCAAAAAGTCCTCCTATTTCTTTTTGATGGCTTAGCAGTGAAATGTTGCCTGCATTAATGATTTAAGGACAGATCTTCCTGGCAAGTACACAATTAATGAGTCTGTATTACTCAATAGCTCTGCCCTTCCTTTGTTAAACTATTCATGAACCCTTGGATGACTGGCTGTATCCTTCTAGCAGACTTTAAAAAAAGTAAATTCACTACCTGTTGTTAGGTAATAAACTCTGGATGCTGAAATTTGCTCTCAACAATTTTTCATTTATACTTTAATATTCATCTTTGCATTAAATAGCTAAGGAGGCAAGCTTGAATTCCTCAGCCACACAGCGCATAAGGAAAAGCTGGCTATGCAAGTCCTGTAATAAAAGCACATACTTGATACTCCCTAACTCCAAGATCTAGGATAACAACAGAACCATGGTCAGGAATAAGATCCACGTGAAATCTGTCTACATGTCCATACGGTAGTCTCCAATACAGTGAAAAAGAATACAATGAAACATTGAAGAATTTAAGTCCTTCTGGCTTTGCAGGTTCTGAAATAAAATGGTGGAATAAAAGACATTAACTTAACTAATACCCTTTAGAAATGCATTAGTATTTACAACATCCAAGAACAGTTCACTTGCTGCATGAAGGATAATTACTAATTAGTCTGCATACAACAATATACTATACTATAGTTGCTATACCATTACTGATACATGGTTGATAATCTCCCAGCTATGCTGTACAGACATCCCCATTAACAAACAATATCTGTATAGTCCTGGTTTCTGTTCCCAACCTTAAAGCTGGCATTGCTACTGTCATAACTAGTGCTGCTGTTGAAATCCAAGATGCAGCTGGTTCTTGCTCTGTTGCTAGTCACAGGATTGTTAACTCTTACACTTTTCACATACTTGGAATCCCAGTAAGTCCATGAAGTATTTTTGTAAAGCACAGTCAGAAAATTTTGCTGTAAATTTCACCTACAGAAATATTACTCAATATTGGGAATATATATTATGAGTGGGTTGAGAATTAGTTGCGATTGTGTAAAAACACCAGTGAATATGGACTGCAAAACACAACAACATGGCAATTATTCCAAAAATTAACCATTGTTAGCCAGTAGGCTCAGGCTTGCAAAGTAAACTGAATACACTTAAGTAAAAGAAGCACAATGAGGTCAACCGAGTTGACTCAAATCTTCCCTGCATTAGAAAAAAAAACAAAACCAAAAAAACCCAGAAATCAGTGTATTATAGCATTGCAGCCCTAGTTCATGCTTTAAAAGACATATTCATTTTACACTCTAGACATTACCTCAAACCAAATGTAAGGATTTTTCACCCGTATTTTTTAAAAAAAACTCCTTGACCTTTTGCTTCGGACCCCCTGACTAAGGCAGAAGTTTGTCAAGCACTGTCCCCAAAAGCAGACATACAAATGTCATGACATATGGTCAAAGTAGTCAATCAATGACAACTTCCAACAATTCTCAGGTCTCTCTCATACTACCATGTCATTGCCACACACACAAACACACACACAAAAAAACCCAACCAAACAAAAAAAAAACCCCACAAACTACAAAAAGTAGTATAATCATAAAATCATTAAGATTGGAAAAGCCCTCTAAGATCCTTAAGTCCAAACATCTACCCAACATTATCATGACCACTAAGCCATGTTCTGAAGTGCCACATCTACACATTTTTTGAAAGGAAGTAGCAAGACAAACTGGTTGAACTCGTTCTGGTGCATCTTTCTTCTCTTTAAATTTAACCTGTATTTTACATTATTACATTCCAGTAAATTGCAGACAGGTGTTAAAATTGACATTTTATCCCACTAAGTTTTAATCACAAAATTAATAAAAAACAGTCCTTGGATGGAGTAGTTAACAACAAAAAACCTTAGCTTTACAAGCATTTGTGAACCTGTTTAACTTCATTTACTGCGAAAAACCTACTGAAATTAAATAAAGTAAAACTCATATTGTGTGTCACTCTTAGGATAAGACCTGGAAAAAAAAAAAATACTAAAAATGATCAGAAGAAATTCAGAACTGAAGAAATTATGTTTCTGATAACATACTACTAGATGCAGGCTGAATAGAGTATAAGTTATCTATGTCTGCAACCACAGCAAACTATTACATGTGAGATAGCTTAAAAATCCAATATCATTCTACAAAGTGAGATGTACAAAGCAAACATGCACTGTTATTGACAGCTATCATTCACCAGCAAGAAGAAAAAGCAAAAAGCCATACAGACCTGTTACAATTTGAATGAAAGCAGAAGCTCCTTCAATATTTCCTCTTAGTCTTTGGAGCGTGAAATTGTAAATACCCCCAGCAGTCAGGTCTGTAACACTGAAGTCAGTCAGTGCTCCTGGAATCCTGAACTTGTTTATAAGTGTACTGTTTGATAAGGATGCTTTGTAAGAAGTAAAGTTAGTCTTAGTTGGATTAAATGTTAAAGTTGCAGAGGAAGTATTTACCATTTTTAACACCAGACCACATATCCCAGCTGGTTCTATAGTAAAAGTCAATCAGATTAATAGAGAAAGAATAAATGCATAGTCCTTAAAATATAAGAAAAATACTATCTTTTTAAAATGTTTTTAACTGAAATGATTTGAGGCTTCATAGCATCGTGGAATTTTCATACAAATTTTAGAAGCATGATTGTAAAGATATATAGTAAACACTTAAGTGCTCTTTATCTGCTCTAGCAGTCCAGAATCCAATATAAATCTATTCATTCAAATCACTGTCACAAACAAACTCTTCTCTTTTTATGCTGTATCTCACAAGCATTGGAATATACGTGTGCTCAGAGACAGAAAATGAATACAAAATGCAGGTAATTTTCTGGACCTTGCTAAACTATGCAAAGCACAATTCCTCTTACTTTTCTAAGCATTCTGTGGCCTTGTACAGGAGCAATCCTCCAATCTTATAACATGGGCTTGCAAGAATATAAGACATGAAGAAACAGTTGCAAACAAATGCAAGTTAATTCTTAAGGTACAGGATGCTGCTAGAGCTGGAAGAATTTTGTGAATCAACCTCTTTTCTCAAATGGGTATTTGCAAGTATGTCTAGACTCCTCAATTTCAACTCAGAAACTTACACACAAAGCTCCTGTTTAAAGAACTATGACAAGAAGAAGGCAAACTTGCCCCTCAAAGTTTCATTTTGAACTGTGACCTTTTTGAGTCACTTACATACAATGATTTAAATGTCTCTGAACATTTACTGGTTTTCAAAAAAAAAAGACAAGATATATGGTGTCTCCTTACTTGTGATCACTTTTGTCTCCACAGCCACAGAAGAATCCAAGCCTTTAAGTGTCCTTAACTGAAAAAAGTATTCTGACCCAGGGGACAGATTTTTCACTACAGCTCTGCTGTCATAAACAGTTCTGGTAAGCAGCTTTTCACTATTTATCAGACAATATGAAAGCTATGGAAGAAAAATAATTTCTGATATCAGACTATATCCGAACATAAAATAATGTTCATGAACATAATAATAAACATGAACATAAAATGTTCAGATATTCCAACTACCTTATATAAAAATACATACAACATTTTCCACATTTAAAAGACAAAAAAACTGTATGTTATGATCCACTACTTACTATAAGATTCCTTAATAGCCCAGTGGTGAAAACAGTGACTTTAAAAGTAGATAGAGGAAGCAAAGTTACGGCTTACAGGTGACATGTTTTTGCCTTGGTGGAAGGAAAATAAAGTGTACTCTGACTGCTCAGTCACACAGCTGTACTGATAAGCTGTACAATTAACTACAAGATAGAAAGAATGAGAATAGCCAAGTGGTAGAAGGGCTGCCTAAGGATTAATCAACAGGATGAGATGTAAAAAAATATTCTAAAATGTATCTTTCTAGGGAAAAAAAAATAAATTACAAAATCCAACAAAATCAACCAAATAAAAAAATACCCATGCACTGTCCAGAGATGAGATTATGAAAAGAGTCCCAAGGAATCAGCCACTCAACTCTGCTCACTGGTATACCTTGAAAACTCACTTGTTTAGAGGCTGTAGAGAATGAAAGTGCTAGAGATAACAACTAATTGAAATTAGGGGACTTAACCCCTAGAGGCTATGAGGATTCCTTCTGATCTCCTAGAGAACTCTTACTGTGAGAAAAAAAAAAAGTTAAAAAAAATCATGTGATAGCTCTTTCTGTGGACATAGAAAACTGTTACTACAGACAGTTTCATATCTGCACTAGTGCAAGGCAAGATACACACTGTGTCTGCCCTGCAGAGGAGTGCTCTAGACATGCATCTCCAGCATGCCCACATGGGTTTCTCAAGCATGGCAGTTAGTACTAAGAGATAAGAATACCTGCAACTGCCTACATCAGTGTGTCCTGTCCTGACACACATTATTTCCTTCAACAGAAGAGGGATATTCTACACATGGCAGTGACCTGAAAGAACTCTGGTTCAGCTGTTGTTCATTTGGGAAGGAATGATCCAATTCCCCTCTGTGTATTTTACCAACACAGTACCTGCTAACACACACTAAATCTTGGAGACTGTCATCACCTTATTAGAATTACAGCACTGCAAAAAGCTATATATTAAAGATTTACATCTAGTATAAACAAGTTAGGAAAGTACCTGTTGCGCACTCTTCGCTCTATAAACTATAATATATTGCATAGAAAGTTGGTGAGCTGGGATAATTAATTTTAAATGACTAGTAAAATGATCCCTTTTATGCAGGTGCACTTCACTAAGCAACCAGTCTACTGAAGCCTTTCTCATTAAAGATTTAAAGATAAGTTCATTTATACAGAAAAAGCACTGTCTAATGTGGGTGCTTGCTTTATGAGATGCCAAACAATAATACTGTGCCATAAAGATCAATATTACACATGACAATTACTTTCCACAGGATAGTAAAAATAACCCGACCACATACAGAAGTATATCTGAGCTGGTTCAAAACAGGAACAAGAGAAGTGAATTTAATTCTAAAATTTGTAAAAATACTCTAGGCTACAGGAGCGTATTTTGCTGTGGTAGCTGAACTGGCTACTCTTACTCAATGCTGCTTTACCCTAATGAAGAGAGAAGAAATGTCAGGAAATTATACTAAGAATACTCAGATTTCAAGTATATGGTAAAGATACAATTGAAGTTATGGGGAAGGGGGAGGAAAAGAACTGGACATAGAGTATAAACTATGTGAGACCATTAAAGGGCACTACACATCTCATGGCAGTATTTACTACATGCTAAAGAATTTTCTAGTCAGGTAAGTTAACCATACAATACTATATTTAAAATCTTTATCAATTCAAATGACATGTTTAAAGAACAGTTTACTACCACAAGGTTTTATTGACTGTGTGAATGAGTTCATGCAATGACTACAAAATGCAAAGGATAATACAAGACAAACTGCAAAAGGCAGGATACAAGAGACTGGTTGAATGATGTAGTGAAACATGATTCACAAAGTATTTAAATGTCATAGTGGATAGTTTGTGACCTGAGGACCCAAAGAACACAAATAACTAGATTTTTTTGCTAGGTGTTGCAAAGGATACGGTTTAAAATACAAATGCTGAAGACCTGCTCTGTAATACCAATCATGAAATATTAGAACTCAGTTTCTTTGTAAGATTAAAAATAAAAGTCAAAAAAAATTAGTAAAAGATAAATATGTAAAAATTATCAAGAAAATTAAAAGAAAATTATGAGGAACATCAAAAAGTGTCTTGGTATGAAAAACTGTGACAGGTGACTTTAACACATAATACACCTCCAAAAAAAGTTAATAAAGGCAATGTAGAAATAGTAAAACTATTTGAACAGTAAAGAGGATTACTTTAAGAAAAGATATCCTTAAAAACTAGAGATCAAGCAAGCTAACTTTGGAAGGACAAGGAATAAGGGCAGAGCAGAAATAAGGGTCAGCAGGCCAAAGGAGACTGACGAGCAAATTGAAAGTGGTGTAAACAACTAGTAAAAATAATTTAAACACATAATAAGCTTATCTGGGTGTTGGAGATGCAACTAAGCTGACCAAAGTACAAAGGGAGCACTCAATATAGACAAACCCATATGAGAAATAGTAACAGAATTATTTGTTTCAGTGGTCAAGGATATTCCCACACCAGAATCATTATTAATGAACTATAAATTTTGAGTCACATTGCATTGTCTTGGAATGTCTACATAAGAGATTTTTTAAAAAGATTGTCAGTGTTCAGAAAAGTAAATAGCATATTCTTGCTTAGGAAAGGAATAGGAAGCAAAACAGAAAACACTATCAAGCTTTTGACAAGTCCATTGTGCACCCATATCCTAGGTGAACACTCTATCTCGAGGAGGATATCAAAGGTTTAAAAAAATTAAAGAAAAAATAATAAGGAGATGCAGAACAACTTCCACATAATATAACTGAAAAAAGACAACTGAGAATTAAAGCAAGAACCTAAAGAATATGTGGTTTAAATTTTTGTTAAAAGTAAATTCTTTCAAATAATGAAATTGTGAAGTATAAAGAATTAGACAAATTCAGGAAAAATAATCACCGTTTCCCTTATGGATGTCCAGTTTCAATTTAGCACTCAGGAAATTCCTAAACTACTTACTTATTGCATGAGATGGGGAGCGTATGGAAGGTATCATATGTTTGCATTTTTGTCTTGTAAATTGCTTCATTAAAAAACAAGTTTTATTTTGGAACGCTCTAAACAAAACACTCAGAACCTTCCATATAGAATTTTTTATTTTGCAGTTTAATGAAATTAATTAGTATTACAAATTTGTAAGGCTGAGAAAAAAAAAAAGATTACATCGCAGTTACATTCAACCATTGACCTGTAATCTTTTTTATTGCATGCTAGCTGAAAAGCCAGTTTTTGAAAGCTTTTAAAAGCATAATTTATAATATTTTTTAAAACTGTTACGTAATATAAATTATGTATTTACCTGAACTTTTCCCATAGCACTATTTTCTTCCCATACTTATGTGGGTTACAGGAATTAATAAATATTTATTTCTGTGTTTGCAGTACATACAGGATGAAAATTTCATTGAGGAATGGAATTTAAAAAAAAAAAA
>VWZY01005844.1:388489-412941 GCA_013399075.1 Chloroceryle aenea
AAAGATGTAAAAGATGTAAAGGCTTGCATTGGTTCCTTCCCATTGTTATCTCACCTGAAACATATCAAATCCTCCTCTGGGTAGTTTCCAAGACAAATAGACTGCATTTTCTTCCTGCCCAAACACCTGTAAATCTGATGGAGGATCAGGATCTGAGATAAAGACAGAAGTGGATGCAAAATTTAATATTAAAATAATCTATATTAATTTGAAAGAAATTAACATCTACAGAAGACACTGTTGTAAATCATTATTTTATAGCTCAGTGTAGAAACAGATTTCCTTTTGTACTTAAGAATATAAAATAAATTAAATTCACTTCTTATTATTATCAATAGAATCAGAAATAAAATTAATGGTTGTAAGTTCCTAAGGAAAAGTTGTATCGCCCTAACATTAATGCTGATTCAGTTACTGTCAGGATCTCATTGACTACAGAGAAAATGTGTTTGTGTTTTAGAAGCTTTTATTTACTTAGTAACTTTCAAGGATGTTTAAATTGAAAAGAAAGATATATATACATTATTCAAACCATTGTTAAGATGCTTTGAAGTAACAAGGAAAAGATTTTCTTAGACAATACCTTAAAACTTAACAACTCCAATTATCTGAAATCATTAGAAGCTGTTAATAAACCATGAACCTACAGGTGCTAATCTTGAGAATGGTGGGGTGACTTCTTTTTAATCCATTGGTTGTCACAATACCAATTAAGAAATCAGTGCCTGGAAGAAGATTCTCAAATTTGTACCATCTACAAAGATTTAAAAATAATTAAATAAATCTTGTTATTTAAGGTTTTAAAAATGCATATATCTTGATATTTTTATTCTTTAGTTTTATGCGTATTATTTATGCATGGTGTGTGTATTCATGTGTATACACAATAGTCAAAATCTATTTTAGTATGATAAAAGCATCATACTATGGTTCACACCAAGTTCAAGTACTAGAAAATCTTACAAGATTAAACATCCAGAATGACACGCCAGTTCTACTGGTGCTCATTCCAGTGCAGTATTTTGATTACTTTTCTTTGCACAACACATCATATGAGATTAGTTATTTGTTAAAAAATGCTGTTCTTAAAATTATCTTTTTTTTTTTCACATGGGTATAGCAATGAATATCAACAAAGCCATCAAATATATATCATATATAAGTAACACTCCAGGCTACTTGTTTGAAATATAAAGTGAAACATCTGTTTTGAATTCATATCAGTTATTTTTAAAACATAATCTTCATACCTTATACCAGAAGGTAACATTTTCTCCTCATTGAAGACCTTACTGTTTATTAAAACAACATATCCATCAAATGTATTTTCGGCTGGTGGCCAGGCAACAGTTATTGATTCAGAGTCTCTGCTATATTTCAGATATTTAACTGCACTTGGTACTGTGTGACAATAAAAAAAATGCATTACTTTTAAAATGTATTTTAAATACATTATGACAGGACTAATGTCATCAGAATGCAATGAAAACTCCAGAAAAAATATGTCATGTCCTTGCTTATTTCAAGGACACACAGACTCACACCACTGCAGTAATGTGTTTAGGGACTTCCCTTATCCCAGCCAAACTACTTGCTGCTCTGTCAGAACTGCCTTAAGCAGCATTACATCACCGATGTGGAAATCCTCAAAACCAGATAATTCCTCAAAAGGAAGAAATGCCGGTATAACAGCCAGTAACGCACTGGGCTAACATCAATGGCCCCACTAGCACAGTATCTTATGTTCAACAGTGGCCAAAAGTGTATATCTACATAAAAGTAAGAGTTGCACAGAGTGATAATCCCCTTCAGTAATCTCCCAGACTGCAGTTTGCAGCCCAAAGATTTCCTGACTCAGAGGTGATTTCTGTGAATTTGGTCAACTTCAGCTGTTTTCTCTTTTAATAATGTCTTCATTCTCCACTTGAACCTATGACCACAATCATCACACAAAATATCATGTTGCCACAAGTTCTGTAACTTATTTATAAATTCAATAAAACAACCACTTCCTTCTGCTTGTTTTCTACTTGCTCTCTTCTGTTTCAAGTCCTTAGTTCTTGTAAAGGAAATATCAGTCAATTATCATTTCTTACTCACTCATAATTACATCTCCCTGACTTATCCTCTCACAAATGTTTTGGTATTACATCATTGTTCCTGTATCAGTTTTATCTCAGCGGTTCATTAAAAGTAAAACTTAGGTATCTTTGATCACACTTGCTGCCCTTGTGTGAACCTTTAATCACATCTACTGCAGTTTTTCACATTAGGGGCCTGTTAGAGGAAAATATAACATGCCAGATACAACAGCCTGAAAGGCCATGTCCCCAGGTCCAACCAGTAGCAAAGCTGAAGCTGTATTCCCAGCAGGCATACGAACACCAAGCATAAACAGACACCACATATATAAACATATACACAGCCAGCTACACAGATCAGACAGACACTCAGAGCACTCACATGAACGCAGACAGCACCAGTAGCCTCATCCTCTCGCTCCAGCTGAGAATGGAAGTCTATGAGTGAGAACACTTACATACGTGTGTATGAGGTGCATCTCCCCAGAAGTTCTACCTCTAAACTATATGGGTATGTATTTATTATTAGCTATAACTTTAAATCAAAAAAGTAATGCAGTAGTGGATGAATCCCTAGAGCAAAGACTGCATCAAGACCGCTGCTGAGTTATTCTGCTAGTCAAAAAGAGTGACACTGCTAGTCTGGCCCAGGTTTTATTTAGAGCTAACAACCCAGATTGTTTAATCTCCACACCATGAAGCCCTACACCAAAGATGAAGGTACCATTTTCCATTGGAGCAGGATATCTCACTAGCTATGTCACTCTACATTACTGGAGACAGAGAACAGCTCAGAGACTCTGAACTCTCTTTTAATGTCTAACTGGAGTCTCTCTGGAATAAGAAAATTATGCTTATTAAAAGCACAGACAACAGTGAACTGATATGAATGAAATTATTAACTCAAGACAGCATGTAAAGGTTACTGGCCAAAGTACTTAACTTTCTGGTGATATCTGAATAGACTTATTCACAGAGCCAGCAGAAAGAAGCAACATAATTGTGTTACGAGTGAAAGCCTGATATGGACAGAGAGGAGAAACATCATTCCAAAAATGAGAGAACCCTTCAGAATGAACATATTTGCTAGAGTGAGAAAAAGAAGCATAAACATCTGATTTAAAGGGATCATAATAAGTAAAAAAAAAAAAAAAAGAAAGAATAGCTTGAAGAGAAATCTAAAAAAAAATTTTTTTCCTGTAATGTTGGTAGCCAGACAGTGACCAAGTGTCAGTTACTGGACTGTACACCTTCTTGAGTTGTTGAAAACTTAACACTGTTAGTTCATTCTATTTTGTAACCATATAGAAATTCTTAAAGGACACAAGCAGTCAAAGAATAAGGAAAATTACAGTGAAAGAGAATATCTGAGACAACAATAAAATTCAAGAAGAACGCAAAATGTATAGATGGAGTAAAACAAATGTTGAATTGGACAACACTGTCATCTTACCTGTCTTTATTTCCTTTGTCACAAAAATACTGTCTCTGAAACCTTCCTTTTCTGTTCGAATTGTAAAGGTGTACAGCTTACCAGGAGTAAGGCTGGAAAAGACTGCTGTTTCTTGTTTAACCTTTTGGACCTAGAAACCCAAATACAGATTTCACAGAACTGGTAAGATGAAATTTGTTTATCTTATGTAAATGGTACTTCTACCTTTTTTTAATGGGAGATATAGCTTTTAATTTAACCTCTGATTACTTAATTCAAAATAAATTTTGAAAAATAATTCTTAATATATAATAATAATTATACCATAATATATAGTAATATTTATAATATATAATGCTAAATAATAATTAATTGAAAATAAACTATGAAAAATAACTACATTGCCTATACACATGTAGTCTTTTAAAAAACATACCTTGAAAACACTTGCACAATTTGTACATGTAACTTCATACTGCTGAAAATCTCCATCAGCGCGATCCCAAGCAATCTGTATTGAAGTGTCAGTCACATTACCTTCTCGTACATTGAGTGGAGCTGCCAGACCTACAGAAGGACATAAAACACATTACTGTTCAATCCATGGCTCTGTTCAAGCCAACACTTTTTATATTTCCCATGGAAACATAAAAGCAAAGACAGTAAGTAACAGATTCAAGCAAATAGAGCAAAAGCTGATCTCATGCATGCAAACACACAGACATTCCAAAAGAGAAAACATTTTATCCCTAATTAGTGTAGCCTTGCATGATACAATTCAGATCACATTACAGAAGAGCTTCCACTCTTATCTGCATCTCTTTCATCCCCACCACAGCTGCTTCTGGCTGGAATGTACCAAAATTTGCACTTTTTCTGAGAAAAATCCGTATACAGTATCCGTATCCGAGGGTTCAGTATTTTTTTTCTTTTTCATTTACTTTTCTGGGGCCCCATAAGAGACAGACCAAACTAGGTGTTCTAAGGCAGTTTCATGCTAAATTTAGGAAATGCCTTCATTAGATCAATCAAAACCCAAGTTTTTCTTAAATCTATATTGTGAGAAAAATCATCTTTCAAGTTTTTTTCACTATTTGGGGAAGAATTTTTCTTTCTTGCTCTCATTCTTCTCATTCTTCTCTTCTTTCTCCCTTGCTACCTTTTTTTTTTTTTTTTTTTTTTTTTTTTTTTTTTCCTTTTATAATTTTTCTACTCTGGAGGAAAGAGAGCAGAAGATAATTTCAAAGGAAAATGACAAAACAAGAATAGAAAAAAAATAGGGAAGTCAAAACATAGAATTCCATCAGGTATTTTTAAACAGTTTTTAAGTTCTTATTAACATTCATTTTTTAAGGGCCTTGCTAGAAGGAGTCCCCTTCTCATAATAATTTTTAAAATGTCTTTGTTATTGAATTTATTATTTTGAAAAATGTGAATCCCAATGCTTTTATTATTTGCTTAGAGATATACCAGAAGCAATAAACTTAGTCATTTTAAGAGACGGAAGTAACTCTACCAATACTCATATTCTTGGTCAAAATGTGTCTTGTTTCCCACAAGGACAACAATTCAATACAACCTAAATTCTTAAAATACTCACTACACATTTTATAGATTTGATAGAAAAAAAACCCACAACTTGTTTAGAAATTGTAAGGGACTGTTAGAGGGCTATCTGAAAAAAAGCACTTGTTGCTATAATTACTAATGGCTTACACAGAGATATCAAGGTGATTTTTGAATAGCCTTTTCTACTAGACTGAAATAAATAAATAAATAAAAGTTATAACAGTTTACAACCTCAAATTTAATATGGTGTAATTTTATAGGAATAAATGTAAAATACTCACATGTTTTTACACCATATACATGGTAAAAGGAGCTCAACATATTTCCACTTTTTGTGGAGATACAGAAATCATATTCTGTTCCTGCAGTAAGGTTTTCAATTGTTATTTTACCATCGCTTTTTAAAATGAACGTTGCATTAGGTCCTCCTTTACTTGTAACATATATGCCATCAAATACTCCAGTATCAGGCATGTGAACAAATAATACCACAGCATTGCTATAGAGCGCATAGGGGACCACAATTTGAACAGGCTTCGGCTCTAAAAGAAGGGGAAAAAAAGAAGACACGTTAAATCACTTGAAAATAAATTCAGTGAAAACCACACAATAAATCAAGAAGCAATTGCCCTGAGAAATGTGCTTGCCCAGATCAAACAAATAGCTACCATAGTAAAATCTATCATTGTTCAGAAACAACAACTTGATCTTTTAGGTGCTTATTACTGGAATCCTAAAGCATTTGACAAATGATTTATGGATCAAAACAAGTTAGACTTCCAAAGGTATCAATGAATTAGCTTTTCAACCACAAATGCACCAAGTAAGTCAAGACAGATGAAAAATATACAGAAATATACACATGGACGGGGAGATGAGCATGGAGAATGGAGATATATTTGATGGATGCAATATCAGCGTGTTTAGTTTTCTTCCCTTACAGCTGGCTCTGACAGCTGGGAAATATCCTATCTAGAACTTTCTCTCATCCACATCTTGAATAAGGTATTAAATCTAATCCTATATTAAAAATTCTGAAAAAGATTAGGCCTGCTGCTCTCCAAAATACTGTAATCTTTTAGAAAAAAAAAATGTCAGTACAGCATTTCATGTATCAATAACCTGACAGCTGCAGCATTTACATAGCTCACATGTAAGTGAATCCTGCCCATTCCTTTCCCATATACAAAAAATTTATACTGTGCCAAAAGGATTTCAACATCTTGGTAAACTAACAAGCAAGACCCTTCAATATACAGCGCAAAGCTTTTACCATTCAGCTACCTCTGCTTCTCTTAAAGTCCTTTCCCAGCACCCTCTCACCAATAGTAATTTACCTCTCACAGTTCACAGGACAACTAATGCATCGCCAAAAGTAAAAAATCTGTTTGAATGATTCCAATATTTTCCTATTTCATTGCATAGCAATGATTCATCCAATCCCAGCTATGGTCCTCACCGCTCATCACAGTTACCAGTACTACCAAGGGGTCTGTGAAGGCTGCATCCTCTTTGAAAGTTAAGAGCACCTAATTTGCTGTTAACAATTAGGATTGGATCGGTACATTTCATATATTCTAGTTCTGTTTCTTGACTGTTTATCAAATTGCCTTGTTCTACTAAATCTGTTAGGAGATGGTAACAAAAACAACACTAATCTTGTGTGTATTATAGTCTGCAGTTTCCAACATTAAATGATGTCTTACTTAAAGTGCATTGAATGGTCTTCAGTTCACTCATGTTTCCATTATTCACACTTGCCACTGCTATTTCATAAGCCATTCCAGGAATTAGGAGATCAACCTTCAATTCTTCTGTATTGTTCAGTAAAAACTTTTTAGTTTCACTTATGTCCGAGTTAGGTTTCACTTCAACGTAGGATTGCTGACCCTCTTGTGGCAGCTTCCAGTGAAGGGTTACACTCTCTTCCTGTACATCCTCTGGGTGAATATAAACAGCTGTAGGTGGACTGAGAGCTTGATGAAAGAAAAGGATGTCAGTATAAAACCATAGATCAAACTTACTATCAATTTATAATCACTTCCCAATGAGGATTTTGCTTTTTTTTTTTTTTTTCTTCTAAATCTGTCATGATTTTAAAACTATTCATCCATTTAATTATTTCTTGCAATAGTTTGTAAACAACTACCTGTTACAGGCAGATTAAGCTTTCTGTTTTCTCATAACAAATAGGGATTTACTTTATAATCATGCTCCGTTCCACTGGATATAAAAAGAATCACAAAGATGACACAATCTGAGTCACTGTATCTATGACTAAAAAAAATAATTAATTCGTCTTCACTTACATAATTTGAGACATCACGGTAATGTGAAAAAAATAAATATACAAACTATAAATATTCACCAATTGGGATGTCACTTCTTTAGAATAAATTAATGTGCTTTAAATAAGTGACTGAATAAATAAATAAGGAGGTAGGTAAATTCACTGTTTTGGAAGGTTCTAAAGGTTAGAATCAATAAACAGAGAATATAGAAAAGAATTCCCCTGACTTTCCCCCAATGCATCCTAACAAACTGCAATTTGTACATGGTCTTAAAAATACTTTTGTGCCTTGTAGTTTCAATTTAATCTCTATCTAGTGAAACAAAACTTCCAGAAAATGGGTACATCACCTGTTGTGACAAAGATAGGCTTCTCATAGCAGCTCAGAGTTCCTCTTTCTGCTACATTCTGTAAATATACCTGATATTGATGATAAGGTTTTACATTTCCTAGTACAACTGAAGTCTTGCTTTTTTCAATTGGTAGCTGTTCCCACTTGTTGGTTTCAGTATCCAAAATGTTGAGCAGGTAGTAATGAAAAAAAGCACTGGTAGAATGCTGTGGAGGCTTCCACTTTAACTGTATTTCTGCAGATGAAACATATGTAGCCTCTAACTTCTGGGAGTACAATGGTCCTATTGAATAAGATTAGGAATAGAAACAGAGTAATAGCTTCTGATATCTTTTAACAATAACTACCCTTATTTTCAAACACAGCCTGAAAGGCTAACAGGCCACACTTACATAAATGCTAAATAATATTAGAACAAATCAAACACAGCAACTTTGACTGTATATCTGATATTGATACATAGCAGAGTATTCTCACTAACTGTGGTTTTCTGAATCACTCAGCTTTTTATGTAGAACCCCATCTCCTCACTTAAGTCCTCTCTCCTGCACTTCAGTCAGGTCAGAAACATCATCTAAGACAAATAGCTTGTTTGTTAAAACATGGTCCTAAAGAATTATATGGCAAAATCTACTGAATTTCAGAAAGTCTAAGTGTTCGATGGATACTATTTTTATCAATCATTTCTAAAACAGTTCTTCTTTATGTCTTCTGTGACTCTTCTAACAATTGAGTCACCAGTCCAATAATTAGTAGATAGTCCTATTAGTAAATAATGCTTTTTTTTTTTTCCTTACAGAAACAATCATGTTTCTGTATATAGTAGAGCTGCAGCTGAAAAGATAATTTCTGAGATAAAATAAGTATTTGCTTCTGAGAGGAGAAAGTGAGAGTATCTTTCCTTCATTACAGAGGCAACTTGCATTACAACGTCTTATTTAGAGAAAACAAACCACCAGATGAGGGAGCAGAGAGGCCAGTAGGTACAGGAGATAAGGGGACTTCCAAGTCCACTAAAGCAGCCCAGGAGACAAAGTAGTGAAACATACAAAAGGTACTTGCTGGAGAAAAGGAACAGCTTTTTCACCCTAAAGAAAAACCTGTATTTTGTTCTCACTTTCAGAAAATGGACATCTAATATTTGGTCCTTCTTGCGGAATTAGTAAAAATACTAAGGCAAGATGTTTTCTTTCACTTCTGAAAATAAGAACACTTTCCCAGTATCGCAGAAGCAGGAACATGAAAGAAAATTGCACCTAAAATTGAAGTAGTATTTCCTTGAGGACATCTCCACTTGATCACCTATAGATGCAAAGGTATTTTTCGTCTCTACCAACTGGCAGGTTTCATTTGGCTTCAGTCAGCCAGACTAGAACACAAGTTCAGGAATTTTTCTTATCCCATACTGCATCAGGTAGCAGGTCAAAACACAATGTATTTTTAAACTTTAAAGCTTGTCTTAACTGCAGATATAAAGGGGTACCTCTCCTTATTCCAACACAGTCTTTTACTTCAGATTGGAATGTATGCTTCTGCAGCTCACTAGCATGGCCAAAAAGTAATTTGCTGCTACTCTGACATACAGCTTTACCTTTGGATATCATAGGAATTCTGTAAGTAAAATTATGGTACGAATGAACTTTTAAAGCATACTTAACAGTAACATAATTTGTATCTGTCTTTCTACTTGCAGCCACTGAAAACTCCTGAGGTTTTCCTCATTGATCCAAATACAGCATTTTAGCACAAAGGCAAAATTAAGATGTTGGAATCCACTCTACAGCTGGTGAATCCTGGATTCAGAATTGATTCTCAGATTTATTTATATTTTCAGACAAAATATAAACACAAGGAACTGTATACTTGGAGAAAAAATATTTAATATCTATAATTATCTAGTTATTACTGCTGTTCATATTTGTAACTTACTTGTTTCTACCTTCAGAATTGGACTTAGGATAGTCTGTGCCCCTTCTGGGCTCCTTGCTGATAATAAGAAATGATAGCGAAGGCCAGGAGACAAGTGTACAATCTTTGTCTGAGTTGCATTCACAGGCAAATTCAGAAAGTATGGTTTCCACTGATCAGAATAATATTTAATTATAAGTGCAAAGCCTGACTTAAGCCACATGTCCATTTCACTCCACATAAATACAGCTTCAGTTGTCTTCACATCATGCACACTAAACGTGAAGTTCTCTGGTACCAGAGGTACTGAAAAAGAACATCAAAAATAATAATAAAAAAAACAACAACAAACCACATTTTGAAAAATATTAAATAGTTTTTCTTTCTATATCTTTAAAGATAAATGTAACTGGGGGAAGGCTTTTAAAAATAAATGCAAAAGATTGGAAAAAATATAGTTACATTCATATTCACAAATATATGGTAGCTGTATGTAGCAGAAAAATCCTGTGAAGAAATAGTCTGGACCAGTGGGACCTCTCTGAAGTGCATAGCAGTCAGTCTCATTTTCTGGTATCATTGACAAAGTTGAGATACCAGCCTTTAGAAGGTAAGGAGATCCATCTGTCCACAAAAGATTACCTTCTTCCTATGTAAGAAAAAATAAAATAAAACCCCAATATATTTTAACATTATATTGATGAACTAATTATTAAGGTGCTCCTCATTGCAAGCATATATCTTAAACATCCAGAATTTACACGTCATTTTTCATTTATACAAAGTAACTATAGGAATGTTTGAATGAAGAAAACATTTCAGTGAAACATTCTACCCCCTCTATTTCAAAAGATTACAAGGTAATTGTGTAATAAAAGCCAGATAAGGCTAGGATGTTTGATCATTATAAGCAATCCATTAAAAACCACTATTAATCAAATAATGTAATTATAATGGATAAATAATTTTCTAAAAATTTCATTCTCTTAAAAAAAAATAAAAATCATTCAGTCAAAAGCATTCATATATTTGGTCTGAAAGCAAAAATAGTTTAGATGACAAAAAAATCCAGGGCTAGATTCGCAATTCTATTTGTTGGTCACTCAGCAGGTAGGACACTCAGTCACTCACACCTGACTCCAGGATTCTAACCTTTAAGATACTTTCAGTTTCTCCAGCAGAGCTCTACAAACATTGGGCTGGGGTTACATGATATTTTGGAGGAAAGATGCTTGTATAATACGCTTAAAGCATTGCAGTGCAGACCCCAGATACAGATCAAAATAGGGTTAAAGAAGAAGAAATTGTGAGAATACAAATGTTACAGAACTAATCCTGCTCACAGTGTCACTAATTTTTATTAGTGTCACAGCACTTGGTAGTTTTTTGCCAAGGCTGATGAAACCTTTTTTGTAGGTTATAGTCTCAATTATTTTTTCATAGAATACTTCAAGACCTATAGGCACTGGGAGAAAAAAACCTTGAAAACAGAAATTTAACTCCCCAATAGTTCAAATATGAAAGCGAAAACAAAACCAATCAAATCTGTATTTTTTAATCTCATATTTTAAACAACTTCTGCAATTCCTCATATATGTCCCATAATCTTTGCATTCCCTAGGTAAGTATAGTTTGTGTCACCATTTGTGTCAGGGTCAGGGCGGCCCATTAGACCAATAACAGATGCTCTCTGTTAATCCCCCTCCCTCCCCAAGGAAGAATAGAAAGGGAATAAGGGAGAGAAATTTAGCAATTAGAAAAGNGTTTGGTGCAAGTACTATTTGGAGTTCTCTTAAGGTGACAGCAAATGACAATAATGACACTTAGGAGTGCAAGAACTGTATCTTCATATAATACTTCAGCATGCTAATTAAGTACAAATATGTAGGAAGGAAGTGCTTGAAAAACAAGCATTTTAAAATTATCCCTTGTTCCTCCTAAAACAAGGTACTTATCTAGTTCATTTATTGACTAGACTCCCACAAACATAAAAATGCATGTAAAGAATAAACAGATGACTGTCAAATTCCAAACTGGCAATTAACTCTTTTCTCTGCAGTTGGAGTCTAAAAATTAAAAAAAAAAACAAACCCACCCACAACATTTCTAGCATTCTTTCCACACACAAAAATACTATGCTTTCATGGGACATCTGTTTCTGACAGAATCTTGCAAATACTAACACATTTCTAAATTACCAAGTTGTTTATGATTAACACCACTATGGTGTAAAAATCTCACTCATAAAACAATATTACATGTAAAATGCATATACTACAGGTGCTCTGCTAACCAGGAAGGTTAGGGGACTTTAACCACAAACCTAGATAGGTCTGTGTTTCCTTAGTTTGCACATTATCGCACTCTGACATGTTTGTGTAGCCCCATTAAGTTATTTAACAGAGTCTGCAAAAAAACGATAAACTTTCTGTCTATGACATGTATACTACTTACCTGGCCTTACATATAAAGTTTACTTTGTTTTTTTACTTTTTTTTCCCACCTTTCTTTTAAAATTAATTTCACCAAAACAACATTAAAATTAAATTTCAGTGTAGATTTTCCAAACTAGAAAACATTGGCTTTTTCCCAACCTGCAGATACTTATCACAAAAGAAGTTTTCACTAAGAGTAAACACTTGAAGATGGGATCCCACATTTCTGGCACAGTGCCTCCAGCTTTCTGAGAGCTTTCCCAATACCTTTATTTATCTCTCTGACTGTTCCAAATCACACACCCCACGACAGTGAATCACTTAATAATAACAGAGCTAGCACTAACATATCCTAAATATGAGGAACAGAAGAAAGAAAACTTTACACAAAATACCTTGCTCCAATCCCTCCTTGCACTGCTTTATCGAGCATCCATGCTGGACAGACCTTGCTAAGCTTCACAGTCAAAATTTCAGACCTGAATCAAAACTAAGAAAGCCAGCCCCAAACTGATACCATTAGTAACTCACTCAGAGAGAAAGATCTAAAATCTGGCAATGCAGCACCACCTACAGGCAAAACAATATCCCTGTGAAGTACTCACGAAGAAAAGAAACATTGAACAGGTTATGTAGAAACGATGACTTTTTTTTTTCCCAGCTATGGTCTGCTAAATAATTTCAGCATTTCTTAATACGAAGAAATGACGATTCCTCTTTAAACTATTAATAACTATCCTCTTTAAACTATTAATAACTATACACATAACAAATATACAGCATAGCACTTTTTATTGAAAAGAATTGGGCTCTATATATCAAGACTCTCCTGCTTCTATAAATATAATAGCAAAGAAGATAAACCAGACTGACCTTTAGGTCATTAAGACCCGTCCATAACATGATGAACTGACTAACTCTCTGAAGATAAGACAAAATAAAACCACGTTCTTCTTCATTCCCGATGTCAAGAAGATGCGCCCCTCGTGAAGATGTTTCACAGATTTGTTGTGCCACCTTCCATGGCTTGCTCTCCTTACACATTTGATAGCAGCTGCTTTGGAATGCTACCCACCCTTGGGAACAGGAGCCTATAAGTGAATAAAGAAAGGATTTAAAAGATATTCTGTACCATTTATGGCAGTAGTAGCTTAAGAAATTTTTTTATAATTACACAGGCATTTTGATGATGATGATAGCATTTAATTAATTTGTGACTGCAAACTCCCAAAATATTTGGTAATTATGAACCAACATTTCTTCAAAAATGTGACTGACTTTAAAGAGTATTAACCAAACCCACTGAAGCAAAAACAATGAGATCCATTAAATTTTATCCTACTCTAGGGAAAAAAAAATCATTCTTTAAGCTAAATTTCTGATGGCTCATATTTTAAATTTAAAAATTGAAGTTAATAAATCGTTTGGTTTTAATAGTTTCCTCAGTTTAGGAAAATAATTGTTTCCTGAATTTGAGCCTATATAATCCTTTCATTTTCCAAATTTTAAAGATTTTAATTTGCATTATCAGAGTAGTACATTTAAAAGAACACACAATCAAGCCATAACATCATCTGTATCCTGCCTCGGTCACAGCATTTCTAACAACACAGCATAGCTACATTAGTGACTCAGCAGTACAAAACCATCACTTTGAACGCTGGCAAAACATGTTCCTAATCCTTACCAAATTCAAGATTTCCCTGCCTTTTCATTGATACTATATATCAAATTCAATCCATACACTCCCTGTTTAATCTCAGTATTCAATTGATTGACTATTTTAGCCTACAAAAAAATGTATTAGATTAAAACATTTGCACATACAAATTTGAATTCTTGCTTCTAAAATACTAATAAATGTTATTAACCTTTTTATGCCATTAACATTCAATTTCTTTCAGTTTTCTAGAAATGAAACAATACTTCATTTCTAATAATGAAACAATAATAATAATGAAGTATAAACCTGCAATACAGGCTTTTTACAATTTACTCAATCCTTCTAGAAAATATGCAGTGCTTCCTTGCATTCATTGTGATTACAACAAACTCTAATATATACCTGTTTCAGCTTGAACATCCAATGACTGAGATATATTTATAAATTCAAGATGCAATTGTTCAAATATAAACTTAAATGTATATAGTGTGGCAGGCCTCAAATTACTCCATACAAAGAATCCACGGGGGGGGGTTATAATCTGAGAGGTATCATTCAGTGAAATTGAAACTGAAACTTCTTTGGTCACTTCACTCCAATTAAAAGACACTGTAGTAGCTGTCACAAATGTTTTGATGTCATTTTCTGAAATTCCACCTAGCAGACCAAGAAAAAATATTGTCTTTACCACAAGGGAATAATTAACATTGGTTAACTTTTATTGCATCAATATTACTATATTTTTTCTTTTAAGAAGTGATAAGGGATACACGCAGTAGGGAAAGAAAGGTAATGTCAAAATAAAGAATGTCCTACTGAGCAATTAAGCAAGTCATAATCTTCTTTATAGTTATGGGATGTAACCATGCCTGAAGCAGCCAGAAGTGAAAGTATACAGTTGAAGGAGTGTTTAACTGTAAAAGTACCTATTTGCTAGAATATCAGTCAAATAACAGATGTCAAGTGCAGTACAAAGGTAATGCTATGAATTATATTAAAGCAGTTAACAAAACTGAGATTAGAAATCCTTTTCACTCTAGCAATTGGTGGGACTTGTGGTCCTGTACATATTTACAGCTACAAATGATGTTTTTATAAGTTCAATTACTGCAGTATAGGAAGTCTGTAACATTTAAAAATATCCCAAACTTTTACATCAGTCCTACACTGCAGAACTGTTACACTAACCAAACAAGTTATATAAAATTATTCTTTCTACTCCTGATGGTTGAAAACATACATGGATGCAAAGTTTCCAAACACATGAGTAAACTCAGGATTTCAACACCTACTTCTTTAATCTTCAGTATTAGACTAGCTATAATGGAACCAAATTATTTTTGTGATACTCTACTTACGTGTCTGAAATGATTTTACACTTAAGATTTGGCCATTTTTTAGGGATTCTATTGTAATATCATACTTCTTCTTTTCCTCAAGAAAAATTGTAGTGCTGACAGGTTTCTCTTTAACTTTAGAAATGTTTCTTACATTCTGCAAGTAAAAAGAATTTCTGGATATAGTGAAAGTAATAAAAATACAATTAATAAATGATCTATGAGTTTTTAAAAAGGGTAACTTATATTGCAGCACATCAGATTTAAGGCTGTAGTTCAACTGCAAAATACTCAATGCATTTAAAACAAAATCTTTTAGAAATCAAACTATTAAAAAACACCTTCATATTAAAATCCATGTATTTTCTTTAAGTTCCAGAACATCCTCTGCTCAAAATAAGAATGCCGTCCTCCCACAGATATGTGGGGACAGTGTCTATGCCTCTCCTGGAGAAGTTAGACTCCTAAGTTAGACTCCTTCATTAGAACCACAGTACCTGACGAGCTTGCACATTCTTAACTTTGAACATGTGTCTAACTATCCTTGTTTAACCAGGACACTCAAGTATCCCACTGACTTCAATAGAATTCTGTAAGTGTGCACATAAATGACATGAAATACAGAATTGTGAACAATTTTTCCAGTTTCTCTTTTTTTGCTATTTTTATTCCTTTTTCTTTTCATTTCCTTGTTTTTGGTTTTTTTTTTCCTCTTTTTTTTCCTTTTTTCCTTTCCTCTTTTTTCTTTTCTTTTTCAACAAACACATACACGATGCTATCGTCTACTGGTATTTACAGCTTCAGTACCTGTGGAACTACTTATGACACAGATTGATGAAACTTACTTTTTGAGTGAAAGCCTCTGCTTGCTGGTATGTTACAATATAATAGTCTGGATCCTCTCCCTTCGGCAATTCAGTCCACTCCAGCAAAACTACTATAGCAGGCGTTTTCACTCGGTCACAATCTAGACTCTCTGAACCCTGTAACAGAAACATACATCAATGCTGCTTCATAGAAATAGCAGAAAACGTACCTCTAACTAAATAATTAAATTCTGTCAATTTTTACTACTTTTACCTAGAATTCTTCAACTAGCAACAGCTTTTATATGGTCCAGTATCACCAGCCCTACTGTGTGACAGAGGCTTCATAATTTTTCACAAGTGATGCAATTACAAGTTCTATTTTTCTTTCTTTCTCTAGAAGTGGCCAAATAATGTCAGTTGACTCAAATCTGCCCTACTAGGAAAAGAGAAATCTGTCATCATTTTAGAAACAAGGTCAGAGATTACACTTGCAATGTACATATGGCAATCACAGTCAGCAGTCAGTCAGGAGTTGCAGGTCTGAGTCTATTCTCACATTACATGGTAAAGGCTTTGGTGGCATCACTTTCAGAAATTCCAAATATCTTAGAATAAGAAACGGCAATGTTTAAGAGGTAAATAAATACTTTCCTAAACACCTACCTACCAATCCAATATAGAAATGGCAGTATAAATTTTATTCAGCAGTTCAATTTCTTATAGAGGTCAATTCATTCTAGACACAAGTCTTCTGTACTTTTGATGCTACATTTTTAATAACTGTACTGCCTTTGAAGGACAGTATAGTAGAGAACAGTAGAGAAGGGGGTTCCTTCTCTGTTTGAATTTCATTTGGAACCAGAAAATTATGGATTGCTTCTATTTAACAGGATATAGGCCTGAGTCACACCTCTAAAATACAGAGAAACCAGAGCATGTGATGCCAGTTGCTATCACACAACTTCAGCTCAGTCCTTTAAGTTCCATTTTTATTTTCTTTATGAATTGGGATGACAAATAAATGTCATAATTTAGGAACGAACTGAAAAAGCATTTTAAAAAAAACCCAACTAAACAAAAATCAAACAGAAACCCTAGTACACTAAAACTATAGTTGGGATTGTTATTATTATATTACTTTGTGTTGTTGCTGTAAAGCAATCTAGAATATAAAACAAAACAAAATACACACACACCAAAACAAAACAAAATGAAACCTTACCACATTAAGAGCAAAACTACTCATCTCTTCTGTTTTCTGTTTTTTTTTTTTAATACAACATATTTTGGAATTAAGTTTGGGTTAAACTAAGTTCCTTTGTCTAATGACAAATTAGCATAACTATAAATCAGTCACGACCATAGTACTCAGAGTTTAGATCACACTTCTTAAAGTATAAATTTTATGAAGTTTATAAAGCTTTTAACCTTTATAAGCCCTGTATATAAGAGGTTGCATACCAATCGGAAGCCCTTGAATGGACATATTAGAATAACATTGATGACTTACACAAAAGTGTTTAAGGAACACTTTTCCAGGAAAAGGAGGAGGCTTTTAATTGATGGGTGTATAGCTGGCTTAAGTTTCCTGAAGACAGTCTAGTCCAGATATTCCAAAGGGTAGGAAAATCTGCTTTTAAACTTAACAAAAAAAAAATGTATATTTGCCAATATACATTATTTAATAATCAAATGAATAATTTTCCACCATCAGCACTACTGCATGCCATTTCACTGTACCTAAACACATACTCCTAGACCTAAAATCTAGAACTAAATCTGCAAGTGTACACATAAAGTTTACCATACTTATATCTGAAGAGAGGGATTTAGAACCCCCCCCCCTTTTTGTTGCCAGGACCTTGTCAGTATTTTTTAGGTCTTTACCAAAAGACTGCATCAATTTTGAAAAAAAAAAAAATTATATTGACCACAGTGACGTAATGTTCAAATATATCTTCAGACAAGCTGCACACCAGCCAGGAGACCTAAACAACAAACATTTATTGACTACTTCTCATCATATGACTCAGGTAGGTTTCTCAGTCTGAAAAAGAGGCACTTGGAAAGGAAGAACACAGAGGTCTGTAAAATCTTAAATAGCCAGAAGAAGTAAAGGTTGATTTTTAATTTTCTCTTCAGGTACAAGGACCGTGAAGGATGAAATGTAGCTGGTATGCTTCAGAGTCAAAGCAAACAAACAAAAAAAAAAAGGCAGTTCTTCACAAAATAAATAGTTTATCTTGCAAAGCTTAAAATGAGTACTAAAAGTTTTGATGGGCATCAGAGGAGGTTGGACAACTTCACAGAAGAGAACTAGACTGAATGCTTACAAAATGCACTGCAACTACATCTGCCTCAAGAAGTCCTTAAGGCGCAAAAGCTGCAAGGAAACTAGCACAGTACAAGTAATTCTCACACTGTGCTATTCTTATGGTCCTCCCCAAGGATCTGCCTTTTACCACTTTTGGAGGTTATGACAGTGAACTCAGTGAAGTTCCTATTTCACCCTGTATCAGCATCCTTAAGAGCCAGGCACTCTCAACTTCCTCTGGAACTGTCAGGAAACTTCCTGACTAAGGCAGATCACAGGCTGCTGCACAATGGCTTCCACAAACAGTACTTGCTCTCAAGCTCAAAATGGGTCAGCAAAACAAGACACTATCTGGATATTCTTAAGGAATGTACCAGGAGGCTGAGTACCCCAGCAGCATTTCGCCATTCGGAATATACAGCTCTCTTCTCCCCAGCAAAGGAGTAACATTTGTATCCGTAATTGACAGAGCACGCTTTGAAATCACCTTTGCTGCAAAGCATACTAAGCTAAATGCAAAATAAAGACTACACATACAAAAGCTAAATATATACAAATATGAACAACACTATTGCAAAGTGAACTAGAAAATGAAGCAGCGAGATACATGTGGTTCCTGTATGTGTTCTTTAAATAAGAGTCAAATTAAACACAATGGGCTATCACAAATGGCAGGTTCGGATCGGAATGTAAAATACTTTTTGCAAAAATGCACCTCCTAAAGGCACAGCCAGAGTATACCTCTGGGTCCCAGAACATCCTTGAATTTTCAGTATCACCATGCATGTCTCCACAGTGTTCAAAAGGTGACAATTTAGAAAGAACTATGAGCTACCTTAGGACTTAAAGATGCTGGGATCTTACTTCCTCTGAGGAACAACATTAAACCAGGAGCAATAAAGCAGAATAAGTATCTCAAAAGAGCTTCCAACAATTTAAATAGAAGGAACACTGGAAATACTCAATAGCATTAACTGAGAGCTCCTTGTGACTGCTAGAATGACAAAAAACATGTCTAAATCATGAACCATTCACTTTCAACATTCAATTAGAATATCTATCCACCTTCAAAAAAAAAAGAATATTTTTCTTACCTTAAATAAATATTTTAATAAAAGCAGGAGAAGTATAGCTTGATCCATAGAGAAAGAAACATTATAGTCCCTGGGTCTCTTACATGTTTGAATCACAACAGCTTCTAAACAAAACTGTGTTAGAATATGTAAGACACAAAGTGAATACATGCATTATATACTTCACATAGATAGAGCAGCAGCCAATGGTGCACCCCAAAGTTGTGTCTTTGCTCTGACCCTGCCCCTTTCCAGTTCTCATATAAAGTTTCCTGAGATCAGCAGAAGGCCGTCCTCTAACTTCACTGAACTGTGAATATGTCTGTTGTTCATTAGTCATTTAAAAACACCTCAATGTAAAAATGTCAGGGTTTTTTAAGTTTTGCTAGTGATTACTGTATCAAAATTCACTGAAATCTGTGCAATCCCCCCAGCCTTCCTCAAGAGGCTCTGGTTGCTTTCCACAGTGCACATCTCTAGCAAGATGCCCATTTGCCAGTGTTCAAAATAAGCCTTAAAAAGCTTTTCCATGTAAGCACTAAGCACACTTGCCGAGCCCCTTGGTGTGTCTTGCTCGGGTGTCCAAGAGGAACAAATATAAGCAGATAAATTTATGACAACTTCTATCAAATTTTCTCATCGAAAGACAGGTGCACACCAGCCTAACACCTGGAGCAACTCTAAAGTCGCTTACAGGAAATACAAAGACCTGCTTCTCAATATACAAGCAGAGCCTGGAAGTTTCCTAACACGTACAAAATATACTTATTATATGACTTCTTAAATTTACGGTTGGTAACCAGAGCACGCGATTGCCGGGAGAAGTCTCCACAGACGGACCAGAGCTGGGCATGAGCGACGGGATGAAGAAACGCCGCCGCTTTCCCCTACCCATTCCCAGCCCNTTTCCTCTGCCCCTCTTCGCTTCCTGTGTCGATCCTGCACTGGTTCTGGCTTTTCCTGCCGGCGGCAGACGGTGAGCGGAGGCGGGATGGGGGAGCAGTGGGTGCTTCTGGGCTGCGGCAGCGCTGTCAGCGCGGACTCAAAGTAATTATAGAATCAATAAAGAATTAATATTTTCAAATAATAAAAAATAATAGTCATGTTATTTACTGTGTATTCCTTAGCTGCTGTCATCAAATATCTTATTTCCATCTTCAGACAGTTTCCTGTTCTTCGGTGAGTTCTTCGTATCCAACTGAACTTTGAACTGTGAAATAAGGGATACAATTTTTAATTAAAGCTGTATCTAGAACATCTAGTAAACACGGCAGGCTTAATCTCACTGGAAAAATTCCATTTCAGAGCCATTATGTTACCCGGGGTCAAAGACAGATGTAGTAAAACAAAAGCTGCTGCAGTGCAACCCCTGATCTCAAAGCACTGAGTTTCTCCCTCTCTGAGAAACACACCCACGTAGAAGGTGCACATGCGTGAATCCCCTAAATGCCTTTTTAGCTCTCTGTGCCCAAACTAAGTTGCTGCCTCACATTCAGCCGTTTTACAAAGCAGATACTCTTTTATTTTTTGTGTTGTTTTTTTTTTTTTTTTTTCTTCTAGAGCAGTTGCAATAACTGAGCACAAAGGGAGGCTTTATTAACTGAAGAATTTTCATGACAACAGCAGCAGCCCTCTCTTTTTTAACCTTGTTAAATTAAATGTGAGTGGCACATTCCACCTTAATCAAAAGAACACTCCCTAACACATAACCACTTTCCTTTTATTCAGCATTTCTAGTGATTAACTTTTAACATCATTAATTACTGGTTTTTGCCAGAATGCATCATCAGTACAGCAGCAGCTCCCATTCTGCATACAAAAATTACCTGTAAAAGTGGAAACTACCAGTAGAAGATTAATTTTTTCAGACCGTCTCTCCTTTGTGTGAGGTTTTCAAATCTGTGATCTTAGAGAATCTTTTACCACTGATTTTGATAGGCTTATGACCACCTAATTGGTCTATATGTAGAATTAGTTTTCATACAGGCTTGATCAGAAATTCTAAAATGGTCAATACGCAGCTGCCAAGATCTAGTCGAATTGTACTTGCAGTTCCCGGAGTTCATTGTTCTTCAGCTCTGTACATGTCCTTCCACCCTAAACTGTAGTGACTTCTTAATGATAATGGATAGATAATTTTTCAAGTTCTCCTGTTGTTCACACATTCCCCTTGGCATTTAAAAGAAGGTTAGAGAAAATTTAGTACACAATGTTACAGACTCTCTCACCCATAACCTTTCCGCTGTAAAGCCTTTTATCTTTTTCATTAAGTGCTGAAGTCTACCCCTTGCAAGACCTTTTACATTCATGTCATGAATGCTTTTTTAAAATGTATTCCCCAGTATGATTGGGAGTGTGACATCCAATCTCATCTAGGAAATACAGTACCGATGTCCCACTGTAAATTTTCTGCTGATGATCTGGCCTTCATGCTGCCCCTTCACGATCGCCACATTGCTATGGTTGTGCGTGACATCTCATTTATGTTTTGTCCCCTGTACCAGAAAACGTGCTTGTGAGATTTTTCCCTAGGACATACCTGAGTTTATCAGCAGTGCAGAAGGTCAAGAGAAAAAAAACTGAATTTGTGTCAGGTTAGCCAGAGTGTGGAAGAAAAGGGACAGGAGGTATATCTGAAGCAGCATTTTGTGACTGCGTAAGCACTGTGAACAGCACTTACTGTTTGTCGCCCAGGAGTGTGTTCTAATAAATGCCCCCACCTTCCAGTGTATTAGACGGCTTGTAATTATGTTCAAACACTGTATTTCAGGCCTGGCCCTGCTTTCAGAAGGAACTACTAGCAAAGTCTTCAGTGCAAATATCTTTTTCACCAATAGACAAGTGCACATATTTGGGAAGATGTCTGCCTGCAATGTGGACAGGTAATAAACCATGTAAATGTATTAAGTTTTACTTTCAGGTTTTACTGTACAGATTTGGCTAACTAGAAATGAGAATATTAGCTGTCTGTACAAAACTCTAGGTCTTGGATTTTACACACAGTAAGTTGCTCAAGCCCAATATTAAAAGCTGTGTTTCAAATTCTAATTGCATACAGGGGCAAGAATTGGTCTTAACAAATGACCTGGTAATAAGCGAGGGAATTATTAAAGTCAAAATATTATTGATAATATGGCCAAAGCATTACTGTTTTATAGAGGCATAGTCCAATCTGATTCTAAGGATAGAGACAGATTTTCAGTTTTCAGTCTTTCTATTGTGGAATTCTTTCTGCAAGCACAAGTAGGAGAACAGAGCTGCAGAAATATAGGAGTGAAGGACAAGTGCCACTGGCTACAAATGCAGGAAGTGACAGGACACAGGAGGACTGTGGCATAAGCTGTGCACTCAGCCGTGTCTCCCTGGTTCCTCTCATTTTCTGGTGGCAGCGTGGGAGTTTGAGAGAGGCACGAATTCCCAGCCTTTCTATCAGGGGAGTAGAAATTATTCGAGTCTTAGTTTCAGAGGGCGTAGAAGGAAGGGAATTCTGTGGGTATTAAAGCTCTTTTAGTCAATAATAAACAAAGTAATTAATTTTGTTATTCAATTAGGTTAGGTTTGAGTTGGATCAGCTTTCCAAAGCAGCTCACAAAATGCCTGCACAAACAGGGCTATGCATAATTCAAGGCTCAGGAATGCAGAGCTGAAGAGAGACTAAATCAAGACGGAACCACAAAATGCATCAACATTTGAATTTAAGTTACAGACAGAGGAAATATTTGGAGCAGAGAAGTCCTGCCACACTGCAGGACTATCGGTTGCAAGGCCTGCAAGGGCTAGTTCACATCATATAAAACATACCACATTATGCCAATGTCACCTTCATTGAGGTAATGGGAATGGGGTGACTGTCTAGTAAATGGTTCACAAGTTTTAATAGGTGTTCCCTTCCTGATCAGGCCAAAGCAGCCTGAATCTGAAGTTTAATTGTAAAATGAAAGGCAATCTTATACCCTACCCAGCTGTATTGATGATGTAAGATTTTCCTATAGGCTTCAGGGGGGATCCTGATGTAGTTCCTACTGAATATTGTCCTTGAAAAAACAAATTGGATAAATGGGAAAAAGATCTTTTAATACCATTTTTCCTATTGCAGATTATCATGGAGTTAATTTTAAGCATAACTGCTTTTATAATTTCCAGGTTTGTCTAAGATTTTACATTATTGTTCATCTTCATTGGCACAGGTAAATGAATTACATCAAACCTGATTTATTATCATTCTGCAAAATACTGTTTATTAATTTCTCTTTCATTAGAAATGCATTTCTAAAACTTACTTAGAAAAGCACATTTCTTATAGAAAGCACAGCTGTTCAAGCCAAACACATCATGTGTTCTGTAATGGATGAAGGCTATCTTGTAAGAGCTTCCTTAAGTAACTTACCAAATGCTAAAGTCATTAAGAAGTTTTGGGGCAAACTCTTGATCATAGGATCATAGAATAACAGAATCATAGAATGGTTTGAGTTGGAAGGGACCTTAAAAGATGATCTAGTTCTAACCCCCCTGCCATGGGCAGGGACACCTCCCACTAGAGCAGGTTGCACAAAACCTCATCCAGCTGGTCTTAAACACTTCCATGGATGAGGCATCCACAAATTCTCTCTGCAACCCATTCTGGTGTCTCACCACCCTCGCAGTGAAGAACAACTTCTTTGTGTCTAATCTAAATGTACCCTTTTCAGTTTTCCTCAGGCCTCCCTTTAATCAATGAATGGCAGCTATAAGGTCTCCCTAGAGCTTTCTCTTCTCCAGTATGTACAATCCCGGATCCCTCAGCCTGTCCTCATAGGAGAGGTGCTCCAGCCGCCATCTTTGTGGCCCTCCTCTGGACCCACTCCAACACTCCATGTCCTTCTTGTGTTGGGGGCTCCAGAGCTAGACGCAGTAGTCCAGGTGGGAACTCACAAGAGCAGAGTAGAGGGGCAGAATCACCTCCCTTGACCTGCTGGCCATGCATCTTTTGATGCAGCCCAGGATATAGTTGGCTTTTTAGTCTGCCAGCACATATCATCGACTAACGTTAAGTGCTTCATCCACCAGTCTTTCTCCACAGGGCTGCTTTCAATCCACTCACTACTCAGTCTGTATTTGTGCTTGGAATTGCCCCAACCCAGATGCAGGACCTTGCACTTGGCCTTGTGGAACTTCATGAAGTTGGCATGGGCTCACCTCTTCAGCCTGTC
>VWZY01005844.1:413009-447225 GCA_013399075.1 Chloroceryle aenea
AGCAACAGCAAACTTGCTGAGGGTGCACTTTTGATTCCACTGTCCATGTCATTGACAAAGATGTTAAACAGCACTGGTCCCAGTAGCAATCCCTTAGGGACTCCAGTTGTCACAGGTCTCCATTAGGAGAGCGGTCATCTAGCCAATTCCCTATCCACTGAGTGGTCCATCTGTCAAATGCATGTCCTTCCAATTTAGAGACTGGGATATTGTGTGGGACAGTGTCAAACGCTTTGCACAAGTCTGGGAAGTTGATGTCAGTTGCTCTTCCCTTATCCATCAATACCAAGACCCCATCAGGTCAGACAAGATTTGCCCTTGGTGAAGTCATGTTGGTTGCCACCAACCACCTCCTTGTTTTCCATGTTCCCTAGCAGAGTCTTCAGGAGGATTCACTCCATTATCTTGCTGGGCACTGAGGTGAGACTGACTGGCCTGTAGTTCTCCAGGTCTTCCTTATGTCACTTTTTGAAAATGGGGATTATGTGTTCCCTATTCCAGACAGTGGGAATTTCACCAGGCTATCATGACTTTTCAAGTATGATGGAAAGTGGCTTTGCAACTTCATCCACTGTTTCCCTCAGGACCCACAGATGGATCTTGACCAGTCCTTGTCCAGACTTGTGCACCTTCAGGTTCATTAGATGGCCTTGAACTTGGTCTTCTCTTACAGTGGGTGAATCTTCATTCTTCCAGTCCCTGTCCTTGCCTTCTGCAACTTGGATGATGTCATTAGTGCCCACACCATTGAAGACTGAGGCAAAAGGAGATATTGAGAACCTCAGCTTTCTCCATATCCTGTGTTACCAAGTCTCCCGTTTCCTTCTGGAGAGGATCCACATTTTCTGTCTTTCCTTTTGCCACTGACCTACTTACAAAACTTTTCGTGATGCAAATATAGGATTCCTATCCTATGCTAATAAATCAAAAGGCCCTAAAAAGGTGTTTTTCTTTTAAAAGCTGTCCTTTTAATTTGCTGTATGAGCACATGAACTTTACAGCTATGACTATTATTTAATTTCCATTCCTGGCTTGCATGAAAAGTTTCTGTACACAAATTCCAACAGCAATACCAGAGAATATTTCAGTTCTAGGCCCTGGTGTATAAAACAGCCTGAAATATCTGCCATACAAATTATAAAAATGTGCCAGTGAAGAATATGCTTTCTCAAAATGGAACTTTATTTTGACCACTAGGTGATCACTATTTCTTTAAAATGGTTGAATATTTTACTGATAATACAATGGATTATTCATTATTTTTTAAACCTAGTCAGTATTTTTAAGGAGATGGATGAGCATTTGACAGTCTTATTATTAAAAACAGATTTCACTGTATATGCTATTTTTCTTTATAAGCCCTCAAACTAAATACAGCAAACGTTTAAAGATTTGTCACACAAAGTAGCAAAATAGCTTTGGATTTTAATATCTTTTAATTATGTCACTTATCTGTCATTGTATAAACCAATGTGATAATTCAACCTTTTTGTAATTAAATTATGACAGCTTGAAATAAAAACTTTGTCAAAAAGTTTTCAGACTTTTAGGCAAGAATTTTAATTCTGAAACAATTTCCATAAGGAAAATACTGTCATCTTTCAAACTAGTTACATTCGGTGAATTTATAAAGCAAAGTAATAATTTTAAAACAAACCTAAAATTGTACCCTTGGTTTCTAAGATAAGTTTATGTAGTGCGTTTAATAAAAGGGAGAGTATATTCAGCTTAAGGTGCTGAATCATGGACATCCACAGACTGATTGAACAAGAATAGCTCACCTAAGCCCTTCAAAACACGTATTTTACCTGGATTTTGTTTTCCTGGACTCAGAAGCTATGAATCTTATATTCAGTCAATAGTCTAAATCTTAAAAGCAAAACAAAACAAACAATCAATTTTCATATATTTTATAAAAATATACTGAAAACAAGTCTTCAAACTGAAAAATAAAGGAAGAAACCCATTATGAATCATTAAAATGTGCAGTATACTTGTTTAAAAAATAAATATATATACATAGAATCTTATTCTACAGCTAGTAGACAGCCAATTTCTTATTTGTGAAACTGAAAAATGGATATAAAATAGAAACCTTCATATCAGAAAGACCTTTTAGATATTTTTAATAAAGGCACAAAAGTTTGAACTCTTCAACCTTTGTCTAGTCATGCTTCATATTTATATTTATAAATTAAATAAATGTCTAAGGTTTAAAGACTTCACTACTATTATGTTTCTATTATATTCTTGAGATTTATTGAAGGCACTTACAGAGCATAGTCATCATGTTTCTCAATGACTTACAGTGTAAGCAAAGTCCAGTCATTGACAACAGCTTAGTGGACAAAAGGTAGACTTTTCAGAAAGACAAAAATATTTCAGTTGAACCCACTATTTTTTAAAATAAATTAATGCATTCATTCTCAAAACCCTAACAAGCTTCTTTTCCATTTAAACATGGGACCAGTGATGTTTCTCAACTCGAAGTTTCTAAATAAAAGGAGAACCACTGAGAAATTCTGAACTTTGATAGGTAGCCACAATCCAAAATTTTAACACACTGGAAACACTAACACCGCCTTTCAACAGCTGGAAAGCCACGCAGTAGAAATAAATGATGGCTAAATGATACCTTGTTCAAAAGGATTTATATTATTCTTTCTATACATGACAATATTTAAAAAGAAAATCTGAAGTACAACAAATAACATCATTGGTACTAAATTTATGAAAAGATACGTTATAAAGCATAATCAAGGACTTTTTGTTTGTTTGTTTTTCCCTGCAGAGTACTATAGCCATCCAAGGTCAAAAACCAGAGTCTAGTGAAAGGAAACTCATTTTAATTCTTCAGATTAAATCATATCCACAGTAATTTTCAGTTCCATTGGCATGAGCAGTCTATTGGCTCTTGAATGACATACATAATTTCTGTGCCATTTCCTGAACAGTGCAGTGGCACAGTCAGATTACGTGTTCCACTTTCTCGACAACATTTACAGAACCTTAAATGGCTATCAATATTGACATTGAAAATTGTTGCAGACGGGCATTTTCCATCACAAGAAGCAACGTTTATCTATGAGCAAAATAAGAAAAGAAATTAGACAACTCAGATTTTGTTATAAAAGTATTACATTTCAAACTTCTTTGTGATTAAACCCATTTGAAAAGGACTCTGATCTTAAAAAATATTTTATTACTTAAAATTCATTAATTCTAAGTCTAGACTACTTTTTAATTTTTTTTTAGCTAAACTTTGTCTTTTTTGATTGTTTGATCACGTGTTCTCTCTTAACATTGAGTTTAATGGTGTGCTGGGCATTACAAAATCAAAACCCTAGTTTTCAAATCAGTAACTTGAAAACAGCATAGCTAAATTCATGTTCTTTTCATGCTCACTACTGAAAAGTTAAATTCTTTGAAGCAAAACAAAGGAAAATCTATCCTTTTCCTGGAAGGTTCAAGAGAAAAAGCTTATCAGTGCAAAGGCTTTCCTCTTTCTTATTCATACCACTTGTAATTAAGGGCACACCAATATTAGCTGTGTTATTACTGTAACAAATATATCTGAACAGCAGGTGCAGTAACAAACCAGCAGGACAAAGGCTGGCTATAAAATTATTTCTGCACTAGACTTCAGCAGAGCAAAGCTTTCTCTTGCTATTACATAATGTGAAGAGTCTTCCTAGCTGATACTCAGGTACAAAAGAAATTGATACTTTTTAAATTAAAAACTTAAGCAGAGTTGATAAGCTGGGAAATGGAGAATGGCCATACTAGATATTGTTCTTTTTGTGATAGTTTTAAATGTGATTTCTCATGCAGCTGAGGAATGTGAAAGATGCTTTGATCCACTCACTTCCAAACAGCCTGTGAACAAATGGAGTATATCCAGACAAATTGGACCAAAAGGTTACTCTTACAGATTTCCTGAAAATTGACAGGGGAAAGAAACAGATCTTCTCTAAGCACTAATAATCTCAGTTATTAATTAATTAAATGTAATCATATTCAGTCCTATTAAAATTTGACAGCGTTCTTCTGGCCAAAGAACATGTATGTAGTAACTAAGCAGCTGTAGCTGATACCAGCATCTGATGGGTCAAAATTGTGGGATTGAAATAGAGTGAAATAGATTGAAATAGAGAAGCACATTTGCTGCATGGACATGTCCTGCTTTTTGTAGATGGGGCTACATCAAACCTGAGAAACAAGATATCTTAAGTATACCCATAAACAAATGGTAACATGAATTTATGATATGGAGACACATGCTATGTGGAAGAGAATACACAGGGATTCAAGGTCTTCAAAGAGGAATGCAGCAGTGTTTACATCACATTCTAAGTGGAAGCATTTCTACTCTTTTAGACTGGGATGTTATTTCACAGTGAAGAGTTCAATGCTTTTGTTAGTTACAAGCAATTATGCTGTGTAACTTTCATTAGAAGACAGATGTTTTTCTACGTAGGAGAGCTGTCTTTCAGCCATAGGAACAACTAATTTTATTCCATTTCTGAGTAGGATAACATTTCAGGAGTCAAAGGTCTGCTTTTGAGAAGATAGAAGCATTTTTCTGTTGCTTGTTGATAGCTATAACACACTTCTTAATACTTGATTTGGTATGCCATAGGTCCGGCATCAAGCACAGGTCTTTTACACTTACCGGGCTTTGACTTATACAGTCATTTTTTCTTATGGTTGTCCTGATTGTCATTTTCTGGCAAATCCTTTCTTCCTTTTTGCCTGATAAAATACAGAAAATGCATACTGAATCAGTACATTTTTTTTTACTATATATACTACTAAAAAGGTGAAATTATTAAAATAATTTTAGTAATTATACTTTGATTTCACTAATACACACAAACTATTACTTCTGCAATTCAATATTTTTTTGAAAATGAAAATTCTCATATATTAATAAATACTTCCTGTGCAGAATTATCGATTTTATAGCTGGCACGTACAAGGCATCATGTGGCCCATTAAGCTATACAGATTTTATAAATATTAAAATATTAGTATGATTTTAAATCACACATATATGGCAAGACAAACATAAAAAATTAGAAAAAAATATGTCAGGTAATTTTGAATCGTATTAGAATTAATTCTGTTTTAATAGGAATATTGAATGCAAGTAAGATTTTGATTCTGCATTTTAGAAAATTTTCTAAACTTAACATTTGAGAAGGTAAAGCTGTGAATGTGATTACAACCTTAATAGTATTTTGAGTGTTTTAAATTTAAATAGAACTATATAATTTCAATATATTTTTGAGAAAGGTGTCCTTCATGGAAGCTTTGAAAGAGAGGCTAAATATGGTGCAGAACTGAAGGATGTAGCACTGAGTCAGCATACAGACCTAGGATTTAGGGCAATACTGCATTTTTAAGTACATTCTAGGAAATACTGATAGGAGGAAGCTTATTCATTAATTTGAAGAATAAAGCTGAACAGTGTAAAGCCATTTTTAACAGACTAAAAATTGTAAAATCACAAAATGACAGTGGTTGGAAGGGATCTCTGGAGATCATTGAGTCCAACTGCCCTGCCAAAGCAGGTTTACCTAAAGCAGGTGGCACAAGATTGCACCCAGGTAGGTTTTGAAAGTCTCCAGAGAAACTCCACAACCTCTCTGGGAAGCCTGTTCCAGTGCTCCATCACCCTCACAGGGAATAAGTTTTTCCTTATGTGTAGGTGTAACTCCCTATGTTCTAGATTGTGCCCATTGCCCCTTGTCCTGTCACTGGGCTCCACTGAAAATAAACTGGCTCCATGCTCTTGACACCTGCCCTTTATATATTATAAGCATTGGGAAGAGAACTAATACTTAAATTATTAGACATATAGTCTTTCATGCTGTGCTCCCTATCAGACTGTTTTTACTATCTGTGTAACAGCAGCTAATTAGATCTCCTATTTCATTGCTCATCAAAATCATCTATTAATTTTGCTACTCAATCATTTTGGACATCCGGCATATAAAATAAGCACTATTCAGCAGAGTTTCTCCACCTTCAGCACAGGCCTTCATGATTAGCTGTACACAAAAAGAACAATTTTTATGTTCCCCAGAAGCTTATGAACACATTTATAAGATAAATGAGCTCTGAGTAACAAATATATTCTGCAAACACAGCTCCAGTGGGTATTTAAAAATTTCCCAGGCTGCAGGGGCAGATAGATTTTTCTGTGCACATTGCAGGATGAAACAAGAATCTGTTACTAAACTAGCAGATCACTGTACAATTTAAGCTGTTAGCCTAGAGCTTCTTGCTTTTCCTTCCTCTGAAATGCTTAAGAAGTCCTTGTAATATTTCCATGAGAAAGCACTGGCCAGCATGAATATGTGTTGTCAATGCAATCTTTGCACTTCTACAGGTCATAGAGAGAGATGACGTTTCAGTTTATAATGTGCTGATGTCTGATGAAAACCCTGCTGCTATACTTTTCTCTCTCCCACCTTCCACTGTCAAGAAGATCTGCATTCGGTATTAGGTGTGCTTCTTTTAACCCTCCTTATTTTCAGTAAGGAGTTTCTGTGACTTACCTATTCTTAAAAGCAAAAACTTGTGATCATTATGCAACAGTTCTGCAACACTCTGTAACTTCTGGTGTAAAGAGCATTTATTAACACACGACTGCAACTGTATGTTATTTCCTGCTCAACATTTTCATAACTTAGTACAACATTTTGCTTGTGACAAAGAAGAAATACATCATAAATCCGTATCTGCAAAGGTAAGACTGGGCAGTAATGCACACTTTTGCGCGCTATTTTAAGGCAAAACCAGTTCAGCCATTAAATTCAGAGAACCTAGGATCAGATTTAGAATCTTGTGGTAATAGTATTCAGGATGATGATAGTTTTTAATGTAACCTTGTTTATTGCAACCATTCTGTACAGTAAGTTCACTTATTAAAACCAATTTCCGATATGAACAGGAGGAGTAACCATCTGCAGCATATACCATAAATGGATGAACCTAATTCTGACAGGTGCTGAGCACTGAACCAAAACCAGGCTATAGAATACTACTGCTTTGGGAGGTTGTGAGCAGGGTATCAGCATCTCTCAGTATCAGGCCCAGTACTGTTAACTGTACAGTAACGTTTAATGGTGGTAACAGCTATACGCATATATCAAGCAGAGCTTACGCTATTATTAAAAAGAGAAAATACATTATTAAAAATAATACCTGGTTCACAATTAACACTATCAGTAGTCACTACTGGACTAATGGCAAAGGGTAATAGACCCAATCCAGAACCTAGCAGAATCATTAGGAATATTAAGTTTCTCATGAAATAAAAACATTTTTATATAGATGACATTTCATTAATTCTTACACTGCCAACTGCAATTTTTCTTTTAGCAAAAGATGATGAGTGTTCCTGTTAGGCTACTAAATTTAGAAACTCTTCAGCTGCTTCAAGTCTTACTAAAGATGGCCTAAACTTTATCACTGTCCTGGTTAACACAAAGCTGGAATGATGCTTCCTTGTAAATCAAACTTTTGCAATGAGTCTCTCTATGGCAACGTAAGAATTAAATATGTGCACTCACTTCGCATGCATTGAATCAAGTTCTTTGACAAAGATTATTTGTTCCCATTAAAACCCCAAGGTGTTGCAAGCTCTATTTATAAGTACTCTTTTTAACTGCTTCACCACAGGGCACATGCTTTTGGTTAAAAATAAAACAAAATAAAAACAAAATAGCATATAATTCTATGAATTATATCTGTTTTTTTAGAAGCCACCTCAGCAAGAATTTCTGAAGTATAACGATGCCTTTCCTGAGGCCGCAGAAAATGGCCAAAATTATAAATCTTCCTGGTCAACAGAATACCAGTAGACATTAATTCTTTAGACTCATTTTCTAAATAAAGCCAACCTAATTTGGTGGGAGTCAGTTAAATATTTTTCAACAGAGCTTATCTCATTAGAGGAAGAATATTGATTAGCAAGATTTTAGCACAATTCTGGTGTGTTACTGATTCAAATTCTGATTCTCATTTGAAAAAAACAAACAAACAAACAAAGCCACAAAAGATATTCTATTGTGTTAAAATGGCTTTTATGTTTTGGATGTCATAGAACAGCCATACTTGCAGTTCACTTTCAAATCTCTTTATAACTTGGAAACTTGAGTATTGTTCTGTATTTGGTATTTCCCCTTATAATCGCTAAATTATTTACAATACGTTGCACTTCTGAAATTTACTTAATAACTGTGCAATATATGGTTATAAGTCTGTGACTTCCTACTCAATATTATTAAGAAAAGGTTTGTCTAAAAAAATTCCAAACACTAATTTGCTTATATATTTTAACTCTGATTTTGAACACAAAAAAATAGGTCAAAAAAGAGAGGGAGGATTTTCTGTTGCATTCAACAAGTTCTTGCTCTACACAACTAGTTTTCCACAACAGTGTTTTATTTTTATTTACAGATAATTATACACCTTGGTAATAAAACCTCCCTAGTCAAAACTGCAGAGAAAGTATATTTTTTCTCAGATGGCTTTTAAATTGCATAAATTAAGAAACTTTTATATAAGCTTGCATTGCAATTGATCATATTTTAAAGTTACACACACAGAAAATGTGAATGCAATCTCAGATATTAAAAGGTCAACTCTATATAAGGGTTGTTAACATAGGTATTACTATAGCTTTTTCTCATTTAAGATTTTAAAAATAATCAATTACTCCAGTATTTTGGCTCTAGAAAATATATACTAGTGATACAGAATGAAGTGGTATGTCTGATGTTTCAAAACATCATCAAATTAGGAATCAATTTTAGGAGGAAAATCCTTATCTTTTATGGGGTAAATTGTATATAGGCAATATTTTAGAGTCTGCTTACCAATGAAGAGAATGTTTTCATTATTTTAATCAAGATAACTTTATATCTTCCACAGGTTATATTTGGAGAGATTTTGTTATACTCCAGAACAATAATGTTAAAAATCACCAAGTCAGCAGCCAAATGAAGCAAGACCTTTTAACAGGAGTAGTTAAGTAACTATAACAATTTTGTGTGATTTGTGGGGGGACAGCATGCTTTTTCCTTCTTTACGTGCCAGCAACTGAGGTTAAAAACAAGCCCTCCAAAACCAAAGCCAAACTAGCACATATTGCAGCTTTTATCACTTACAGGTCTTGCAGCAGCCATCATTATACGTCTGCACAATTCCTCCATTCTAGGAAAATAAAAGGAGAATATATCAAAAAAGACTGTGCCCAATGCAAAGGTGAATTGTATCTCAAGACATTCCATGTTTTAAGGATGTCCAAACAATTAAAAATAGTGTTGTTGAAATAAAGAGAATTACACAGGTATGTATCAGGTGAAGGTTTGGTTCACAAATCCTTTGCAGCCCTTGACATTGAAAATGAACTCATCACTGATTATTTCATCTGATCTAGTCTCCTTCGAATAAGCCACTTAGTTCCTATAGGGATATTATTATATCATCCACTTACCATTTATTTCCCCACAACTGAGATTTATTAGGATACTTTAAAAAAATCGTGTGTGCAACTTTGCTGCTGATGTAAAAGGATTTACACAGAATGTATGCCAAGGAGAAAACTAATACCTAATAAGTAGTTCTTTACAATATTAAATATATATGCACACATATACACTTTTGAAAGAGAACAATAACTGCAGAATTTCAGAAGCATTGGTATGCTCAACTCTTTTCCTCCATAATAGTATTTGTTACTATTTCTGCTAAAGTTGCTTGTTAGCTGGAAAGTAAAAATGTGTGGAAATGAAGAAAATGTCCTTTTGAAATTAAAAGAGAACATAAAGTCCAAGTAGAACAGGCATTAATTTTAAATAGAAGACTTTCCTTAGGATTAGAAGAAATAAGGACTTCTTTAAATGAATGTAACAGGTAACTAGGACATGTGATAAATCTATAATCTGCAGTCAAGGTAGCAATTGTACATATATATTTATTTTTGTTATTATTTGTAGCTTATATTAAATATAAGTGTACTGCAAATGCAAGAATCATAAGGAGTATTATAAAGTTAGGTCAGTATAGGAATTAGGAATTAAATTGTTAACAAATATGTATATGAAGCATCCACATTCTTCAAACCAGTTTATAGTGCTATGTCAAATTTACATTTTTAGATGTATGATGTAGGTAGCTACCCTATATCCTTTCACATATAATTGGTATTTTTTTGTTACATTATACAAAGTTTCGTTTAAGAGATAACAGAATCTATATATGCTCTGTCATCTTCCTAATCTTTGTGCAAATTAAGGAATTTTTAATATAGCCCACTTTTATATGCAGCATTTCTCCATTGATTGATCCAGTTTACTTAGTGTACTAGAAACATGGCAAAGTGTTATTCCAAACTAAAGTAAGACAGAATCATTAGCACTTTATACAGTAGTATGTCAAGTATGGTTCCAATTCCACAATATTTTAAGAGCAGTCATCATTAAGACCCAAACCAAATTTTCATACTCATCACAGATATTTTGTCAGTCAAAAAGCCAGCAGGAACTTAGAAATCACAACTGTAAAATACTTGCTTACATGTTTTTACTTACCACTTCTTTAATTTAAAGAAAGTTCATTAGGAATGTATGCGTTGTCAAGTGTAAGCCAAACTCCAGAACAGTTCTTTTCACTTACCTCAGCCAAACTACAAACCTTTGTACACTCAGTGTCATTAAAAGGAGGACAGACAACACTTGATCCCAGTATGATAGCCCCCACAGCAGTCTTTACACACTTGTAGTTAGTGCAGTTGGAGCTCCAGGTGCTTCCTTCCTGAATATATCAAACAAAACCATTGTCAGGACAGAGAAAACATTTCAGCTTTATCTCCAACCCCAAATGTCTGTAAAAGTGGAGCCCTCATGCTCTAGTACCTACTGAAGTGGAAAATTTGTTGACTATGCACAGGTGTCAAAGGGAAAGCCCATCCTCTAACCACCAGTGTCTCCCTGGAGCCATGTCTGTCCTCTCCAGCATGCCCACGATCAACGTGGGTGTCCTAGTGCAGCATGAAAGGGCTGTGTGCCAGAAAAGCATCCAATAGCTTATTTTGCTCTGAAGCAGTAAGAACCATGAGCCAAGTCACTGTCACATCTAAACTTCCTCATATATGGATGCTGGTACACACCATCATGATCCTGAGCCCCAGTGCCTCAGTTTGCATACTTCTTTTCTCTAGAAATCAGAATGAGGAGAAGAGTGGCCCTGGAAAGAGGGGGACATAGGAGTCCTGATGCTCCCAACACATCTAAATCATAGTATAATATGACTTAGAGCTACAATTTGAACCCTACCCTGTATTTAGAGGATATCCAGCCTTAAGTAAATGATGACATTTGAATATTTTTGTAGAAAATATTACAGCAAATAAAGTGAAGTATGTTATTCAACTAGTATTAAATGACAGGTCCTTAAACACTTTTTCTCCTATCATACGCCATAAATAGTCCCTAAGTCATAATCAGTAGTAAGAAGGTTAGAAGCAAGACTCACAGCATGGGCTAAGAAGTGACTTTCAGACACCTGTTTATTGTATTATTATAGCTATTTTCTATCTCTGTCAAGAGTCACTTACCTCATACATAGTTAGCGTTCCATTCGCAGTTTGAAAAGAGCAGGACATATTTTGACAGGTACCACAACAAGTATGGTGACTAGAAGAAGGAATATATATTTGATGCTGGAAAGAAAGGAAAAAAAAAGCAAGTATTTTTTACAAATACATTATCTGAATAATACTTGATTTCACAACTACAAATATGAAGAGAAACAACAGATGGATGGATGGATATATTTACTTACAGTGCTAGAAATTGCCTCTCAGTATAATTCTGGAGACACAAGATACACATCATCACTATCAAGTTCTCAAGTTCTTGCTGAGCAAACAGGACTAGCAAAAGTCTCCACTTTGGCTTTTAACCTAATTGTGCAGTTTTGCTCACAAATTACATCATTCCTGTATTTTAAGAATACTCACAGCTTCACATTGCTGGGAACAGTTCACCATCGTAAAATGTATGGCATTGAATCCTGTCTTCTGATCTTTTTCTTGTGAACACTGTATAGTGTAACAAAGGTCTCCACCAAAGTACTGAATCACTGACTGTCCAGGATTCAGTACTGTGACCTCTTGGAAGATGCACACATTGTCCTTCTCTAACATCAAAAGAAATAAATGTTAATGGAGGAAAAAAAATAAATAAAATCATCAAGCAAATTAACAGAATCACTATAAAGACAAAAATAGGGCAAAGTCCTGTGCTCTGCAAAAGTATTCTAACTTTTACTGTTGATTGGTTTGTGGTTTCAATCACCAAACAAGGCAGGGAGGAGGCTTAAGAAAATGCTACAAAATGCAAACTGCCTAAAATGGATAGTGTTCCTACTATGAAAGTAAAAAAAAAAACAACAAACAAAACCAACAAACAAACGAACAAACAACCACTGTTGTTCTTATTTTTAAAGCGTTCTAATATTTAACATTGGGTTGAGGATACTATATGAATTATTCTTCACATCACAAAATGTAGCCTTTCTGTCAATTAAACTAGTACATCTACAGTTACCTCTGGGATGGTAATCTGCTCAAGCTGTTCTGTAAACATGTGCTTTGCTCCCAGAGGCAATCTAGCCTGGGTTGCAGTCAGGATTGCAGCATACCTCAAGCACCCCTGTGCACAGTACAGCTCAAATCTGATCTACATGGGGTAGCTGAGTGAGAAAAGCGAGCAGAGTTCTGGCCTTAAGACTGGGTACCTACCCTCCTGCTGGCTGGACAGGTCTGTTGCTTTGTGTGAGATACTGTCTCATTTGCGCTCAGCAGAGGACTAGGAGCACACGACTCACACTCAGCTAAGGTTCACAAACTGCTTCCTATGTACCTTTCACCAGAGAGACCATACCTGGCTCTGAAAACATGGGCAGTTTTATGACACTCCGACATCCCACCAGAACAGATACAAAATGGATAGGTTAGCAGACACATCACCATACTCAAAAAAGAGAGTATAGTTGCACAACTAGGTAGACACCGACAAAATCAAGATGAAAGAGTGTTTATGTTTGAGAAACTTATTATGGTCCTGTTTCTACTTTCTTTGCATGCTCTTTTTACTAAAAACTAAAACAAAATAGCTAGGAATATAAAAGAAGTTACCACAGACGTAGTGAGTGCATCCACAAGCACTGGAAATACTACCATCTATTTTTTTAACTTCTCCCTGAGTGTAAAAAGATAAAAAAATTTGTGAAGTCATGCACAGTTGAATGTAGCACTAAACAGACAATATTACTTCCATCACTTCCACTCCTGCTTTCATAAAAGAGAAGAAATGTGATATACTCAAGAAACAGTAACACGTTCAGAGATATTCAATGTATTTATCTCTTTAAGCTCTTAATTTTCTCTAGGAATGCATATGAATAGTGGAGTCACTAAACAGCAATTTTTCCTGAAATACAAAATTATTTCAGTAATAAATGCATTAGCAAAACTCTGTTTTCCATCAATTTTCCACCAAAAGATAGGTGAAAGCTACTTAAATTTGCAACTCCTTTTTACACTTTGCATTTTACAGTCTTCACATAAGGGGAAGTGAAGAACAAGCTGTGGGCATTTTATAGGGAAAATATCCCTGTTACTATGGTAATATTGGGAGTCTGAACATTCACTCATAACTATTTTCTGGATCAAAGATACTATTATGAGAAAGCATGTGAGGAGCAAAATATTTATGACTTCTCATATCAGTTAAATTCAATAATATTACATCATTTTGATCAAAAGCATAAATGATTAACAAAGTAACACATTTCTCTAGATGAGATCATAAAGGTTAATTAATTGTTTAAACAATTAGGAATTATTTACATGGAAAATCTTCCCAGCATATTGTTTTGAGTTAATATTGAACAGAATAATATTACAGCTGCTTTTCTTCTTTTGACATCTTAAAACACACAGAGAGAAATTTCTCCAGGGAATAGTTGACAACACTGTGCAGACCCTTGATGGAATTATATGCTTGAGCTGGGGACCCAGAGGCAATCCCAGCCTGTTCCTGTTCCACCTCATCACCCTTTATGGCTAATTGAAACAAGGAATAGAAAGGGAGTAGTAAGAGAGCTGAACAGAAACAATAAAAATATCTAAAAGACAGCACTTACCAATTTACAGGTCAGCAAAGTAGTGTTTTCACAGCTACATTCTGAGAAGAGAGTAAGAAAATAATATTAGTCAGCTAATTAGCAGCTTTTTTTAACAGCAGTGACTAAGGAATAAGGTAATAATTACCACAGTGCCATTCTGGACAACACTGCCCAGGTGTTTTTGACTTCACAAGTATCATGTCATCTGTGCAATTCTTGGGAGGCTCAGAACAAAGATTTTCATCACATACTATATGGGAGGAAAAGACACATATGAGAATTTACTTAAATTTCATTTGAAATTTCCATCTTATTTTGCACTTTATAAACTACTTTTAAAGTAATGATATATTTAATTTTTTTTAAATTCTATTTCTTAAGCATCTGTGTTTGAAATAAACAAAATTAAGACAAAATATAAAATACACAAAGTTTTTGAAAAGTGCTTTTAGTTGACTTAGAATATGTTTACATTTCAGAAAACATTACACAGGGATCACTTCCTATAAGAAAATTACCTGCCTGTCTTATTGGGGGTGGCTTCCTGGGACTGTGAAAGAAGACCACATACTAAGATTTAACTTCCTACCTGCCAGAATTTGGCAAAAATGGTGCTAAATGCCTTTGCAGAATCTTTCACTTGGGTGCAAGTGCCAGGAAAAGAAAATTACCAAAATATGGAACCACTTGAAGTAAAGATTCATAAGCTCCAAATTTACTGGGAGACAATTTAATCCATTGAAATGACTCAAAGACTGCAACAGGACAAGAGTTGATCTAAATTAAGCAGTTACACTTATAGACATTACTTAAGAACATATAGCACAATTGCTGTGGTGATTTATGAGGCTACCAGTGAGACAACATTACACTGCAACTATTTTTTTTCTGACTGCTCATTGTTTGAATAGTAGTCAACAGAGCAATATTTGAAACCCTTGGCCTACTCCTTCTGCAGAAAAGCCAGAAGTGCAAAGAAGCTGCCTAAACACTAATGAATGGTGCAACAGAGGAACAATAACATAGAAGCTGGTTTACTAAAGGCATTTTAATATATGAACAATTGTATACTTGTAGTCTAAGAATGAGATTCAGTTCCACATTAATGCATCCTATTTAGATGACCCTAAAAGTAGCTATATGCTGTCTGGTGAACTAAATAACCAGTCCAGGTTGCATTAACACAGTTGGTTAGAACACCACTGAGTATACCATGAATTTTGAACCTATCTCAAATGCAGACACCATCATTTAGATCTCTCAATTTCTATCTGAAACCCACTTTAAAAAAGAAGAAAAAATCTCCACATACACTGTCATTTTTACTACATTCGGTAATGACTGAACTGGCAACAGTTACACTCACCACAGTAGTAATGAGGACAACAGTAATGTATAGTATTCAGGTCTACAGTGAGAATTTCCCCCTCCTTACACAAGGGAACAGGCTCAATACAGGATTCACAAACTAAATTAAGAAAAAAATAAAATAAATAAAAAATAAAACAATCAGACATTTACAAAGTTTTCAATACTAGAATGTTAGCACATTCTATTTAATAGACTATATAAGCCATTATGTTTGTTACTTTTATGAGTTTTTATGGATTAACATTCAAATATAAAAACATAATAAAGTATGATGTTCAAAATTATGTTGGAAAAAATAGATCCCAAAACCCAAGAATAATTTATGTGCCAATCTGCCTCCAAGAATTCCTGGTTTAAATTATTAGGTTTAGAACTATAGACTGCTTTTGTAAATACTTAACTATTCTTTAGTTATCTATAAAAATATTAGATACTTCTTACCACAGAGATAAGAGAAACAACAAGGATCCTCCTGTTTTGCTTCAACAATAAATTGATCTTCTCTGCAGTCCAGATGGGAAGCATTGAAACAAACTGAAGGATCACATTCTGTAGGATGTGAAAGAAACACTGTTTTTTTTAAAAAAAGTCACAGAAACAATACTAAAAAGACAAAGAAAATATGATCTTCATCGACTTAGTGAAACAAAATACCCCAAATTGAGTAAATCAACAGTGATGTAACACATAAACAGAAACAAATACCCGAGAGCGTGAAAGAAAATACATCATTGCCTGGTGCTGTTTACAGTGTCCCATTCTCTTAACAATCGAAACAACTTATAAGGCAAATTTTCTTACAACACATAATAAAAGTCTGGACAATGTCCCAGTAACTGTGTTTTTCTGTTTCCCTTACCACATCGATACTGTGGACAGCAGGACAGAGGGTGGTAGCCTACCACTAATTTTTCATTGGGTTTGCATGTTGGAATAATGGCATCACACAATGACATGTTACATTCTGTGGGATAAAAAACAATTATTTTTGACATATTTCAACAGATACAACTATAAGTCCTACAGCTCAAGATATTTATACCATCTAGTATAGGGATCCACAAACTAAGAGCAGTCCAAGTCAGCTTAAAGCACACTCCATAACATCACGTAGACCTCCAAGCTCAACTCAGAGCTGGCATAGCTCTATTCACGTGGCACTGTGCAAGCACAGGTAAATCCCTTTTAAAGCAGGTTTCCTGCTCTGTTTCCTGCACATGAAGCCAGATAAAATATCCCAGTGAAAATATTTCCTAAACAATTTGACAACATATTGTTGGTTACAGATATCTTAACTAATTAAGCAAAAGCACCATATCAGCTGGGACCATTTGTTTCCAATTTCTTTTAAGATTTTATGAAGAACAATTTTATGAGGAACAATAAGCTTATTCCCTTTTCTAACAACCATGGCTAGGCAGAATATTAGTATTCAGTGATCAGCTCATGGAATACTGCTTCTGAGAATGAGCAGTTGGTCAGAGGATACTGGTATGGACACCAAGGAACTAATAAGAAAAGTGAACAGGCTCTGATGACTGCCCAAACTACCAAGGTACTTCTATTATCAAGTATTTAACAATTTCTTTTGAAAACATGTGCTAGAGCTTAAAAATTATTTTTCAACAGAAGCTTTTGTTCACTAGCAGACTTCTAAGCAAAAAAAAAAAAATTCAGTGAGTCAGTTCTTATAACAAAAAGAAGCCTGCTTTGGTGGCCCAACCAGTCCCAAGTACCTAAAAATCACTTCAGAAAAATGTTACCTTGAACCCTTTCTAAAGATTGTCATCTGTCAGTGAGTATCAAGCACTTACTCTATACTCCTGTTACTGAAAACAATTGTAGTACATACCACAAACTTTCTTTGGACAGCAAGCTCTCTCTTCAGTGATGTGGATGACAACTTCTCCTTCTCGTTCACAGACTGGTGGTGGTTCCTCATTGCATTCAGGCTCTACAGCAACAATGCTTCCATTTTCTAGACAGTTGTACATACAACAGCCTCTCATGGACCCATTCCAGATTTCCCCAGCAGAGTGGGGTTGTCCTCTGTTATCTGTACAGGCTGAAAAAACCCCAACATTTTATCTCTTCAACAAGTTGAGAGCACAGATTTTCTTCAAGCATAAATTGCATAAAATTATTGCATAAAATATGATCAAGGAATCCAAGAAAAGATTATGACCTTAATAATCCAAAATGAACAAATGCATTGTTATAAGTGAAAATAAAAAGTTTAAATACTGAGTGCAAGGGAGAGAACCTGCCCATGGTATTCCTTCCTGAGTACTCCAGAAAAGAAAGCCTGGGAGCTACGGAAGAGCAGCCATCATTTTTCCTCAACAGAAGTACATCGGCACTGGGACTTGAATTCAAGTGAACTGAAAGCACAAACTGCTTCAGCTTGAGATAAATCTGGGCTCTGTAGATTCACGCATACTAAAGACAGACACAGAACTTAAACATCACTTGCACTAAGCTGTGGTTAATATTAGCATATCTGCAAAAACACTCCTGCTGCACTTACTACATTTTTCTTCTGGTATACAGAGGTCAGAGTCTGTTCTATGTAGAATAGTGCCATTTTTACACACACAGTCTTCTCTTAAGTAGGAACAAGGAGAATCTTCATAGAACCATTTATTCAAGCATGTCTTGGCTTCACAGGGTTGCACACAAGGCTGGTATTCCTTGCCTTCAGGACAACTCAATGCTGCAAGTCATAATAACAGGACACTGAGGGCTGCTGTTATTCTTTCAGCATTTCATTGGATAAAAAGGTGGTAAGAACAAGTGCATGTATGATAGAGAGCATGCATCTGTATTTTTAACAGTACTTTAGGTATGCAGCTCTTTCAGTTGAGATTAAAACTGGTTCATGACACTACCTAAAACAATACATTTTTAAAACTTGTAGCCTCATTTACTAATGCTTACAGCAGTAATCAGGTGTTCTCCACTTAATGCAGATGTTGTGCTTGTTGCATAAAGTCACATATGCAGAAAGCGCATCACACTCATAATTCCAAAAATAAGTACTGTTGATCCACATTTTCTCACAAAACTCCTGTGGTGACACCTAGGAACATATTGTAATGGAGAATTAAAGAGCAAAAGAGCTTTCCATAATGAAAATATATCATTAATTACATTAAATAATACAGCTGCAAGGGAAACAAATCAAAATCAGTGTCTGAAGTAAAAAAAAAAAAACACCTTTTTTTTTAGAATAATCATTTTGCAAAACTTAAACTGACAGAATTTTTTATGCTCATCAGTAGGCACAGAACACAGTCTTCATGAGATTGTCATAGTATTTACAAGAACTTTTGCAGTATAGTGCTGTCAGATAAAAGTCAACAATCTCAGCAATACATCACTGCTATATCTTTCATAAATTCCTGCTGTGAATGAATTATTACTGAATTCTCTGTTTCTGTGCCTGTAGGACCCAATAGCCTATGTTACTTGGCCCAAATGCAGGTGATGCAACTTATTTGTGCTTTTATTTGCATAAGCTTATAACAAGGTGGGAAAAGTCAGATTTTGTTTCATTCTGCCTGTTTGCTACTACGTTACAGCCCAGCTCTCCCTGTGGTTTCTTCAAGCAGTTGCTCACTTCTGCCATAAAGTTTATTACACTGATGACTCTCTTAGCTATCCTTGTCCAGTTGCTTCATGCCCATGAATTGCACAATATGCTCGCTCCATCCACTCTGGCTCTGACATTATCATGTATATCATGAAAGAAAACAAATTTCATAATGGATGAACCACATGCTTGGGAATTTTGATGATGTTAGGTTTTGCTATACGTCAGGAAAAGATTGTATCTGAGGATGTGAGTGTTCACCTGGAAACATAGATGAAGTAGGAATTATGAGTATTTAGATTCCCTTCAATTACTTTAAAGTGAGATATGTTAAAACAATTATGAAAAGCATCCTACTACCCACTGGTGCTACTCTCCCTTCTTGATACTAAACTGCTTACCACTACTCCTTCCCATTAAATTTCTGTGGCAAATATCTATTACCCTTTCAAAAAAAAAAATAAAAAATGAACAAACAAACCAAAAAAAAACTTCTAACCCTTTCCTTTCAGAAGATCTCAATCCATTTTTTTTCTGCCTGGAATAAGTGAGAAGAGGTCTTTGGAGTTTGAAGGAAGTGGCTAAGCTGCCTGCAGTACCTTTAAGAGTATTAGTCTGTCATGAAAAAAAAAGAGAAACATGGAGCAAAACAAGGGTGGAGTGGCAGAACAACAAGTGAACCAGGAAAGGTAAATCAGACCTCATAGATCTGGAGCTTCCTCATTTCCCATCCCAGGAAGCAGCTGTGCTGCACTAGCCACCTCTAGTGGTAGTATAGCATGTCCCCATTAGAAAATAGTGTCCAGAAAAAAAATGATAGTGATTTCCACAGTTGTCAGCGTAATAGTAACTACATCAAAATTTGTTTAACAATAAATGTCTTTAGTCCAATCAATCTCAAGCTGCATGAGTTGCTGTTGCATGCAGCAGCAGGCTTACCATTCTAGTGGCTCATGTCAAGCATTTTTTAAGAATATGTCTTTTGTCATGCATAGGTGTTGAGATGATAATCTGGTGTCTCTGCTTTGAGTTTTGCCTACTAAGTAATTTAAGAAACGCTGAAATAGCACAGGATCCATACAGATGTGTGTTTACAATGGACAGCATGACAGAAGTATTAAAGCCAACATGAGAGAGGTATTAAAACCACCCATCCATTTGCCAACTCCTGAAAATAAGCAAAACATTAAAAAAGTGCATCTCTCTCTCTTTGCTTAACTATACATACTTTATTTAATTTGCATCTGGAATTTCTCTGATCTTCTTACCTTCTTGTGACAAGGGATGAAAATGCTTCTTTTTAACAGTTCCATGCAGTATGTGCAGTTATGTTCAGTACAGTTTGTTGCTGGCCTCCTGGTTGTTACATCAAGAGATTTCTCAATTTCCCAGCTCTTAATGAACACTTCAATTTCCTCCATGTTTGTAATTACAGTCCTATTTTGCATTTTCAAGTCATCAGTAGGGTCTCCATTACACACCCCTGAGACAGAGCATACCATTCAAAGCACAAACATGCCATTTTACTTCTTTTGGAAAGAGGTAAGAAGAATCTCCAACAGAGCAAATGGCAGAGAATAGGAAAGAATCACTGAAGGAGGCTTTACTGCAAAATATCAAGTAGAGCAACACTTTACAGCGGGGGTTGGATTTGTCTGCATAATTTATTCTTTCTGTCTTTTGACACAAAGATTAACTATTCTATAACCCTTCATACATTTGACCTCACCTCATCCCAGTCTTTTTTCAGCATGCATAAAAAAGATGGCATGATACTGGGGAAGGATGAAGTATGTGCCAGGGCAAACATTAGCTTTCTTTCACTAGATCTAGGAGAACTTTCCTTTTATTCAAGCAGAATATGGCAATTGATTTTAAACAACGAATTTGTATATATATATATATATAAACCATATCTGAACTGTTTTGTTTTTAAAAGTATTTTCAAAGATTATAAAAAGTTCATCTTCCTCTTCAATATGGGGTAGATTCTGTAAAATTATGATGCACCAGAAAGTGAATATTTATGATAGAATTAAAGTAACTCTAAAATACCTGATTATGCTTTTCCATATAAACCATACTGACAGAGTTATAAAAGTTATAAAAAGGGAAGCCTGAAACATGTTAAATTTACTATCATTGTAAGGTAAGTCTGAGACACCTCAGCAGAGTTTTGGACCCTAGATCCAACCTTAAGAGATCTGAATTTGGATTCACTGTCCTCAGGAAACTTGATCCCTTCCCAAGATACACTTTTACAGTATCTGCATAGAAATAAACTGCCACTGCTAACATCTGTCAGCTATTCTTTTCTCCTATAATCTTTGAAATACAGTCACTACCTGAACTACCTGAACTACTTCACAACAACTGCTCCATTGAAAACTTTCTTTACTTGACTTCAGTAATATTCTGATATGCAGGCAGAGATGAATACATTTATAAAAAGTTAATTAGATACAACGTGCTGGCCCTTACTTGCTATGCAACCTACTTTATTAGCAAGCAGAATTACTGATTTATTATTATTATTAAGAGAATTTCACAAGCCCTTCTCAAATAGGATTGTCAGTCTAGTAATGGTGTTCACAAGGAGACCTATAGGAAACTGCTGGTCACAGACACAAAAGGGAGGTATAAATATTAAATGGGAAATTATTAAATACAAAAAAAATTGCCACCATAGCCTTACCACAAAGTCCTTCTGTCTTCATCGATGTGTTAGAGTGCAATCCATACTGTATATCTATGACACCTGTAAAATGAGCCCACTTGATGCTCATACCAGCTGGGGTGTTGATGACATACATTGCACCGGTATCTTGAATACGCAGTCCTTCTTTTGAAAATGGTAATGATTGAATTACAGAATCCACTACTACCTAAAATAAATACATTTTAGGGTAAAAAGAGATTTCAAAGATGTATTTTATACATCTTTACATTTTATAGCAAAAGATGTTTTTTACAGCCTCTGCCACATTCATTAAGTCACAGTGCTTAAATCACACAGAGTTCCCTGTTGAGTGCTATTTCCTATAGCAGCAAATGAAGTAGGCATGAGAAGAAATAATGATATGGAAATGTCTTCTAATTAAGGAAGCAATAAATCTTATTTGTCTCATATCATATTATGAAACAAAACACACAAAAAAATCTCATTACAATCATTCAAATTTATCTGTTCTGACCTGTTATTGACTAGCAGGAAAGACAGATTAGGTATTTATCATGTTTTGTAACATTTCTGTTCAGTTCTAGGTTTTTTGGAAGTATAGTCTCAATTTTAAATGCTTTTGCAGCTTCTTTAAAATCTCAAAAGTACTTTGAAGTGTCATTTTAGATAAATGACAGACAGGTGGAGCATGGTATCAGAAATGTATATTTTTTGCTTCTAGCATACCATGCATTATTGGGAACCTGGACTGCAGAAGTAATCCTAATCCTGTGGTACATTTGCTATAAATCTGATCTATTGCATTCTTCAACAGAATAGCTCACCAGCTATCTTTTAAACATACACATTGTATACAGGTGATATATACTTACTTCTCTTGCTAAACGATTGATAAGTAATTTACAGGTGTGTGTTGTTACATTTAATTTCTTAAAACAGAGCCCTGAAGTGCTTGCAGGGGGAACCTTGAAAGAAAAGTGACAAACAAGTTTTGTTACTCCTGTTTTTCTAATTCTGTACCAGTCCTATAGGACATTTTTTCAATATGTGTAATATTAATATATTTTATAATTAGAAAAAGAAAAAGTACTCACTAGTTTTCTTATTGAATTTGCACTCTGCAAAACATTAAATATAGATTAGAAGTGCAATGATAATCAGCAGCATTCTTATTTGGCAAAAATAAGTTGATTGTTTTCTTTCTTCTTGAAGTTCTACAATCAATCAGCTTCATAGTTAAACTAATTTAATATATTCCTTATAAATAATAAAAAAATACATACTTCTCTGCTAATGTTCACTTTTCTATGAACTATTTTTATAAACATTATTTGCTTGATAAAGATTTAAATCAAAGGGGCTTATGTGGAGAAAAATAAAGAAAATTAATTAAAAATACATAGCTAATCAATGGCCATGCCAATAACATCCCTGTTTTATATGTGATAAAACTGCTGTTTCACCAAGGTATCTTTCTTCACAAGATTCCAGCTCATATATAACATCTCTCTGCTGCCTTTTAACTGCACAGCATTAATATCGAGTGGAACTCATTACCAGCATCCCAAGATTCAGCGTATGCCGCAAAGCCCCTTCAGAAAATATTTATTTGAGATCTAGAGCTACAGTCTTCTAAAGCTCAACTGCCTATGTGAGCTGCATGCACACCTTTAGAATGCAACCAAAAAAGAGTGAAAGAGAAATTTTAAAGAAAACTTCTAAAACAGTGTAAGACTTGGGACTTAAAAATCAAGTCTACAGATGCCCAGTGAGAATAGATAAGAGACCAAATAGGGATGGGGAAGGAAAGAAGCCTGATAAAGTTCCTCGTTAGGAACTTGTTTATCCACAAACCAGAGATGGAAAAACAAGCCAGTTGTTCAAGGCCTGCATAAATTAGGAGCATGGACAATGTGAAGGTATGTATGTAATGTATGTATGTAAGTACCATACCTTAAGGATGAGACTGACCTAGCCTAAATGGGCAGTCTAAAAATAAAGTGACTGGGTCCTTTCTCTAGGCAATGCAGAGAGTTAGATAACTGCAAAGAACAACTCATCACACTAATCCCAAACTCATGAATATCTTCTTAAAATAAATCCAAAAGATTTTTGTGACTATTCAAAATATTTTTGTATTTTGACCATATTGTAAGATATAAATTCAAGGCCTCAAGAGGATTTGTAGGTGGAGAGACTGAAAGGAGACATGCAAATTAAAAAGTTATGTCACTTCTGGTAATTGAAAAGGAACCAACACTTTTTTCCTTATAACATAATATAACAATCACTATTGAACTTGAGATAAAATTCTTTCAACTAGACTGCAAGATCATTGCACACTCCTTGAAAATTAATTATCTTGTCATTTGTCAATGGATATGCTTTTATCTGAAAGTTTTAAGCAATGCATTTTTGCAGAATTTCATACCTATAGCATGAAAATTAAAGAAACTATTACAATTGTTGCAAGAATATTACCTGATTAGCAGGACATTTTTCAATATGAGCAACAATAATTTCTCCTGGTAACTTGACTAAAATGTAGGAAGCCATATTGCAGAGAGCTATGTTGTTTCCATCAAATGTAATAACACTCAATTCAGACAGTACAGAACACTGACCTAAAAAAGAACTGTCATTTAATGAGGTTACCACAAAACTGAATGCAGGGCATTTCTAAAAACTTTCCATTTTAGCAATATTTGCTTTCATATATAAGCACATATATTTATATATAACCTTGTTCTGCAGATAGCATACTGAGCCATAAGCAGAAGCAAGTATCTTATGTTGCTCATGTGAAATACCTTCACCTACTGCTGTGTGCCCAGCGTAGGGGAGAAACTTTAAATTGGTGAAAATTATCACTTAAGTCAGTGTTTTATAGGCAAGGTCAATAAATCTGTACACTGTAAGATAGAATAGTTGTATTAAAATGTACATATTTTTGAGATACTGATAGCAAGAGACTGATCTTTCCTATCTTGAGACAAATATTTAAAAGTGCATTATTAGTTACAGTAAAGCTGCAAGGGTTACAATATGACTTTTCTTTGGCCTTTTTGCTCCCTTGGCAGACAGTCATCTGCCAGTTTCTGAGTAAACACTGTGTTAGAGCTAACTGAAATTTGGGGATTCTGTCTTTCAGAAAATGTCAGTACTTGATTTATTTCCTTCACAAACTGTTGAAATCTCAACATTTCTACTGATAGAAATTCTGAAAAATCTCAGCTGGAAAATGTTGATGATCATGTTGCAGATTTTATTTCAATGTTTTCATTGAAAATAAAATATTTTGACTGTCTTGAATGTTAATTCAAAGATAGAAAAACATTCAATAATTTATTCTGGTTTTCAGATGAATGACTCTTTTAAATTCATTCCAGTATTCATCCTTATATTCCCACTGCAATAAACAATTTATTACTGGAAATTTATAGACCAAGGCTCTATGTTGTATTTAAAAATAAAAGTGACTTACAGGGACATTCCCATTCTGGACAACAACTATCAGTGTTAACTTGAACTGGCATTCCTCGAAAACCACAGTCAGGCTTCTGCACGTCCTTAAGGCAGTTCCTTGAAAGGTTGTATAACATCCAACCCGTATTAACACATACATATTGGCTACATTTGTCGACAGGTTCAAGGTATCTTGGCTGTCATATAAGTAAAAAACAACTAGAATCAACTTCACATTCATTGATTTATGAAGTGCAGGTAATCACTTGCTCATCACCCTGCTCTGAGGCAGTATCTGCATGACCCTTCATGAGTTATTTTGGAATTAATTGTTTTTGTGTGGTTGTAACCACTGACAATGACACACATCCATTCACCCTCTTCCTTCCCGTTCCATCTAGCTTTGGTGGAATACTCTATGTAAAGCATTATGCTTTGAGGCTATGTGTTATATTCAGTAATAATCCAAAGCAGAATGATGCATTCCCAGCATTTTAAACCCTATGACAAAGAAAAAAATGGACAAAAAAAAGACAGGGAGAGATTATGTAGAAACTCAAAAATTCCATGGATTATGGGTTTTTCTGCACCTCAGAAATATATTTCTCTATCTGGAATCAGAGCATAGGTTTAAAAGCCATTTTTTTCCAGAGCAATACATCCAGCTTGCAGAATATACTGGGGCAGTATAAGAGCAGAGATACAATTGTATTTAAAATTGTACAAATAAAACCAAAAATAGCAGATATTTTAGAACTCTGGTATTACATACATAGCATAACAGAATGGCTTGAAAAGCAATACATATTTTAACACATAAGAGAAAGTAAAACTGATCATACCACACATTCGGAAGGTGTGGACATCATTGTACCAAAGGAAGATTTGTCAGCTGTAGCTGTCACTGTTTCTCTGCTTGCCAGAGAAGTTTGTGTTTCTATGTGTTCTGATGAGGAAGGCAGAGACATTCCAGCACTAGAATGAAATAAATTTATTACAGTTCTGTTCTGTAGCTCTGTGGGCTCTGTTGAACTGAAATAAGTTTTAAAGGTTTTCTGTGTTGGGATTTTGGACCAGTATGATGATGTTACATCTGGGACTCCAGGAAGAGAGAGATTTTTTACTGAGGTTGTATTTCTTGGAAAAGGTGAGCTCTGAACTGCAGATACTGTCAAATAAGGCAGGGAAGATTTCTCAGTTGCTGTTGTCTTTGTCTTGGTAACATTTCTTTGCTCATATGAAGTCTGACCACTGTCTAAAATACCCACAGTTCTTTCAAATGAGGTTGCATATTTAACTTCTGAAGCTGTAAATGAGGTACTCTTTGTCTGTGATAATGGACCTCTACTGCCAGTTGTTGTCATGATCATAATTTCTTGAGTCTCTTTAGTGGTCTGAGAAGCTTGAGTCACTGCAGATGTAAAGAAAGATTTATCCGGGACATGCATTGATGTTTCTATTGTGGTAGGAACTGAAGCTGGAGACATATAAAAATCCAAATTGACAACAGAAGAATCAGAGGGATTTGTAGTAGACCTAGAGGATACAGGAGTGCCAGAAATAACTACTAAACTTGCTGAAGAGCTAGATGGTATTTTTGCAAAAATATAAGGTGCTTTTAAGGATGTAGCATTCACTGCTGTGTTTGTGATCATTAGTGTAGTGGATTGAGTGATGATTCCAGCTGATATGGCTGATACTGTTCCATCTTCTTCTGAAGAACTTACAAAAGAACTCTGTTTTCCTAGAGAAACAGTAAAGATACAGTCTTAGGAGGAGGTGAGGACATAGAGACCCTACTGGACTGGCTTTCTAAAGTGGCTTTGGGAGTTGTAAGCATTAGTAAAGAGGGCATTATAGTGGATGGTTTTAGTGCTGCTGAAAGGTGAGTAGAAGGGCTTATATTCAAAGTGTAGAAAAATCTACAGAAGTTGCAAAGTCTATAAATGGATTTTTTGAGGTTCCTTGTGTATCAAGAGATGAAAGTCATGTCTGGGTAGCAGTTATATTTTGTGTTAATGATGATATCCTACTGACTATGGGAATCAGTGAAGAACTTGTTGTTTTAGATTGTCATATAAGATGGTACTGATGTTATTAACAAGACTGTAAATAAAGATGATGATCTTGTAAGAGAAGGATCTTTATGAATGAAAGTGCTTCAACTTTGTACCATGGGGTCAGATTTCAATTTTCTATGTGAACTGCTTGGGTACTCTGTAATTTCTGAAGCGGTCATTAATGTAGCATTTAGAGGCAATACCAATGTCCTAAGGAGGAAAGACTGTAGACATAATGGATTTCATTGACTTTTTAGGCATGGATGACACTGAAAAGGAATTGGTGTGCATTACATATTTTTCTGTTGAGGCTTTACTTGCTGTAGACATATCAGAGATTGCTGGACTGACTAGAAGAGTGGAAGCAGCAGAAGGTACTTTATAAAGGCTCTTGGAGACAACAGTGACATCTGCCATAGCTTTGCGCTTCAGGGAGGTAATCAGAGAATGAATGTGCCAGTATAGATACTGTGCGTGTTACAGAAGGACTCAAAGTGTTTATAGGGAACTGAGAAGCAGCTTGATATGAAGATACAGTCATGGGCATAGCAGCACAAATATTATTATATAATAGAGACTTCTGCTTCAGAACAGTCGCTGAAGTTTCCACTGAAGATAAAAATAGCTTTGGAGAAAAACTAGCTAGAGAACTTGCATTTAGTGATATGAGAGAAGTTTTAGACAACGGTTTTGCTGTTTCAAAATATGAAGCACTGATTAATTGAGAAAAGCTGGTCTCAAAGCTAGCAAGTCTAGTAGACATAGGAATTTGAAGAGCTCTTGAAGCCAGTGTAGAAATGGGTGACAGGTGAATTGCAGTTTGTCGAATGGCAGACCTAGTTCTAACAGACAAAGTAAATATAGGGGAAGTAGATATGCTTCCTGTCAACTGTGGACCTAGAAGAAATAGAGATCTTGTGAAAGTTGCTCTGCCAGACAGCAAAGCAGAAAAAGACTTCAGAGGATACAGCTGCTCCCTTAGAAGGACTCCTATATTTCCCAATCCCTAAAGTCAGTGTAGAAGTGACAAAAGATAGCTTGGAGGTTAAAGCTGTTAATGCTGAGGTAGGGGGAAGAGTTCCTATCTGAGTGGTTGATGTTTCAACTGGAAGTGGAACTACCACTAGGACAATGGGTGTTAATAATGCAGAATGTGTTGGAACAGGACTTGCACTGAAAAGGGTTGTTGGAGTTGCTATTGTAATGGGAAAAATGCAGTAGAACTGACAGCACGTGATATGACTGCTGATGCTTGAAGAATAGTTGTAAAATCTGTTGAAGAGATGGGTTTGGAAAGGAGAGGAGGGCTATCTGTGCTGTGAGTACATCAGAAGGTTCCACTGTACTTGGTAATGAAAATGTTGAATAGGTGGCTGCATTAGATGCTTCTAATGAATAGACATCTGTAATGGACTGTTCCAACATATTCGTTCCCCTGAAAGTTGTGTTTGCCTTCATGATTATTTTGTCTGTCATACTGGTTTGGGTTGACTCTGTCCCCACAGTAACAAATAATGGAGGTGTCTGAGGAAATCCCTCCATAGCAGCATCCATGTGAGAGACTGACAATGAAGGTTTTGTTCCAATTGCTGATGATGTAGATGTCACACGTATGCCTAAAATGGAAAAAAATGCATGTTTCACTGTTTTTTGTAGATTATTGGTAAAGCAAAATAGCAACATATCTCTACTCAAATCCCATTTAAATATTAGCAAATCAGCATCATTTTGAACATCATTTTGCTGAGTAGATAACTTGTCAATGGTTCCAGGTTGCCTGATGACATTGAAGAACTTAGACAACTCAAGTAGTTTTCTAATTTTCTTTGGAAATGAAATAGCTTCTTTTTTTCATCAGTGAAAAGCTTGATTTTGCAGAGTAGTTTTGAAGCAACAAGGTAATTCCATGGCAAATTCAGTAAATCCAAAATAGTAAAACATTTGTAATAAATATATCTTTGGAAGGTGTGTAGTAGCCAATATCAAGCATAAGATATTTAATTAAAAATAAAATAAGAGACAGAATTAAAATGTAATTGTTATGTTAAAAGAATACTATATCCCCTGAAGAAGTAAATAATGTGGTATATCACACACCAGAAGTTATGAAATAGATGCACTGAATTTGTTAGTAGTGACTCGTCAACTTGAACTTGCCCACCGCAGTATTTCTTCTATTTGGGATCTTTCACTTACATATATATGATAAACTAGCAGTGTATAATCAAATGTGGTTATGATAAGTATAACACCATCACAAAAGGTTACATCTAACACACCATTAGAGAAACAAAAGAATTCAACTTTAGATATCGTTTCTTTGAATGTAGGAGATGTATTTGGAATGACTAGGAATGGAGTCTGTGTCCCAGAGAGATATTCTTCAACAGAAGTACATTATGGTCAAGCATTTAAATAAAACAAAACCAAAAACAAACCATACCAAACAAAACAAAAAAAAAAAAGCCAACAACATGCATTTGATAAAAACCTTTCCTGGGATCTCTATAGAGATTTGTACGATTGGACCAATATAATAACTTATACTTACAGTCTTCTGGATAAACACATTTAAGTGTGACCTCATCAAGGATCATGTTTTTGGGACAGTATGGCAAGCATCCTTCAACCCTTTAAAATATTGTATAGTTAATTCTAAATCCAGTGTAGAAATATATATTTTTTAATTATTTTACTTTGGCAAAACATTTCAATATCTACCCTATAAGAGTTCTGAGAACTTTCCAATATACAGGTGAACACAGAGACATTTTGAGACATATTAAGTTTAAAAAGACATTGAACAACTCAACTCTAAATTGTTAATAATCAGTTCTTTGCATAGGCTGATGAACGTGATAGTGTTGGACCATTCTGCTTCCACAACAACCTGTCAGAAGTTCAGATCCCTGAGCAGAAAGTTTTTCCATAGAACAAAGAACTTCTCTACAAGACCACTGTTTTACCCAGATATATCCATTTGACACGTTAAAATATTTAGACCAAGTTCATAGAAAGTCTCATTCTTGTGCACTTTCAGCATAGCGGAGTGCTATATACAAGTCCATATATTCCATTACTTTTTCATTTTGAGGGGTTGTTTAATAATAAAATCATGACATTAACAACCAGTGTGCCCATGTGGAAAAAGCTGAGAATACCAACAGAGAAAATTAGTCATTTTAGAAATATTCCTAATCATAAACTCCATATACTGAGGGAGGTGGTCCGAAATTCAAAATATCATTTCTTTTCGACCAGATTTTGTGCCTTGAGTTTTTATGTATTTTTCCTTTTAGTTTGTTGTGATTCCATAGATGCCAAGGGAGAACCGTGGAGACAGGAAATCTTGTTACTAAGTAACAAGATAACATCAGCTGTGTGAAATCTCTCCCATCGTTACACTGAGCATCTCTTAGCATAAAGTTCCCTCCTGTTACAGGAGAGGGCGTAGTCCACCCTTACTAGTCCTACAGGTTTTGATCTCTGCCCTATAAGCACCAGAAAAACATAGTCATTTGCAGCATCATGGGATGCTGGTTTAGGACGTGAATATAAATATAAGGAAGTGAATAACTTTAATTTAATTTAATATATTTCTACTTAAACAGTACTAGAAGCTTATCGCCTGGGCTAAATACAGTTCTTACTCTTGTGCTGAAAGATCACACGTAAACAGAAATATATACCATGGGAAATGAGAGGCTTGTTAGAAAAGTTTCCACGTGGCTTGTGAGATTTGCTCACAAGAGTGATACTGAAATCTGGATGAGAAAAAATGACTGGATATTGCAGCTGCAGTAACTTTCAGAAAGTATATGGTACACATATTACAAAAAAAAAAGCCAAAACATGATAGCTATACAAATTTAATCTTACTTACGGAGGAAGGAATGTACATGCTACTCCTTCAGGATCATTACATGTTTTAACACAAGGATTAGCACAAGATTCATATCGCCATTCACATATCCTTCTGTAAGGCACAGATGCACTGAGTTCTGAGAAAGGAAAAGGTATTATGTACCATGTAGTCATGAAACTATAAATTTGTAGTCTTCGCTGACTATAAATTTTTGGGATTTTTAGAAAAATTAAAAATTAAAAATTGAAATTTGTTCAATTTCAAGTATTTTAAATTCAATCAAGCTAAAACTTACTGAAGCTTTAAAGATGCTACTCATTTTTATAATATATTCTTTTTATAACCCTTAAAAATCAGGTAATTATAGTGAAGGTACTGTTGGTTGCAGAAGCAATACAGTTACCTCATTCATTTAATATGCACTTATAGCTCAATAACAAGACATTAACATGCATATTTTTGTGACATCACATTAATTCTGAAAGAGTAAAACAATAAAAAAAAGTAATTCAAAGATATAGTGATCATCATCTCTGTAAAAAATTAGAAAATAATAGCAGTTGGAGGCAGAACAAAGTCAGAATAGTAATTCAAAATAGGGTTAAAAATACTTGTTACTATTGTTGATGAAAGACAAGCGTTTTGAAGGCAAGCAGAAAGACAACATACTTATCCCTGGGGATTGTGCAAAATTTACCTTCGATACTAAAGCTACTCAAACGTTTGAATTCTTCTGAATAATCATACTTTGACACTTTAACACCAGATGAGGTGAGAATGATGAAAAAGCCTTTTTTACTGTGCAGTTCGAAGGCACTGAGCCCTGGACTCCAGAGGCCTTGGTGGTGGAAGAAGGTGGCTCGTCTCTGAAAGGAGGCACTTGCCTGCCACTGTTCCAACCCAATGGTTTCATTGTCATGTACGTACAGAAAGTAGTTTGGTCTTTCAGCAGATTCAAGTGAAACAAGAGAGAGAGCTTCCACAGAAGGAAAAAAAAAAGTCAGATTTTCACAGAAGACAATTTAAAATTTGGGATTAGAAACTATATACTGACTGTTAAGTAACTGCTTTTAAACAGCTGCTTTTCACAAGATAAATAAATATTTCAGCTTTATGTAACAGAAAAAAATTAGAAATGCACTCTAAAGGTGACTTCAAATGATCCCATAATCCAGAGTTACCAGAGCGCTAATCAGTTAGATGAAAACTATACTCAGCCTACTGCTACCAGCCTTCAAAGCTGTTCATAAGTAGTCTCAAATTTGTTCTTGCTCAATCTGAAGAGTTTTTTTCTCAAGTTCAGACAAATACCTGACAGTTCATCTGTAACAAACTTTTGTTAGTAAATAACATACATACAACCATATCCAGCAATACAGTAAGAAAATATGTGGCCAAATAAGACTCAATCCTCTATTGACCCTACCCATAAATCAAAAGCGAAGAAAATTCTCTGAAAATGTAAGAACTTAGAAGATGACTCAGTTCATATTGGGTTTTCAACTTGAATAAAATCTTGAAGTGTCTTTAATCTAGATGAATAGTATCTTATTCCTCATTGATATGAAACCTACTTGTGTACTGCATAGATATCACTATTTTGCTCCACTTCTCATCAGCTGGAGAATTGACAAGATTGAATTAATTCTCTGTTCTATACCTCCTCATTTCAAAATCATACCTAAAAAGCTAATTTCTCCACTGCAAAACCGTCAATTGTTTGTGAATATAGTTTCAAATTTTACAGTGAAGATAGCACATCTCTATGTTGATTTTTGAGAGTTTGGGATTTTTTCAACAAATTAAATTCTGTGAGAAAGCAATAACAAAAATTGGAAGGAAAGGAAAGAAAGGAAACTGTATACAGAAGGGAAAACATTTAAACATATTTATTTTTTATTGCATAGTTTTTATCAGTCTCTGGTAAGTGAAAGATAAAACTTAGGAATAGCTTTTCACCTAAGAAGCTTCCTTCTGTATTGTATGGAAATGTTTGTCACTAACAATGCAGGAAACAGATTGGTTGTTCTAAGTTGCAAATTTTATAGTCTACTAAAATTCACAGAGAAGAAGAAAAGATAAAGTAGAAATGATTTTACTGGAGACAGAAATACTGTGCTTTCACCTTCATTGTTGATGCTTGCTAGATACATGTGCAAGATCGTCCAGTTTCCAATTATACAAACTAATTAATCTTTTTTCACAAAGGAATTCTATTCACTTGTGTTTTGCAATATTTCTAAAACAATCTTTAAAAATATAGCTTTAAAGCTGGCAGTAAGGTATTCCAATACTTTAAAAAAAAGTAGAAAATTAATATTCCTCTTGAGTTTTGAAATTGGCCACTTCACTCTTGCTTATTCCAATAACTAAATATATCTAGAATATTTTAGAAGGTATAGAAGATACAGCACAAACCATTCATATAGTTTGAAAAATATATATTGCCATTAGCAAAAATGTTGAGAACACTTACATAAATCTTTATCTTTGAAAAGACCCGGCGTTATCATGAAGCTGAAAAATACATTTCCATATGCTACTGTTCTAGGCAGGGGAAATATCCTTCTACTGGATATGTTAGCTCCTACAATTGTATCACTCTCTCCATAATTTGCCAAAATATAGGGTCCTTCACCAAGACCTGAGGGAAGAAAAGTTAAACAGAAAAAGAAAAAAACTCTTTGCACAACATACAAAACTTGAGCCTTAGTTGACGTAATATATTGCCTTAAATATTTCACCATATCAGGAATCAAATAAATTTTTAACTATAGCTCAATGCCTCAATGTATTACGCTGAAGTAGGTCTGTATCTATCTGTTCAATGTACTCCCTTATTCTGTGCTTACCACCCAGAATAAAACAAAGTGATCACAAAAAAATAAGTGTAGGTAGCTATTCTCACAAAATCGCCTGTAAAAGAAAGCAATCTGGTCTGCTTGTTTATTGGATAAATATATGTCCTTCTTTTTTTT
>VWZY01005844.1:461719-474605 GCA_013399075.1 Chloroceryle aenea
TTTTTTAGTGGTGCTTGGGAATGGTAGAGTTTATTTTTGTCAAAAGCTTTCTATTTCAATATCCCCTTAGAAATTTTCTGTCGCTATCAACCAATAACAACACTGTGCAGTGTGCTTACATAGTCGAAATGCATCCTGGGAGAAGACACTTTACAAGTGGCTGTATTTATCTTTGAAAGTTTCATTAAAATCTCTCTAACTTTTCAGTGTAAAGACTCATCCTTTTCCATTCTTGATAACCTGATTTCCTTTTTTTGTTTTGTTTTGTTCCCTACAATATGCTAACTTGCAAACTAGGGTGGCCATAAAAGCATCTAGGGACATACTAGGAATGGGATGGAGATAGATTAGTCCTACCTTCCTTTTGTTTTAAAGATAATTTATAGGTTTTCATGTATAGCCACAGGTACAAACAAATGTAAAAAAGCTCTAAAAATATTGAAAAAAAAAAAGTTTAAAAAGTGGATTTTGCTTTCCCCTTCCTACACTTATTACACCATTAGCTCTGCTCAGACAACCTTACAGAAAATTTTACGGAAATTCAGAAGTAATTGGGTGGTTGTTTACTGGGCTCTGAATTTCTTCTGAAGGAACTTAAGATTTGAAACTATTAAACATAGTGAGCTTGATCCTAGAATTAAATCTTCTTAGCACACATTTAGTGAGCATTTAGGCATAAATATTTGTGGGTTTGGAGAGCAGAAAAATACCTCGTCACCTGACATAATCTTGCTCTGTTAGTTTTTGGTGCCTTTTTATGGAGGAGGAGTTGGTCTCAGTCAGTAAAAACACATTAATTATGTAAAACTCATTCACAGTTTACATGAAGAAGTATCTCCTATTGGAAAGCTTCTTTAGTTTTTCTAGTGTGATAATTTCTTCTGTACCTTTTCAAAGTTATATATATATTTACATTCTGTGTAACTTTATTTAATCCCTGCTTTTGCATCCTGTACAAATTTGTATTGCCAAATGCTTTTCCCCATAGCTAGTCAAACATTGGAGCAATATTGCTTGGAGTCAGCAGATGGCACTGACAGACACAGTCTCAGTTTGGAAAGGAATCCACTTGAAAGTTGGGAGAGAATATTATAGGAAAAATAATAGGTGGCCCTCTTACAGAATAAAGAGAAGGAATAATAGTAGTACTTATTTTTTCACTGACATTATGTATTTCTGTACAAGTATTTAAAAAAAAAAAAACAGCCCCGTTCAGGAACTAAGAACCTAAGAGCTAAATTACTCATGCACACACACATGCATCTAAATTCTCTTTCCCCAGGATCTTCTATAGAGATGCAGATTAGGTCATTATTTTCTGTTAAAATATGGCAAAGAAACTTGCAATACACCTATAAACTATAAGACATTTCTAGCGTTGTAGCACAGTGAGTAGAAATGGTGAAGAGCAACAGAATTGAGTAGATTTACTGATGCATATTCAAAGGGAGTGAGATTATTTCAGCTACTGACTCACCCTCAAACAACTTCCAGATGTCTTCTAATGCATCCATGATAACTCTTTCGTATTTCTTTAAAAGTGACTTCCCAAAATGATACACCTTAGGCAGAACTCTCAACAGCTCTTGAGAAAGATGCATTACAAATATCTTTGTGCATGTATAAGAGCAGTAAGAAAAATAAATCCATATGTTGTATTTTCTTTATTATACATGAGGTTTTTGTAGTAGATTTTATAGCAATATAGAGTTGATGGGTGTTCTGAGGTTTTGTCAACAACATTTTAAATTCTTTTTTTTTTTTTTTTTTAAGACTGCTGCTAATACTTAAAAAGGACATGACATGGAATATTTTGCTTTATATACTTATTCTAAGTCAGCATTTTGTAATTTTGAAAAGGCTGGTTAATCAGATGGAGATCACTGGAAAGGTTTTGGGTTTCTTTTCTATATTTTAAAAGATATATGTTAAGGTTTGGGAAAAGATCATTTAAAGCAGATTTTCTTTTGTTTCATTTACTTAGCTTTGCTTGCTTGTGTATCAGATTTGGCTTTTGTACAGCTCACATTACTGCAATCCCTTTCTAATTAAAATGAGATAGTCTGAAGATTAAGGATTTGGGAATGTTCAAATATTTGTTTCCAAGTGATACATTCTGTAACATGAGCTATTCTGAATCACAAATCATCAGCAGAATTGGTGGTGTTAGTTTTAAATATCTAAACAGGCATTTATATGAGACCTCTTGATATTGTTTTATTAATAAGTGCATAATAAATGACCATATTTTATCATTGTTGGTTGTAATGATAAAGCACAACACAACAGGGAAAAAAAGGACAAGACATAATTGTGATAAATTTGCCTTTTCTAAGCTCCTGCAAATGATAGCAGGAGCTGGAAAGCTGGAACTTGTACAAAGCTTTTATTTTTTATTAAATATAATACATATTAAATGCATTCATTTACACTGCTGAAGCTTAGTTTCTGTGCATTCAGAAATGAAAACACTCATATCCTGACCTAAACCAGAGTAAATGTAATTCACAGTTCTTGTAGCTCGCTGACAACACCCAGAGTCAGAGGCCATAAACTGCTAAGCAGCATCTACAGGTGACTCACCCAAGCAAGTCCCGCTTCACACACAGTAAAAGGCCTTAATTTTACTGCTGCCAACACACTATGCATCTTCCTAAACCAGCAGCACATGACGCTGGGTTTTGCTCATCTTTCACTACTGTATCAGTAAAAGATGGACTTCAACAGCCCACAGCACTATACCCACCAGAGGCAATACAACTCAGGCAATCATTCTTACAGTGAACTGCCTTTTCAGGCAGCCATCAGATTATAACATTTTTGAGTCAGTACAGCCAAATGGCTGTTGGATGTTGAATATTAACCCAAAAGCAGAAACACTAGGTGAAAAGGTCACTTTCTTCAATCTGTGTGGTCGCTAAATGGTAAGGTCCTCAGAAAAAGGATCCAACTTCTGAGTCACACCATACACACACTGCCTCCAAATTGCCATTCTCATGGCAAGAAAACTTTCCCCAAGCCTTTCCTGGAAGCCCTCCATGCTAATCTGCACAAATTGAAAGAAATCTTTCCTTTGTTGAAGAATAAAAGTGATTCATTCACTGCATAATTTAATGGTCTGCAGAATCAGATGGTAGAGACAGAAAGGCATGTAGAGGTAATTGAGTCTGGAATCATTGATCTGGAGAAAGTGGAACCAGAGCATAAATCCATCGCCAACCGTGATCAAATCTTTTGCTCACAGAAGGGTAGAACAAATGGAAAACCAGGTGCAAGTCAACATTATCTGAGCATGGTGCTTCCCACCTGAAGAAAAGGATGGAAAGGGTTGAATCCCACAGGAAGCTCACTACTGGCCCTTACAGGACTTCCAGGGACTCAGAAAAAAGAGGGCATCCAGAAAGATTTCCTCTGAGATCATGGGATTGATGAAAACCACACTTGGTATTCTGTGTAACTAGAACAGGGTGAGCTATTCACAGTAAATAGTATTCTCACTGAAAAGTAGTTTTTTTGGACACAAATTGTCAAGAAACACATCATTATTTCTATACAATTACTGGTGCTATAATTTATTTGACAAGTAGTTTAGATGGACATATTTTGGCACATCACTTGCTCTGTTTGCTAAAATGTGGCTTTGAAGATTAGACACATTAATTAAAAAATTCAGGGTATTCTGATTGGAACCCCATGTTCCACAAATAGCTGAAAATTACATTTAGAGACAGTTTTCCAATTTAAAACATTTGTAATTTCAAATTCAAGATTATTTACTTTCCCATTAAAGTCTTCAGAACCTATTAAAAGTAAATATTTGTTTTAAATATGAACAGTCATCTTGACAATGTTGGTTAACTATGAACCTGCAGCTTTAGTCCTCCATACGGTCACTAACAGCAAGCAGAACATATTTATTTCATAAACAAGCTACAAGAGAGACCATGCAAAATACTATGCCATTCTATAGGTTTCCCAACTTCATGATCTACAGACTGGCTATCTGGCACAAATGACTTTTAAAAAAGCTGGACAAAAAACTCTCAGATATTCAATAGGGGGAAATGGGATAAAAGCTACTTCTGTCTCCTCATATGTGATGATTGATTGAAGAATTGTTGCTTTTTTTGTGTGATGGCTCCAGCTTATACCCAATCATCATTTAACAAATTTACCAATCAAGATAAATAATTCAGCACATAACAAGCAGAAGATGATGCATCAACTAACTTCTGTATTAAGGACTCTAATAAAAGCATTATAAACCAAGAGCTTTGAAGTAGCTTCAAGTTACAGAAGAAGGGGTATGCCAGAAGAGAGCTCCCTTGCTGTATTCCCCAGGGCAGAACAGGTATCTAACACTTGGCACTGCTCATCAATAGGCTAATCATTTGAGAAACTATCGTGCTGGTTCACCAGATAATGTATGTTTTGTTAAATAAACCCCGTTCTATAAAACAGGCTTTTCACACTATATGTGTCTCCTCACCCAAAAGAGTTAGATCTGCACTTCTAATTGGCATAACAATTCAATTACTTGATCAAATACCTGATTGTTGCTTTCATAATCCTCCAACACACTAAATCTGGTGATAACTTTGGCTTCAAAAGAACCTTCATGGTTGCATCAAAAAGATTCAAGAGGTGACTTTAAAATGGACAAACCCCCAATGTCAGACACAAAGAAGTGAAAATATTTCTGCAGGACTCAAAGCCACCACTATTAAGATTTTTCTTTTTTTCTTTTAAGTTACTGGGGGTTTAAAATGTTAGAAGCCAACATTGATGTCATCTATATGAATGTCATTTATGCATACAGGGACTTCTCAGTGTGTAATCTAACTCCTAATTACTTGACAAAGATGAAGTTATCATTTCATGAGATATTACTGCCCTAATTTTCTTAACTGCTGCATTAAAATATTTTGGTCATTTTCTGATCAATGGATATGTCTGCTGAACTAGTTAGAAAGGGCTTTTTCATGCACCTACTGTCACCTTAAACAAAAAGGCCTGACAGATGGTACTGATGTTTAAAAAAAAGTTGAAGTTTCATAATTGGGTGAAAGTTGATACGTGATTTTTCTCCCATAAGAGAACACAAACTCCTTATTAAGAACACGATAAAAGGTAAGGATGACTTTTTTGTTTGGTATAGTGCAAACCAGCAACAAACTAAAGAGCTGTTCAAACAGATCATATTTAGGAAGGGTAAGAGCCAAATCAAACAGTGAGGGACAGTAACATGGATGGGAACAGTGCATTGTCATACCGCTGGAGACATGGAATTCAGATTGTAATTCTTGGACTCAGTTCTCTGTCTATGAAGAACTAGAATGCCAACAAATTTATTGTAATTATATTTTTCCTTATTGCACTGCTTCAATACCTTTGTTTAGAGTATATAAGAAAACAGAGACAAAGCAGCCCACTTCTCACAGGAAAAAGATTAGTAGAATGGAAAGGACAAAGTTATTACAGTGTTGTATATGCAATATTACAACCACTGCAGCTATTTCTATTTCAGGTGCTTGTAAGCCTTTTACAACTTATCCATAAAAATTGGCCTTGTAACAGCACTGCAAACTACCATTAAGTCAATGGATGGTGTACTAGCAACTGTCAAATCTATGATATACTGTAATACCTTACAGGTAGGGATTATGAAGCACAGAGCATATACCCCCCATGAAAGGGTGGGTTAGACTAGATAGTCTTTAAAGTTCACTTTCAACCCAAACCGTTCTAGGATTCTATGATTTAAGTTAAATATATATATATATATGTTGATTTGTAGAAAAGGTAGCATGGTTTAGGTGGTAAGACTGTCCTGGACAGCTGTGCTTGCCAAGATGTTAGGCAAGTCATTAAAATTTTTACAATTACATGTACTTTCCCACCTTTCATCTAACTTATTTATTTGGATAACAGGCTCTAAGAAGCAGGGCTCTCCTGCACAACCTCTGAACACAGAGTAGCTCAAGGGAGACTCATTATGTCTCATCTGAGACTACTATTAAAAAACATCACTGCACACAGCCACAATGCAGGGGAGGTTAATAATGAAGAGACAGCAAGAGAAGCCTCGGCCCTAGATACAACAAAACATATTTCAAAAAAGAGCAGCCTTATCTTGCTATCATGTTTGCACATATAATGTAGTTTAACCACATCATTATGTGATACAACTATTATGTATCAACGTACATGTAATTAATAGCATATGAGAAATTTAAAAATGGATGACACTTTGGATTATCACTCAGGCTGTTACTAGGAAGATGACGAATACATCTATTTCATATATTTTCTCACATAAAATTCCATTCCTGCATACTAGTAGCTAATTTAGTGCCTATCTTCATGGTAGCATTGTTAGCATTATTTTTCTGTTCACTGTTATGCATATTTCATTGTTGAATTTCATCCTCCATTTTATCATGCAGTATTTTCTACCAAAAGATCTTCTGAACCTTTTGGTGGTCCATCTTTGTTTCATCTGTTAAGACTGATTCTTTACTATCAGAATCCTCACACTTTTTCAAAATTGAAGATGCTGAATGCAGGTCTCACCATGAATCCCTGTGGGATGTCACGAGGATATCTCCATTCTAAAAAGAGGCCATTTATTCCTCCCTTTTAAATTCTAGCTTTTGATTTGTGTCTCAAAGAATAGTCTCTAAAAATATTTGTAGAAATCTGTCTCCAAAAGGTCTTTAAGCTAAAATACACACATATTGACTTTATCATCCTCATACACATGTTTACTGTCTTCATGGAACAACTCCAAAGATGCATGATGCATTTTTTTTTAATTTTTTTTTTCTTCTGTAAGAGTTCAACTCTTCTCCAATTGTCAGCTCTCCTTACTATCATTTCTATTAATTTATTTTCTATGTAAATCTGGCATCATTTTTGTCATTTGGGTCATCATGTTCACCCAAAGAAAGGCCTACTGGCAATGTGCCACATGCCTTAGTTATGTGGCTGCTAACTTTATTCTTGAACTCCAGATGTTCCCCATGGTTTGTTTCCAGATAGGTACTTTTTTATGTAGTAGAGTGTCAGGTGACATTTGATTGTAGAGGCCAAGCATTCCAGTGTCATACTAAAGTTTGAAAAAGAAGCATGGATTTGTCTTACATATCTCTCTATCTGGATAAGAATTAAGAAATGACAACCCACCTTTCCACCTCATCATAAAGGTAAGATGATTTTACAGGTAATGTAACCCCTGATTTTTTACATCTTAAAGGAGGAAGGTTTATACAAAAGTTCATATACCTCCAAGAGAAAGCTCTTTTATGTGACAATATGATACATGCCAGAACTACGCTATGAGGTATTCTTATTATCTTTACCGAACCTTCTTTAATAACAACAACAAAAGAATCTGGAACCAATCTATTTTATTTCACAGCTGTAAACACTCTACTAAAGCATACATGAAATAAACTATTTGCAGTAGTCCTTGTCGAGAAACCATGCTTTTTCTTAAGTTTAGACAGGTTTGGCAGAGAAGGAATATACTTCTAAAGACATTACTGTAACTCAGAAGACTGACTCAGACTTAACAATAACAACGATAATAAACAATAGTGTTGTTAGTAATATAATATATTTCTAAATGCCAGTAATGGTATTTTTAAACAAAAAAAGGCTAGCAACGTAATGTAAATGTGCGCTATAAGGAACATTGGCATGTAGCTGCCAGGCAATCTCAATGAAGGATTTCATTGCTGAAATATGAATTCATTATATTTGATAGTATTATACATCTACACTCAGATTTGATGCAGACAACATTCAAGAAGAATTCCAAGCAGCCTCAGAGGTTGTCATTAACTCTTTGCCAAGCAGAGTTTATAGATAATTATTAAATAATGCTATAGATTATACCCAGTTCTAGGACAGTTACTATAGTGTTATCCTTCACTCATTGTGATGAAAGCACGGTTAAGGTAGAAGATAAAACATTGCTTTCTGTTTTTCTGTAGACCACATAGCTACTTAAGGATGCCTCCATGTACCATTTTCAAACAGCTGAGCACAAAATGTCATTCACAAATTCTTCCTTATAGATACACCTGTTCTCCACCTGTTTTCTTAATGTTTGTTTCTATAGATTATCCCCCAATGTTCAAAATATTGCCCTCTCAGGAAAGCTTTCATTTGGACACATGAAGATGTATGAATAATCCTCCTACCTTTAGCAGGTAAGCTTGGCAGTCACTGACATAATCATACTCCAATCCATCAAAGGTATAATAATGTCTATCTCCATAAATAGTGCATACAGCAGGACAGGGGTAAGTAGTGCAGTTGAATATCCCTCTCCGACAAACACTGTAAGGAAAATTAACAATCAGTATCTTTTTGCAGCAGGGTCATTTTCTTTTTATTTTCAAGAAAAAGCTTTCTTGGCTTCTTCATTTTAAGTCATTCAGAAATTCATGTTAGGAAGAAAATTCTCAGACTTTCAAAAACAGATCTATTCTGTGGATTGCTTCTGAAGTTATTGGTGATGCCATGGCAGAAAATAGTTGTGCATTTTGCCATCAGCACATATGGACAATAAAAATGCATAAGAAATGAATGCAAAATTTTAAAATTTTTATGGCTTATGCAAATATTTCCAGCACTGCCTCCAGTATAGATAAGACACCATGACACAGCCAGCTCGTTCATAAAACATCTTTTTTTTTTTTTTTCTTAAGAATATCAGATAAAAAACCTGTACATGCTCAATGCAAAAGACCTCCAGTTGCCACCTGTAAGATTTAAGGGTATCAGACAGTACGGTGTTAGTTTAAGAAATTAATGCTGATATTTTGTGGGATTATTTTTCCTGTCAGCTACATTCAGTGATTTACATGAATTTGTATGAAGGTAGTACTGACAGCCACTAGTCTGGCTTGTGTAAATTATTAGCTTAGTTTATTTGACAGTGAGGTTTCCAACTGATTAAAAACTGCCATGTAACTGATTAAAAACTGCCATGCAAACTTTTTTGTCACTATTAAATATATATATATATAACTGAAGACATATATCTTGTCTAGCAAATTATAATGGATTAAAAATTGGTTTGCATCAATACAAGCCAGGTAGGGGTCCTTAGAAAAGATGCTGGGCACAAGCTTATTTTCCAATTCTTATGGTTTTTTGTTTCCTTTTTTTCTTTTTAGTGCTCATGTCCTTCTTATGCTGTTGCTCATGCTGACTGGTAACTCACACTACAAAGCAGTTCAGTTTCCGAAGGAGCAGACTATTTACCAATGTCATTCTTTTTTTATTATTATTATTTTTCTCCTTGGCTGTTTTTCATGATATTTTATTGTCCAAAATGCTAAATGTCTTTTCTTTCAGAGACAAACTGTTATGTATGGAATCAAGCATTTGTTCTTGACTGCTTTTTAACCTGGATATCTTCTTCCTTTTCAGACCTGAAGCAGCATTCATCCAAAAGACTGCCTACTCTTTCAAGTCCATTAGGGAGCCTAATAAATGACATAACCTGTAACTCTCTAGAAACAACCACATACATTTTTTTCTTTTCAATGTACTCAACATGTTTTCTATATAAGTTTAATTTTGTGGCTAGACATAGAGGATTTGAAAGCATGTAAAATACATGTCACTCACCAGGTGTAACATGGTGTAGCTATCACTTCTCCTGACAGAAATTCCCTGTCTTTCCAAGTACACGGACAACTGTCAGGAATATAACATTTCCCCCTGTGTTCAGCCATCCTTCAAAATGAAAGAATTTTTAAGATGAGAGCATAAATCCACAAGTAGATTGACATAACTGAATGTATACTATATTGTCTAAAGCCTGCTAAGGGCAACCAGTCTTCCCTCCCCAGCCAAGGACAGTTATTTCATCAGCAAGAGCTGCCTGAGTCGAATGATCTCCACTGGGCACAGCTGGAGACCTTGCAAAGCTCACAGCTGCATCTCTCCTTTACCCTTGAAAGAGGTATGTTGGTGTGGGGCAGCAGCTCCTAACACAAGAGTAAAAGTGGCATAAGTACTCTTCCCTGCAAAGTGCAGAGCAGCCGTGTGTTATGCATGCTGTTGAGGCTGCAGCCAGGCTGCCCTACCCTCTCTGCCTCTCCCTCATCCTCCTGTGCCAGGAAGGGCTATGGCAGCTGTTGCATAGTTAGCAGGACAAAACACACACAGTTTAGGAAGAGTGGTGGTAGAGGTTACTTGCCTACTCTAAGGAACAGGAAACAGGTAACAAGGTTAAGACAAAACAGTGTCATTTAATGCAAAAACCATCAAATCTAAGTATATTATGTCATGAATTAGTGACCCAGAGATGTGTCTAACCTCTTTCCTATTTCATCATTTCCATCTGCTTACCAACATTAACTTTTAAAAAATATAATGTTACTGACCCTCCCAGCACTGCTCTTTAGGGGAGCAGTTCTTGCCATTGTCATTGCAAAACACATCTGAGAGTACAGAGAAATGTGTTTTCAAAGCATGATCCTAAGATTGCTCCACTTGAATTTAAAAGGAATACACAGATTAAAGTTTTCTTCTCCTATAATTACTGTTTGTTAAAGATTAACTGGTTTTAAGTAAAAGAGTCAAGTGTTCAGAAAAATTATTAAAAACAGAAAAGCACTAGAAAGGATGGCTTGGGAAGGTCAGAGTCTCTTTCAGTGGAAGTTAAATATCTGCCAAGAATAACACAGATATTGCTGATAAAGGCAGGAGAATAACATAGCCCCATGAAGTTCCTTTCCATACACCTCTTCTGTACTTCTGTAATTCAACTCACCCTTTTATATCTTCAGCTCAGTATTAGGGTAATTTTCATTGTATCTTTTCGTGATGGATTCACTGCCATTCTCAGATCATTTCCTTATGAAATTTTGAGCTATGCTGTTTATTTTTTTATAGCATACAAGAAACATACAGTTTCTTATTTTTTGTCATCTCTTTAACTACTAAATAACCACCAGCTGACATGCAGAAAATGTATAACTTTTTTTCTACTTTAAGAGGACTGTTTTTGCATACTAGAGTCCCTCTTGTCATGAGTTCCCAAAGGAAAGGCTATCAATGCCAAGCACTAGCTGCTTCACTTTGTGAAGTATCCAGGTTACTAGAATAAAGCAAGTCCCCAGAAAAATTCAATATTCCACACTGTAAGCCTAGGCTATTGGATCAAACAATGGGTAGTGCTAGAAATAAGGTGGGAAAGAGAAACAAAGAGAAGAACAGTCTCTTAAGAGAATAAAAAAATAAATAACAGTAAAACTTGTCATAACAAGTCTTTCATGACTTGTCCATATAGATTTAATATCATGAGGTACATGCTTAACATTTTCCTGTATAAAAACTAGAACTTCTGGACCCAATTTTTAAGACAACCCTGCTGGCCACTTCCTAGCGAAAAGCCATACTCATGCATTTTTGTGTTAGAAATAATTGTTTATTCCTATAACAGTAATGAAAGCTAACCCCTCAGCTGAGGCAGAGGTTGTAGAGGACTCAGAATACCAGGCAAGAACAACCACTGAAATCTTAATTATGCCTGAAATCTGTTCTTCACCAGTGCTTAGTCATCTATGAACATCACAAGTTGCTGGAAGGGGAATTCTTGTTATCTCATTATACTCTGTTCTGTCACCACTGATAAACTGTCAGGGGGCCATCGGCTACACAGACACTGAAATAAAATCAACTGGTAAAAAAACATGGAGCACTCCACCTGAGGTCAAATTGCAGCAATTTGCACAACATATTTGAGTCTTCGAATCTGAAAGTGCACACAGCAGGTATCAGGGGAAGGAATGGAAACAGACGGGGAGAGTGGTAGTTGATCCTGACAGAAACTTCACAACAAATGCTTTTAGCTTTTGTACTTTGTTTTGACCCCTGCAAAACTCAGCAGACTGTCTCTGGGCACTGAATCCAAATACGTGAACTGAGAAAACCAAAACTTCAGCTGAGTTCAGAAGGGGAATGAAGGGGAAAAGGGCAGGATCCTTCTCCTCCCTGCAGCAGGTTGGGCATCGTTACTGTAACCCTGAGAAGAAGTCTGTGTGAGACCATTACTTGGGTAGTAAGCAGGAACACAGATTTTACACAATCATTTTTTGCATGTACACATCTACATTCAAATAGACTATACTCTACAAGCAGTGGGAGTCATCTCCAGCCCAGAGTCCCAAATACCAGTCAACTGGACTGGTTGTAAGCTGGCTATCTCACAAAATAGCGGAGTCATGGTCTCAGAGTAGGGAAACTGTGAGACTCCAACTGAGGAAGCATTATAGCATAGAGTCTCACACCACCAGGAAGGAGAAGAGGGCTCTCAGAGACAAAATAAATAGTTGCCCTTTTAACTGTGCATGTATATCTGCAAAAATTTATAGAATAGCTTCAAATTAGAGGTGTGATACCACTAGAATTTTAAAAGCACAAAAAATATGCAGAGTTAAACTATTAAAAATATGTATATGGTCAGTGCTCCAGGTCACTCTACCAAAGCTTACCCAGGGGGACAAATGCAGCCACTTGCACAGGGTGGTGAGGGAACACAGGAGAAGTTCATGGCAAGGTTTGCACAAGAAAACCCACAATTCACACCCGCCGCTAGCAATCCAGGCACAGGAGATCTACAGTCATAGTAGATTTTTCCTTCAGGGCATATGTGAACTTGAAATGCAAAATTCAGGTTAAATGAGTTCTTTTACACTTAAGGTTTTCAATTACTTTTTCTTCACAATCTATTCATTTTAATGCACAGTTAACCTACATTACAGTACACAATCTGAATAAAAGTCTATAACTTCATTTGTATTACAGAGATAGGAAATTAATATATGCTTTAATGTAAAAAAAAAAAAAAAAAAAAGACCAA
>VWZY01005844.1:474669-507736 GCA_013399075.1 Chloroceryle aenea
TGGAGTAATTATACCTTAGATAGACAGCAACTTTCGAAGGGGCCTAATACACATAATAAGGTGGGGTTTTTTTTTAATTTTCCAAGTCACTTAGTAGAACAATTTGTGCTATAGAAGAAGAAAAATAAACCAAAACACAAGACAACTTGTGCTCCTAACCTCCTATTTTAAATATGTCATAACATTAAGTATCTCATAATGAAAATACATATGGGGAGAAAACCAAATGACTATTCTGTGTCAAAAACGTTCTCTCTCCAACTGTAATATGAAGCGAGACTCTGAATTACCTGAATTTTCTGTAGTGGCTTCAATACATTTCATTGTTCCATTCAAACACTGACTGAAAAAGAAAAGCAGACCCACCTTTATTCAAGGGGAAAATGATTTGTAGCCACCATATTAAAAAAGGTAATGTAACTTAATTTAAACAAACAGAAATCAGGAGGAGTAGAAGGGTTAAAATCCAAAAGCATGAGTTCCAACAAACATTTTATTGGTGTTGTCTAGCTGCTGATCTTTAATGAGGGCCCAAACTCACAAAGGTATTTATGTGCTAGTTAATTGCCTAACTTTCAATGAAATAAAAAAGAACCTGGGTATGGCAGCCTCTGGGGAATGTAGGTGATTCAAGGTGCTGGCAATGTAAAAGAAAAACCTTATCCACCCTGGGGAATATGGAAGGATACAGTATGCAAATCTCCTGTTGCACAAGCTTTAGGATAGATAACTTGATTTTTTTTGGTGATAAAATACAGAACTGCTGAAAACCACTTTTGACAATAAATCTAGTCCTCATTTTTTTCTTTTCCTTAAAAAAAAAAATTGTGAAAAAATCCCCAAAGCTTTGCAGAGGTATAGCAGTGGCAGAAAAATGAAGCCCCTTCTCTCACCTCTTGAATTACACGATTACCAAGCTTCAGTTACCACAACTCTAAGACCTCAGCAAGGATCAGCTTCGACACAAAAGTCACAGATGTGATTTTAAATCATCAGGTTGAGAAAATTTCCTGTAAAATGAAGGAGTTTGACCAGAAAATCTAGGAGGTTTTCCCACTTGTTTCACTGAGGTCAGAATTCCATCATGAAATAATGATATAAAACACAAACATATCTCTCTGCAAGCCTTTGTTTGAAAGACTTTCCTAAATAGAATCACATTGTTTATTCTTTCAAAACCAGCCTCATATTGTTATCATAATGCCCCCAGGTCTGAGAACAGGACTGCAACACCTGTCTGTGTGTTTTGAGATATTCTTTAGTCCCTGGTTTACAGAATTTTCCAGGTATCCTGTTGTTAAAACAAGCAGGTACATAATCCAATTTATATTAGGCTTCCTTTTACTAAGCATGTAACAGAAAGAAAATCTTGATACAACAGACCTCCATTCTATGCGAAAAAACTCTCAAGGCTCTTGAGTAGCATCCGAAGTTTGATACATGAAAGATATAATTCTTGGTGCTCAAACCTACCAGGAGCCTGTTGGCGTAGGGATGATTTCTCCAGGCTGGAGGGCTTTGCCCTTGTAATGACAATGACAGGCAGATCTGTTAAAAGAATATTTATGCATGGGATACAAAAGCAAGATGAAATGGGATTTAAGAGCAATTGATTTATCAAGTTATCAGGATAAGCAGGCCTTATAATTCATTAATTCAATCTTCGTACTTAGAATGTACTTTTAAAGACATAAAGTAAGGATGACACTATGACCTTATTAAAGTCAGTAGCAAAATTCCTACTGCCTTCAACAAAGCCAGGATTTTCCTTATCTCTGTATTATTTATTTGCTGTTTCTGTGCATTAGTCTTATAGAAAGGATCATTTTCTCCCAGCTGTGGGAGTAGTACAGCAACAGGTAGTTCCCATTCAAAGTACTGTCAAAATCATGGGACAGAGGAATTATCATATCAAAAATCAACTCTTTCTGTGATAAGAGCCAGATGGGAAAGAAGTAGCAACAGAAATCCCTAAAACCATGCAAAATTATGGGCATACCAATTTACATCACACTCTTGAATGGTTTGAAACAGTCTTTATCCCTACAGTGTGAATTTTACTAATCTTTCCAAAATATATATTGCAATGAAAAGCAGTAACTCTGTATAATCTTGAAATGTATATAAATACTCATTCCAGTTTTTAATTCAGTACCCGAGCTCAGTAACTCCCCATGGTGGTAAGCTATAAAATATTGGTGCACAGTGTATAAAACCTATTTCCTTTGACCATTTCCTTCCATTTAACTGAAGGAGTTTGCACTGTGAGACAGAAAAAAGACACTGCTAAACACTCTCTCCATACTATCCCTGACTTTATGAATTACATATGAATCTATGTAGATTCCTCTCGGTTTTTTAAGTGTTACGATTTTCATGTGAAAATGCTTTCCCATAAATTAAAAATGTTTCATCAGCCTTCTCTAAAGCAGTGTGACATATCTTTTCTGAAGTGCAGTAGATGGCTGTGCACACAGTAGTAGATGAGGCCCTGCTATTGATTAGTACAAAAGAACATGAAGTCTTCACATACTGTTTGCAATCCTATTTAGGCTGTCTACATCTTGAGGAAAACAGCATAAAAACTACTTTAAATTTTGTTAGAATAGAGGAAAATATGCCTATGCATATATTCTATTTGTTATGACTTACATTGATACACAAAAGTTGACCGTCTCTTCGAAATATTTCCCATCAGGACAATTACATCCTTCTGCACAGTCATCCCCACAGAGAGTTGCCATAGAAAGTGAAGCACAGGAGTGTTTACAGAAAGAAGAGCACTGATGATAAAGCATACCACTGTGACACATCACAGCTGGAGGAGAGAGAGAAGGGAGAACAAGATGCTCTTAAAATGTGAAAAATAGAAAACAAAGCAGTATATCATGAGTGCAAAACAGAAAAGCAAAATGGTCTCTTGCTGCACTGCAGTGTGTTAAAATGCATGTGAAAAATATGTTATTTTACTGATTCCTTAAGTTAGTCATGTTCAGATTCAGATAAGTTTATGTTATGCTATGTTATGTTTATTCCATCCAAGTCTATTTTGTAAGCAATAGGTGTCTACTCTTTATATACATAAAGTGTGTGTGAGAGGTGGGTGTGTCTACCTAGTAACTTAGGCTTCCAGGAGAGGAAGAATGGTCCTGTTAAGGTCGAGGCTTTACTCTATGGTATAGAATTACCCTATTTAAATCATTGCTATGTCCTACATGGCAAATCATTGCCCATTCTGCCCTGCCCAGCCTGGCTTGCCTCCTCTTAGGGAACTGCCCTGCCCCTGCCACTCCCTGACTGCCTCAAACTAATAGGGGCTTCCATATGACTTAGGGGTACAAAGTCAGAAATTTGAATTCTCTCTGTAGCCAACAGAAAGTGACAGGTACCCCCTGTGAGGCAGTTCAGCTTCCCCAACTCAGATACCTAATATAATGCCTATTAACCTTCTCCCCTGAGTATGTCATTGTTCCATGGCACAATTCTAGTTTCCAGGGAAAAAAAACAAAACAACAACAAAACNCAAAACACAAACAAACAAAACAAAACAAAACAAAACAAAACAAAAAAAAAAAACACAATCACTGAATTTAGTGGAATGAATATTCGTAGAATTTTGCACATTTCTCAAAGATACTCCATTCTGAAAACATTACTCACCACAGTAAGAAACATGAGATCTGAAGTCAACGATGACCCCGTGCTTGCCACAGACATAAGCATAGTGTGCCAGAGCATTACACAAACAGCTGCTCCCACATTTGCATGCTTCGAAGTGACATAGCTGGTAATATAATCCTGGACTGATGTAGGCATGGCAAGGAGCAAAAGCTTCTTGGTTGATGATATCACACTGAGATGCGTACCCAACTAAGAGAAGGTGACATTGGTTTAGCCAGAACCATTTTAATATAACAGTTAGTCAAATGAATACTTTAGAATATTAAAACCAAACACAGACAGTGTGCAACAAAAACTCGTATATGTCTTCCTGCAAAGTTCTATAGATTAAAATGCATATTGTAAGCAGTTCTCTCAACAATAAACTCCGGTTTAGATAAAAATAACTATATAAAACCAGTTATGCCTTCCTCTAGTAGTGCAGGAAACTTAAATGGCAAAATAATATATTTCAAGAGTTAGAAGAGTCCTCCAAAGCTTGCAATATGTTTTTTCCTACCTTATGCTTCATTTAGCTTTGAAATCAGCAATAGCCATACACTTGGCACATGGACTCAGGGAGTATTACAAAGTGGGGCTCAAGGTCATGAAATTCCCAAGTTGGCCATACACCTTCTAGCACCAACAGACCCTCCACCTGCCACCTGAGATATTGGAATATCTCAGGAACACAACAGTGTGCATTGTATTTAAGCCAATTTTGCTGGTAAAAGAGCACTACCCTTTATCGTCCCTGTTCATTCCCACACACACACAGTGACACAAGGATTTATGGAGTCCCTTTGTAAACTAAATTCAAGCAGTGAACTTGACTTGGTTGAAAAGCAACCTGACAAAATAAGTAAACAAATAAACAATAATTTATTTTTCAGTTTCAGCAAATTAAGAACATCATGGACCTGGAAAAATGCATGTGCTGCTCAGCAGAGGTGAAAATGTGGGTCCAAACCTCTTAATCAGGGACTGCTTCTTCAAGCGATGATTACAGGGTCACAGGAAAATTCAGAATGGAATTAGCCCCAAAAGGCCACGTAGTCCACCCTCCTGTGCTAAGCAGCTTACATTTATGTCAACTCCATCCTCACTGAGGAAGCACAGAAGTGAAGGTGAGGCATGAAGCATCTTGGAGAGAGCTAACTTGGCTGAGATGTACTGCTTTAGAAGACAGACATTGCTGAAGGCATAAAAAGTCTTAGAATACCCCAGATTCTTAAAGGTTTATGGTTATTCTAGGCTTGTTCCTCCAGGCTCTAAATATGGCCAGATCCCACATCCTTAGTGAGGCCTTATGTCTGAAACATTAAAAACATTAGACTGAATTCTGTCAGAATTGGCAACTGCTGTCAGTCCATTGTCTTCATTAATTGAAAAAAATAGCAAAATGGAAAGGAGGAGACAGTGAAAGTTCAACACAAGACATAGGCATGTTAACAAGCCAAAATTAAATCTTTACTCAGGAATTTGAACAAACCCATGAATCTCAGATTGCTTGCATCAGTTTGTGTCAGAAGCCATAGATGGAGGACAAGGAAACTGTCCTGGGTTCAGCTAGGATACAGTTAATTTTCACAAGAAGCTGGGAGAGAAGCCAACCAAACCAGGCAGTGGAATATTTAATACCACACTGACATCACACTCACTATAAGGGGAGAGCTGACTGGGGCAGACACTGGGTTTTGGGCATGGGTGATCAGTTTGCAGGGCTAGGCACTCTGGGCCATGAGTGCCGAGTTGTATATTATTCACTTTATATAAATTTTCATTAGTATTATTGCTAATGCTGTTGTTTCTCTTCTTTTTGTGTTGTTCAACACAGAGGGTTTTGCCTTTTCTCCCAATTCTCCTTCCCATCCCACTGGGATGGGGGTTGGAGAGGGAGTGAGCAAGTGACTGCATGATACTTAGTTGGTGGCTGTGCCTAAACCACAATAGAAGTTTTCAATGAAGCAAACATTGAGAAGCCAGAGACAAGACTTCTGATCTGAACAGTCTCTTGGCATTGTCTCCTCTACTTTCTTTGTCAATATACAAACATGCATCTTGACAGGACAGCAGATGGTGTTCTGCATAGCACTCTGCATGTATATTTGCCCTGGTTTTCGTTAGAACAGAGCAAGTTCTGTTCAGTGATTTTGCTTTTCAGCTAATTCTCTTCTAACTAACTGCACTTTCTGAAGTTAACAGCATCTTTTCACAGTGTTTGCTTCTAGCAGCAATTAGCACTTAATGTTTACAGTTACTGCCAAAGACTGGTGTGCAGAAAGGCTCATGCTTATGCTTCTCTCCTGTGAAGACCAAGGTCATTGCTAAATCTTGTGTGCCATATTGGGGGTGAAGAAAGTAAAGGGCTGCATCTCTGGGGAAAAGCAGACAGGGCAGGTGGCCCTAAACTAACCAGGGATGTATTCCATGCCATATACATCATATTCAGTATAAAGCTGAGGAATCATGAGGGTCAAGCTCTCTTCTTCAATGGCTGGTATCCAAGGGAGACTCTATCTGTTCTGCCTTCAGTCCTGATCCATGTGTTCCTGAATCCAGCTCCTGAATCTGGTTCCTGTCTGCTACTGACTCTAGTCTGGAACTTTCCCAGTACCTGCTCCACAACATCAGTGGTGACAGTGATGTAGTTGCCAGCAGGAGGGTTGGGTTCAGTATTGGTTTTGTATATATTTGTATATGTTCCATTTTAATATTATTTTAATTAAAGCTTTTTTAGTTTTCTTTTCCAATCCATAAGTCTCTTTCTCTTCCCCTTTGGGAAGGGAGATGAGTTGATAGAGAGTGTCTGTCATTTGTCTAGTGGCTGTCCCAGCTCTAAACCTTGACAATGTTAGACAGTACAATTTAGGACTCATGGCCAGTACACCCAGCATTAAATAATCAACTAGCTTTAATTTATAAAGGACTTAGTTCATTTTACATGATAAATGTATAGAAATAATGATCTTTGCCAAAAAAGGAAAAGGAAAGAAAGAGTGCACATCTAAAAATAAAGCTGGAATACATGTATGTGCCACTCATTCACAGAGAAAACAAGAAGTGTCCCATAATAATAAGATACAGCAAATTCCAGACTCCTATGTGAAAACATACCATTTTGCTGATTAACATTGCAGGGATCAACCACAGGAATATTGATAGGCACAGAACAAGCTGAGGAAACCTTCCATGCATCGGCATGAAGTTGTGGAGTCCCTTCTATCATTCCTGCTGGAGAACTGAAGAGGAAAAGTTTAACATTGCAAGCGTCCTGCTGACCTTATGGACTACATGGGTGAGGACACAAGTACCTCAAAAAGCCTTAGATGCAGTCACATTCAATATTCAACATGTCAAAAGAATTTCCGTCTGTGAGGTGTAAAAGAAGAGAGGGCATATGAAGCTTTTTCCTCAATGTTTTACTTATGCAAAAATATTCCTACACTCGAAGTCTGCCCTTACTTATGCTTAAGTACTCAGAAATCAGTTGGAGAAGGCATTAATGGGAGAAGAAATTGGCTTTTATTCAAGTACAAATATTCAGTGAGTGTTAAAAAATGGACCTGTTAGCTAATTCCAGTGTTCTAGAGAAGGAGGCTGTTTGCATTTGGTGCTGTTTTTTACCAAGTATTTAAAAGGCATTTATTATTGCTAGAAAATGTTTGTGATATTATAACTTGAGGAATTTTGGAGGAAATTAAGTAAAAGAATAAGAAAAGTGTGCCTTTCTAATTAAACTATTCCTGTGTTTCAGAATTACATTTTTTCCATTAAAAATTGATGTGTGAAAAAGAATCAAGGAATAGTATTATCATCCATTCTGTCGGTGCTCCCTCCTCAGCAGGGAGGAAAAAAAATATATTCAATTTTATGATATTCAAGCAATTTTATCATCCAACAACATCTACAAATAATATGGTAGTTTACTAGAATTACTTAGCTAAATGTCTTAAAGTGACTTAGCTAAATTTATGAGTTTCCGATTTGAAGAAGTGACTAATGTTTTAATTAAGAAATTTTATATTGGTTAGTTTGATAACATATGAGCACATTAATGAAATAAAATAATCAGATGATTACATTCAACAAAACTTTTCACTTGCTAGTAAACACAAGCTAAATGTACAATATGCAACTTACAGAAAATCATCTCTTAAATTCCCATTGTAAGTTCCACATAGTCCTAATGTTCTTCTCTTCCAGCTGACATCAACTTGAACATAGATTCTCTCTCCATCTTTAGCAAACAGTATCTTCAAACCAAAATTAGTTTTCAATTGAACAAACAAAGAAGATAGATTCTGAATTTCAATAACCCCTGCACATAGCAAAACAAAAAGAAAAAAAAAAAGTCACTGAAATCCAACTTCCAGGTTGTATTGGTTCACTCCTTAAACAAAATAGATTTTGAAAACTCAGAAATAAAATGAGAAACCATGCACAACCTCACCTGCAGCCAAATAACCTCACCCATTTTCATTTCTGAACTTATGAGACTACATATCTTCATTAGCAACACAAATCAGGAAGCACAACTACTGTCAACAGTAAAAAAAATTTTCTGTACCTATGAGTTATCCAGAAACCATTCTGACATTTCTTTTTTTTTATTTGTTTGGGGTTTTTTTTGTTGTTTTTCCCCAGAAAAAAAGCAATGCAACAGCATGCTTCTGGCAATGAGAAGACAAGACAAGAAACCACTTGTTTCCCAGTCTCCAGGGATGTGATAAGATTAATTAAGAGATGTTTGTAAAGGGTATTGCAATCTTGAGATAGGAGGTTCTCTCTTACTACTATTGATATAAGTATAGCTCCTTCCTTAGACTGTATGTGAACTAAGGCCCTATCAGATTCCCAGCTTTCCTTCCCAGCAAATCCATTATGTGAGGAAATGGAAATTTCACAGTGACAGCATTCATTTGCTACATGCTGCTGGATTACTACTTGCAGCTGCAGGCTTAAAGCACATCTACCTTTACAAGCAGCCTTTACACAGGCACACACACACTTAAGTGCATAAACCGAGAAGAGGTAGATAAAATGCTTATGTGAGCTTAGAGAGGTTCTTAGCTAATCAGACTTACTAGATGCACCTAATTATCAGGAGTTTGACACCAGAGTATTTGTCATAGGTTATGTTTGTCACAGACTATGGGAAGAGACAAGAAAGTGAATATGAACTGATTCAAAAGATATGAAATTATCAATGCAATTATGAAGCAGAACTGTCAGCATAATAAAGTATAACTGAGCTATAAAATGCATTGCCATAGGAAGCTGTGAATGTCAAAAACAGAACTGTGATTGGACAAATTAAATGAAAAAAGACATAGCTGCAACCGCCAGGACAAAACTCTCTAAATTCTGTTTTGCCAGAGGCTCAGAAAGTAAAAAGGAACTCTTGCTTTATTATTTCAGAAAGAGGCTAAAAATTAAGTATGAATTTACTAACAATCTTACAAATGTAAGATACGAAATTTAGCAATATAATTTCCACCTTCAATGGTTAATTTTATAACATCCTTTTAAGGCTGATATATTTTACTAGCCTTTCCAAAAAAATAAACCTGCCTGAAATCACATTAATCAGCACTGAAAACAATGTAAATGCCATAGAGGACATGGATTTGATTCCATGCCATTTATTCCAAAAAGCTTCAATCAAGCTAGACCTTAACATCAGTATCAAGATGATTTCCAACCTCTCTTCATCTCCCTTCTTTTTCTTACCCCCTATACACAAACAAAATGAGTGGAATTTCTAGGTACTCTGCATGATATGAAATATAAAGAAATAAGAGCATAATGAAGGACTCTATTTCACAGGCTGAAAAAGTATATTTTTAGAACCATACCTTTTTCATAGACAGATATTATTAAAAACCTTTGGAGCATGTAAAAGAAAATGTGAACCCTGGTAAGATTCTACTCCATGCGCTTCTTACCATTAAGATTAAAAACCTGGTTAGGGCCATTCTGAACTTGACCATATCTCGTGAGAGTTACTTGTTTGCTCACATCATCTTCAAGAATCAGTGTTATAGACTCAATGCAGGCGTGGTCAAAGTTCTAAGCAGAAACAAGTTTCACCATCAGAAACGGGCAAAGACATTAATGGAAAGCAAAAGCAAACAAATGGGGGAAAAAAAAGTTCTAATTAAAGGAAACACCAGAACTGTCATCGGGTACGTCATTTTCAAACTATCACTCAAAACATTAAACAGAGCACCCAAAATTATAGATAGCACATAATAAACATGGCATATGCATGTAAGAGCAATTAGAAAGCATTTTAGCTATTCTGTCAGTCTAGTAGTAACTGGACAGAGATTGCCAAGTACTGATACTGGGTTCAAAAAGCCATACTTGCATGGCCATCCTAGGTGGTACTCATTGCTGGGTTAATGAGTGTTTAAGCACGTGTTTGACTGTATCAAGCTGGTGCAACCAGAGCCCAAGTGCAGCAATGTGGGAGAAAGAAACTATTGTACACATAAAGGCACTTCTCTCCTTTAAACATAGTCATGATCTCTGACTGCAAACCAAATGGATAAAATTTCTCCAGAATTATAGTGCAAAAACTTAGAAATATCCAGTGATCTATAAACTAACTCACACTCATCATTTTAGATTGCTATCCAGGCAGAATTTATGAACTTAAGTACAGGACAAAGGTGACATAACCAGCTTAAACCAAGCATCTTAAGCTCCCCATGATCGCTATGTTTTCACCTTTCCAGGGTGCCTGAAGTTATGCTAAGGGTCATTCCAGTAGCATCCTTGTCTCTCAGTGGCTACCTAACCAACTATTTCATGCTTGAGGTCACCTGAAATGCAGGAACCAGAGTCTCAACATATATGCAGAAAGAGGTGCTTACAAAAAAAAAAAATAGAGGCACCAGCTCATATTTTAACTTTCAAAGAGACATGAGACAGTCCCGTAGTAGGGCAGCTTCAGTGCATCACTCCCCATTAATAAGGTCAGACATCCCAGCCCTTAGCACATGGGCAGCGGTGAGTGACAGTCTCTGAGCCCCTTCTCCTGGGAGCCTAGTTGACTAACATCATAAAATCCAGTCTCATTGATAAGTACTTTTTATAAGCACCTCTATTTGTAAAGCCTATTGTTGGATACCTTCAGTGCTGCCAGCAAGAGCTTTTCTAAAGTCTAAGACATCTGTTTGTACCATACCAAACACATTTATACTTGTTAAATGTTTTCAAGTGTATACTTTATCTTTCTAGAAATGAAACTGATTTTACAAAGGACAATACCAGCAAGTAGGAATACAACTGCTTACAAAACAGCTGTAAAATATTTTCAGTTTATATTTTCTGTTAAACATAACCCAGTAGTTTACAGCAGAACCTATACAAGTTTGCCTGAAATATGGAAGGACACATTTTCTGTGAATGTTCAACAAATGGTTCAAACAAAAATGTGATTTACCTGTCCACAAGGTGCCTTCTGTAAAGTGATTGTGAATTTGTTTTTCTCAGTGCCTTTTACCAAAATGTACTGGCAAATCCCAAGAAAGGTAAAATGACGTCCATCAAATGTTGTGAAATGAGAGCTACCTGTGATGGAGCACTCAGCTTGAGAGAAAAAAGATAAAGAAGAATGTTCGTTTGCATAAGAATGTATCATTATTCTGTAAATTATGGAAAAGAGATAAACAAGACACATAATCTTTAAAGATAAGGATCATTATCCAAACAGAAACTGCTGTTACGGGGGAGAAAAGAAAGCACACTGAGCATCAGAATGATGCTGCTATTATTATTATTATTATTTGCATTACAGTTGCACCTAGAAGTGATGAGAAACGTATGTCTGGCATAGGTACTGCACAAGCAGTAGGAGTAAGGTGCCTACCGCGAAGAACATAGAGCTTAAACAGGAGATAGAAAACAAGAGGCAGATGTTACACACTGAGTTAGGGAAGCAAATGGGAAAAGGTAAATGAGTATCATCAGGTAGTTAACAGCTTCACCCCAGCTGACCCACTACTACTCTCAACATCCTTCTGCTTATCTTTCTTCTTAAATTATCATTCCAAGCCATATCATATTTGGTTCTGTTGTCTTCTGAGAAGTTTATCCCTGATGCTCACTAAGGAGAGAAGAGTATAATGAAATATGGATACCTGGGCAATCATGATCAGTGCAGTTCCAAATGCCACCAATACAAATGCTAAAAAGAAAAATCACAAAACACAAATATTCAGTGGTCTGACTTTTAGCATAAAGAGCAGCTCTGAGCTAATTAATTTGTCTTGAATTCACCATTTCCATAGAACAGTCTGTGTATCTTAGTGATACACAGGGCCTAGACTCTGAAATATAGTTACTATCCTAAAATGTGTGACTATGATGTTTGACTATGGGCTGCAGCCACAGAGAGAGAACGAAGTTTTCACATACCAGTTGCTACATTCTTGTTCAATTTTTGAGCCTACTGGGAAGGCGGTTCCATGATAAATACAGGGACAATTTGACACAGAGATACAAGTTCCATTTTCCATAATGAGACCTATTTGGAGGGAAGTAAATAAATGACACAGAAAAACAAATTAACAAACTCTGGATCACTGCTCTTCCTCCATCTGACTCAAACATTCAAACCTGCCAGAAGGTGATCTCACCAGTCTGAACTGGCAATCAGCAAAAAGAGTCACCCAATGAATGCAAAGAGCTCAGAGTGATGAACAGTGAACTGCTCTCAAAGCAGTTGTCATTCTGAATAACTGCTTTATGCAAAATGTCTGCCTTAAGCATGTAAAACTGTATGGACTCAAAAATGATCACATAATATTTAGTCCATCTAGAATAGGACTGTTTATATTCCACTCCATAATTTTTATTGAGGACAACAAAAATCCAAAACCAAACACAGCCTCAAACAACATATTTTGCAATAATTCAAATGAAGTGAATTAAACCTATGCAATATCTTATTGTAGCATTGTGACAAGCATTAGTGATGTCTCTAGATTTTAACTGTGATTTCATTTTGAGACACCTTTGTATTCTAGAAAAATGTTGAGAAAACAATAAAAGAATCACAGTGAAAATAACAACAGATAGAGCAGAATTTACAATACTCACATTTTCAGGCTTTAACTTTAAGCACAGTCTATTTAGATGTTGAGCTTTACACATATTTTTTCACATAACCTTGACAGTACTTACCATCTGGACAGTAACAGCCATCTAAGCAGTGTAGGTTGCTGCCAAGACAATCTTTTTCAAATGTGCATGTTGGTGGACAACAACTGATACAGTCACGGTGTACAAAGCTGTCTTCACACTTCTCAGCTAGAAAAAAATACACAGTATGTTGAATATTAGTTCAGTTTCTTTTTCCATACTGGAGAACCCCTCTCTCTTTCTCAACAGTTGTGCAGAGCTTCTGGTATAGGCAATTATCCAGATCAGGTATAATTGATTGTTCAGAGAGGTTTTAACTGATGAACTGTGGTGAATCTCTCATCAATACTTAAGTCTTTCTTTACCAAATTATTATATCACCCCTCCAAAGAACGTTATAGTTTCTGTGACAGGAGTCTTGTGCAAGAGACTGAACTTCAATTAATGGGTGGTGGTGATAACTAGGAGGAGCTGGATTAATTATATTAATTCTAATTTAGTGCCAGTAGAGTCTGGAAGGTCATCTGGAAACAGGGGCAACATCAGATTTCCACAGATGTTTGTTCTTTGTCCTATAATATGATCAGCATCTCATGATGTTTCAAATAATCTGTGGAAACAGGTATTCTGTATGGTTCTAGATCAGATCACAGTGGAATTAAATATTCCTCTAGCAAATTATTGATTTCATTGTTCACCAGCAATAGTGAAGCTGGTTGATCTACTTCAGTATCAGGTTTGAGTCTTATAGTGACAAATGATATGAGATGGAGTTATTTGAAATGAATACATGGACTATCCGAAAGGTCACACAGAACACTTTAAGAGTCTTACTACAGGCAGGAAAGTCATCCCTCCAGTCCCGCACCGGGGACCCAGCATGGGAGCATGCTCTAGCGTACTCTGTCACTGCCCTGCAGTATGTTTCATCATCATCCACTCTGAAATGATAAAACAAGAGGGTAATCAAGGACCTCAGATCCTATTTACAAATCTACCAGGGGACACTGCACAGGGTACTTCACACAGAGCTGGCACCACTCAGCCATGACATTGCAGAGTAAAAATACTATGAAAAAGAACAAGCTAGACTGATCTCACAAAAAGTTATTTCAATTTAATATTACCACAATGAACAAAGCCACAAAAAGAATAAATGCTGCTTATAGTGAAAGAGAAACATGACCTTCTCTTGAAGACAATGGACAAGTTAACAGTCTCAAGATCCACGTCTCAAGCCCTTTCTCTCCTGTCTGACATGAAAACTCTGACCTATGCTGATAATAAACATTCTGGTCCAAGTAACAACTTCAGGATTCTAATTGCCTGTTAGTCCTTGAATTTAGGCAACTTAGGCAAGAACAACCCTGTTGGTGGACTCCTAATCTTGTGCTGAAGTGCTCAGCATCAGAAGCATTATCCCCTGAATACTGTAAGAGACAGGATCAGGGATATACAGTGTGACCTTGGGCAAAGACATTATCTCTGCCTTAGTCTACACAGAAGAAGCTGTACAGAGCGCTTTCATCAGGATCAAGGAAAGGGACATTTATCAGCATTTAGGTAAGCTCAAATGTTATTGAGATGTAAATCACATATGGTGAGATACTACCAACCATTTTTTACTGTGCAAGTCCAACAACTCTGAACCCTCTCTGTGGAGGACTTGGTGTCTAAATGAACTAGTCATAATAAGACATTTCTATTACAAGCATGATTGTGACACACTAGTCTTCCAGCGCACAAGATCATGCTTCCAAAATTAATAGTCTTAAGAATGTCACGGTGTTGGATCATAGACTGGACATGATGATCCTGGAGGTCTATTCCAGCCTCAGTAATTCTGTGATTCTGTGAATACATTATATTGTGTTTGTATTATGCTTTCAACACATCTGTTATCAAATCGAGCAGCACTATTGACTTTGTTACAGTGATCAGAGTTTCTCAAGCTATCCTTGTCTAATCCAATTAAATGGGTCTTAACAGAAAGAATACCTGGCATATACTATGGCCCCACAAAAAACTTAATAAACTGACACTAAGCCACAAGAAGAGAGGTCTCTTTTCTGAACAAAATAAGCCTAAAGTAATGAGGTTTGGAGACAGAAACTTCTTTCATGGCTTTTAACATTCACACAATTCTCATCAGCACACATATGCATGTTGACAAAAATCAAAACCGCCTTAACACCATGACACTGATTCAGTATCACATTTGAAAACATGTTCTTCACTACTTTTCATTTGCTAAGAAAAAGTCACAATAAATCCTGAGTTAAAAAAAAGACCATACAGAGGCAACCCATCTCTTATCTAAATGAAGTCCATGTACAGATCATAAACTTTAGGAGGCACATTTTGGAGACTGCAATGTCTTGTGATCCTTTCTGTATTGTTTGGATTAAATTGATGATACTCTGAGAAGGCCATAATAGTATCTGGTAAAAATCCTGCTACTTATGACAATTACTTCTTAATTTAAAAAAAAATAAATAAACACAAAAAAACAAGTGTTACACTGCTCAGTCATCTGTTCAGTTACACTCTGGAGGACTAGTTTAACTCGAACAATAACTAAACAAGAATCTGGAGTGCTTAGGAAAAAATGCCAGGCTGCATATAATGCCAGCAGCTGAGGGAATGTAACTCCCAGCAAAGCCAATGAGAATTGAATTTTTTTATCTGAATTTACATAAATAAAACAATTTTGACAATTTCTACTATTTTGAATCATAGTGATTGCTCATAAAACAGTCCAACTCTGACAGACAAATGGTCCAGCTCACAAATATCATAGATATTTCTCCCTAGTATCATCTGCAGGTTTTTGATTCAGGATCTCCAGACATACAATTTTCAGGTTTCAGGCTGTGATCAGCAGCTCCTCTTCTGTTAGTGATTCTCCACAGATTTCTCTTCCATATATTTGTGTAGTATTTCCTTGAATCCATGCAAACCTTTATCAATCAAAATATCACTTGGCAGGCTGGTTCTGTGTCTTTTGTGTCTCCACTGAATCACCCAGTGAGAAATGCTGTCTCTCACTTTGAACTATGTTCCTGCTAACTTCCCTCAATGCTGCTCAGTTCTGGTCTCAAATGAAAGGGTGAGCATTAATTTCACGCATCAAAAATAAATACAGAAAAATTCCAGTCTTACCTGCAAAGATCATTCATACAGCTAGAAATATAGGAATATGGATCTATGCTTTCATGACAGCCGAGAAAAGGGAACTGTAGGAATATTTGGCACTTGAAGAATATGTCCTGTGTATTAAGCAAAATCAGTAAATGACACTTAGCAAATACTTTCTGAATAAGCATAATTCTTTCTTAGCTTTGTTTCCCTAACCTAGGGTCCTTTATATCCCCATTACCATTTGAGAATCTCACTGTTTGTTATTATGTCTCTTATTCTTCCTAAAATTTGTCCTCCCTATCTAAGCTGGCCTGATTGCATGATGCTCTTAAACCAGCTGGGATGAAAGAGTGTGAAATGACAAAAAAAGCATTTATGTCAATGCAGGAGCTGAACATGTTACTTCAGCAGTATTTCAAGATTTCCAAAATAATAAGATGTAAAATATCAGGACTAGAAACTGAACCCAAGCTTAATGCAGCAATGAAGAGCTCTGCCAGCAGACCTGAGCCATTTGGCACATCCTATTTGAGCCTTTGTACTTTTAAGCTAAACATCTTCAGATATTCCCTAGCAACAGTCCTGATATAAACCTCCCTTTCTTAAAACCTTTATGCTTTTAACGCTTTTCTTCAACATGGTGTATATTGCTAGATGCTTGTACCATCACTACGCAGTGAAGATTAAAGATATATATACATCTATAGCTATATCTATCTATCTAGAGATGTAATATAATTAATTTACCTCAGTGGATTCTGCATTAGCTGAGCAAGGACTAGAAAAATCTGAGGCAGTAGGTGCACAAGCTACATCATCTGAGGTTTGCACAGCCCAGCTATTTGCAAATTCAGCAACATCTTCTGTATATTCACCTACTGCATGAAAACATTTGGAGAACTTTCAGGAGAAAACAAAAATTGTCAACACAAACACAAAAGACAGAGTGGAAATTTCTAGTAGCTTTTCAGTGTGTTTGTTACCTCATTTACAGATATGTTTAGAGTACTGGTGATGTAGAAAAATGTTATAATTCCTTTTTTAAATTTCAGGTAGCATTTAAAACTACATTTAAATTAAAATAGTAAATATATATATATGACAAGCTATTGGTTGGCAGGTTTTTAAGACAATTTTATAAAAAATACACAAATAAAGGCAAGTGTAATGCATTGAATACTTAAGAAAAAATACATTTCTTCAAAACAATTTAAGGCTTTTGTTGTTTCACAAAGGCCAGTTAGCACTATTATCTCTCTCCTTTTCCCTTGCTGCAGAAAAGCCCTACAACAAACACATCACTATGTGCTCAGCTTTCCTTATAGCATGGCATGGAAGAATTAATGAATGAGTTGCATGACTGGAAGTCACGGCAACAGACTGAGGAAGATAGACGAACATACAAGAAGGTTGGCAGTAAAGAAACAGACACAGAATTTCCATATTTTTGCAGCAAGAACTAAATATTGCATTTTCTCTATGTTCTTAAGTATGTTAAAAAGGATGTATTACTTCCACCTTGAAGAACCTCTCAGTAAATGTTATGTATGCTGTAGTTATCTATATCCGTGCATGGTTAGAAGATAGAATATTGAAATGAAATTAACCTCTTTTATTTTATTTTTTTTTCCCTCCTCGCAGAGATGTACTATCCAAAACTTAATCTAACTTCTGCTAGCACAAGATGTACAAAGTTTGACACTCTGCAATATGGAATGCCCCACCATACACTAATCAGATGTTTCTACTTGGATCTCCATAATTAAATAAAGATAAGTTCCTAACCACCAATGTATTTTACTTAGGAACCCTCTCTGACAGAACATCTCTTTGTCCAGAAAACCCTTCCCAAACATAAAAAGCTGGGTGTTGATCCAGAGGTAAAGCTGTTCACAGAACTCTGCTTCTGCAAACACATTAAAAATATTTTATTTACATTTTGCCATGGATGAAAAAAAATTTCCAAGTCCTCAAAAAATGCCACAAAATAAAATCACTGTCTTTGAAACAGTTCCATGCACAGATATAGCCCTGTATATTAAAGAAATACAATCATGCAATTAAAGATAAAGATAAGGAAACAGAAAAGGAGTTTATTTTTACATGGTGCTTTCAAATGTAGTACTACATGCCTCTCAACAATTATTTATCTGGGACATTACAAATAGAGAGCATTTAGACTTTGGAAGACTCAGGATAGATGCAAGATCTTTCCTCGCACAACTAGGAGAAGTAGTTTAGGTGGTGGAGATAAATAATAATCCCAAATTATTTGTAAGATTTGAAAACACCTAGAAAAGTGTTACAACTTAAAGTAATTTTAAATTAGCAGTCTGTTCTTGTGAAGATACCAGAACTTTGTGCTTTGAATTTGCACAGAGTCAAGGCACCATGTTATACAACTGCTTCCATGTTAAAATGATTCATAGCGCTCTCAATTGTACACTACAATAGTACTATTATTTCTGATGAAGAAATATGGTAGAAGAAATTATAATGAAATTAGCTCTGGAAATTTAGACACCTAAGATAGGGAAGTCTTTTATAACAGATGTGAAGGTACCAAAATTACTATTTTTTAGACATTGTATGAATGCATTATCTCCACCAAACTCCATTTTTCTCCATTATTACCGAACACCAGTTTTAGCCAGCTATTAAATTCTGGTGTGCAGAAGTTACTGCATGGAACAGGGAACTCACAGCCTTTATGGTAGAATATGTATGAGAAATTTATATTGGACAGATGTTTGAAGATTATACAAAGGCAGGTACAATGCTTCTTCCTTCACTTAGTAAGCTCTGCTATCAACCATAAAAAATGGGAACAAACAGAGGGAAAAAATGTTACAGTGAGATAACTTTTGTGACATAAAAATATGCAGGCCCATGGGACTAGATTCTCTCAGCAATCAATGGTAACAATAAAACAGTCTTTGTTTTTATCAGAGACTGAGAAAAAGATTCCTCTTATTCTCAAACCTGGGGGTTTGGGTTTGATTTTTTTCTTCTCAGTAGTTACAAGTAGTAAAAAGTCACTATAGAGTACTCCCTACATAGACTACAGAATATTCTTATCAAGTCACCTCTGCCACAGACATAGAATTGGGCAATTCCTCATCCTATAGGGTAGTTGGAGTCCCATAATACACCAGACCAGCAAATAGATACAAGGAACTCCCTGGCAGCAGCTTTGAAATTTACACATTTCAAACAGTATTTTTGTGATGCTTATATAAACAAATGACTGGAGATGGCACTTTTTCCAAATATTAATATTTTGTCTTTTCTCTCTTTCTCTCTCCATCTTTAAACATAGAGAAAACCACAAATATTTGTGTATTTATTTGTTATTTGAAAGCACTTTCATCAGCTAAGATAAATATACCCCAAGTTCTCGGCTGAGACAGAAAAGGCTTAAACATACCTATAAATACTTTCTTGAACTAGGACCTTTTCCCTTTTCATCTTTAATGATGAGGAAGAGTAGAGCAAATGTTCTATTTTCTACTGAAATAACTGAACAGGACACTGTCTTTTTACAGTGTTATATTTAAAGTGAACATGGAAGCTGCTCACACAAGTTAAGGGTATATTTCTAAGCTATTCACTTACTATTTTGCAGTATCAGGTCATCATATTTATTGCCATTAAAATTCCCACAGAGGCCACACGGTTTTCCCTTATGATCTTCTGTCAGCTTAATATAAACACCAGAGTTTCCATCCCAAGCAAGAGAAAAACCAAAGGTAGTCTTCACCAGAATATAGTCAGCCAGTCTCTCAATGAAAGCATTTCCAATTGTCTGAGGCAACCCTAATCTGGAAAAATTAACAGTGTACTTCAAAGATCTCATATGATTTGAGGCTAGTGATAGAAAAATACCACATAAAACATCACTAACTCACTAAGTCCTTTTTCCCAGGTATATACAGGCACTTCAATTCTTTGTCATGTTTTTACTATCTTTTCTTCTGTTTATTTCTCTATATCAACTGTCAAAAATTAATGCTTTGCTGCTGTATATGCCTATCAGTTGTACCAATTATAAGCCTGAAAGAATAACTTTCACTCTTCACATTCAAACCCCAGCATGAGTACATTGATTTCATAAACATGATGCACTGTGTGAGGAGCTACATGACACTATAACAACCAGCAGCCATTCTGAGCACAGGGTCATCACTAGGTTAGAAATCTGCAAAAGGAGGAACTTAAAATACAGAAAATACCATTGACCAAAATACTGTATAACTTCTTCTTTTGGCCAAGGACCACTGGATTATAATATCGCAGTGTGGATCTAATCCTAATATTCCAAGATTGCTTCTGCTGGGATGAGTATCACTGAAGCTGTCAGTCTCAGATGTTAATGGCTGTACCTTTACATTAAAGGCATTGGCAAGAACAGCTTCACAACTCTGAAATTTTCTGTGCTCTATCAACAACTAAAACATATTTAGAATAGCCTTCCACTCATCTTTTTACTTAATAAAAACAAACAAACAAACAAACAAGGTAAATTTGGGGTTTGGCCATACTTCAGAGATGTTTTATGGAGTTTTTGCCCCAAAGGGACAAAGGGTACTGAATGTTGATTCAACCAATTCAGACTTGTCTAGAATAAGATTATGTGTTAGATTAAGTATGGCTAGCAGGAATAAATCATGACTGCCTTGTTCAAAATGATACCAGGATGCACCAAGGATTAGCTAGAATTGCCAGATGCAGACTTCATCTAAACAAACTAGGAATGGGTTATTGTTAGGTTACAGCTGGGAAGTTGAACACAAGGTTCATGTGGTCAGTGTGTGCTACCTTCAGGTGTTATATCAGCACTATTACATCTGCTCACACTAGGGATTTATCAGCCTCAATACAGAACAGTGAGGGATCAATAAAGATAGATATATATAAAATTATTTTCTCTGGCTAGTTTTAAAAGCATCAATTTCCCAAACTCCACGCTGGTTTTTTTTGCTATAAAACTTTAAAAACCACGACTAGAACACTTACCTGATTCTGTCTTTTCTTACTTCATGTCCTGAAATAATTATTTCTTCTTGGTTTGAAAAAAATAAGCTGATGGACCTCTGACAAGTATATACTGAACCATAACAGTGAGGACTGTTATGAACCTTAAAGGGGAAAAACATACACACAGTAAGAAGAATAAATGTTTGTTCTCAATGATTCCATGCATTTTTTCGTAAATGATATTTTAGATGTTTATGTATCAACCACTGAAATAGCTTTACAAATAATTACTTGGAAGATAAAAAAGTCACAAGTACAAACATAAGCAAAAGTAGAAGTTCACACCACCCAATACTACTGAGAAATACAGCAACTGTTTAATTGCACAATGCATCACAATACTGGATGAAGCACTCAGGTATTTTATGTAGATGAACTTCAGAGACACTTTAGTCATCTAGTTTATAACTGCCAATGTAGGAGCTTGTCACTTATACTGAGGAGACACCCCTATTGTTCTGTTTCTAGAGGTCTGATCTATAACAGGGGACTACAAACCAATATAAAACTTCAGCATGATACCAGCCTTCTCCATGCCAGCTGAGACAGGCACCAGCTGAACATGCCTTCCTGAACCACTTAGGATTTGTTGAGATTTTGGAGTGCTCCCATAGATTACTGCAGGCATCTAACTTACGTGGATCTGCTAAAACATTTCATGCTGGCTTTCCAGCCCTACTAGTAGAGAAGGGCAGGCTTTGATGAAGACTGCCTCTCTCCAATATATATATATATATCTCATAGTGAGCCAGGCTATTCTTTTGAACTGCAAAACAGATTCTTTAGTTTGAACACAGCAATGGAAATAAAAGTAATCTGCAAAACTGCGTCTCAGATATTGGAAATGTGTGACTGTCATCACTGCCCACTTCTAGAGAGAGGTGTTAAACAGATCTCAGATGCTTGCTTCCAGAAATTAAAACCATGCAAATCCTATCCCAGCATGTCTACAGTTTTATGGCAGTGAAGTAGATCTCACATTAAAAAAGTATAATCAGAGCTTGGAACAGGCATGATAAGGCGGCACTCTTCCTTTTTACAGTTTGGAGAAAAGGAGGCTACACCTGAAGTCAGACTTCCTTTGCATTTCCAGCCTTTTGTGTGGCAGAGCACAGCTCCGGCAGGAAAGTCCTTGCTCCCAGAGACCACAGAGCTTTTGTTAGCCAGGGAGTGCTCTCAGGTCTTGAAAACTGTGAGTTCAGATTTGGTTTGACTGAAGACAGGGATATAGGTCTCCAACTTTCTCTGCATGTGCTCTCACCAGTTAACTACTACACAGTTTTGAATTACACTCGCATAGTCTGAGTATTAAGCACATAGCTACTTGAGCAAAACTTCAACAGTTTTTTATCCCTGAGAAACCCAGACTTGTGGGATGCCCTAGACTAGAAGGCTTCAAAAGTCTGTGAGCTGATTTTAGACAACACTGAAGAGATAAGGTAACATGTTATGAATCTTACTTATCACTACGTAAATTAAAATGTAGACAATGTTTAGATAGGTCAAATATGGCTTCTGTGAGTGTGTCACCATTCCCTGAGAAGGATGGGAGTTGCATTACCAGTTTACTTGACAATGTTGTGAAGCTAAATAGATTATTAATTGGGAAACATTTTGCCAAAACAGTAATGGACAGTTAACAGTAAAAGAGACAAGATCTATCATTTCTGTAGAAAAGATCCATGGGTAGACACATACAGTGCTAACACATCCTCTAATCCTCCTAAAAAGACATTTAATACTGGAAGTAAAAAACAGTTACTGTTTCTCTGAGTTAAATGAATCAAAAAAGGAAAAGCATTAGAGTTTTTATTTGTATAAAGACAATCATAATTAAATACATCATAAATGTTCCTAGTATTCACAGACACTTTCTGTATAAATCTGGCCCAAGACAGAAACACAATCAAGGAAAATCAAAATAATTCTTCTGTTTTCTTTTCCTCTAGAGAGGTGGATTATTAAAGCCAGAATGATCATAATGTGAAGATTTGGCAAGGTTCTTGGCTCACTATTACTCAGCTTGTGGCCAGCACTGCAGTGACTGCAGTACTTCAGCATCAATTATGATTTTTCTGAGTAAACATTTTCCATTTTTAGCAAAACACTACATTTGTTCCAGCAATTGAATGGCACTTTCTCTCTTTCCTGAGCAACTGGAATCCACTGAAATACTGATTCTAGATTTTAATGTAATCTTGGGCTTTGCTATAGCATTTTCTGAAAACTCTTAAAAGATCATGTCTACACACAGAATACAAAGGATTAAAATGAAATCATGGAAGGCAGGTGTAACAGTATCTGTCTACAACCTGAGTGAATACAAGTGGCAGTTTTAACAGAGGATTTATCTTCACTAGATGCTATTAGCTGGGAGGACAGGAAGTCATGTATTTATAAATGAAAACTAGTCTTCTGAGCACAAATCAGCATCTAGGTCTGCCCTTGCCCCTGTGAGCAGTGTGTTCACTAGGGCTCAGAATTAGACTCCTCTTGTCCCCTCTCCCATGACCGATCAGCACCAAGTCCCAGTCATTATGTAAAAAGTAACATAATGAGCACATACCCTTTCCACAAAGTAATCAACACCCTGATAAAAAGGATGTCTTCCTTCAAAGAGGGTATAGGTTTGAACTCTTCCTGACCCAAAGACATTAACTCAGCAGTTTGAGGAAATTACTAAAAAGTATCTTCCATACATATGTCATGATGAAGGTTTTTTAGCTATTAATCTTCTCTGCATGACATAAAAACAAGCCAAAATTAGAATGCAAATCCCTAGAGGGGACAGCGATTTCTGTGGGCCAGGGAGGCAGCTCCCCATAGTGTGCTGATGGCTCTGAGTCAGAGACCAGTACACTTGGGTGCCCAGCTGTAAGGCAAGTGACAGCTGTTTGCACTTGACTCAGCAACTCAATTTACCGAAGTTTCTAAGATCTGCTTTATGACCAAATTTTGCTTTCAGAAAGGAGAGATTAGAAATCCTTTTTAGGATAGGGGAGGAAGAAATACTATTTTTAATATACTAACTCTGTTGATTATCATTTCCTCAATGTTTTGAGTTACTGCACATAGGCTTAGAAATTTTCCAGCAGCATAGTTCTATATTTAAGTAAGCAATGCAACAGCCTGATCCATTTACTGTCTCTCTACTTATTTTACATATGATGAATAATAAGTCCTGTAATAGAGGAATAGTCAGTGTGTTATTTCTAGAATATGCTCACATACTTACCCAAACAGTGTACTGGGGTTCTGGAGTACTGCAGTCTTTTGCAAAAATATAGGAGCAATTTCCTGGGAAGTAGTAGTAGATACCATCAAATGTTTCAAAATGGTGCTGTCCCCAGGATTTGCAAATCCCATCTCGGTCCTTACCAGTGTTAGGTACTGGAGAGAACACACTGAGTTTACAACAAGCAAGGTAAGAAAAAATTGACAGGTGTCATAGGCATCTACGAAAGTAAGATCTCAGAAAGGAAGTAAGATCTTAAAAAGGAAATACATAGCAAGGACAAAAGATAACCTCATTTCTTCAACTTCATTTAAAGTAAATGCTTTTTTTTTTAATCTTTAGGCTGCAGTTTTAGTCACACTTTTTATTTGCTTCAGTGGAGATATTTTAATACTAAGTAGAGGCAAGGGATTTAGATCTACTGCAGATGCTGGAAGGCAATTCTTGTTGATGCCTAGAAGAAGCAGCTTCCAAAAAACCAGCACATTGAAATAATTGGTTATTTTATTTGCATTAAGTCACTATGAGGCTTTGGTTGTTCAGCTAACTATAAAAAAGATGGCTATCTACTGATGTACTAGACAGTGATCTGTCTGTTATGCTATCTATGCACCATTACAGCCCAAGTGCTAAAATGTAGACATAACTGATGTTGCTATCTCCCCGTATCCCTAACACCTATCATTTTAATCCTCATAGCTACTAGTGGAATGACAGTTCTAGAGGAATCACAAATACATTACTAACAGTATTGTTTTCAGAACCTGCACCTTAAATCTCACTTGAAGCTGAAGCTTGACTCTTTTGACACAAAACTTACCAATTTGGCACCTGCTTCCTTGAGCCTGAAATAACTGACAGTCACAGTCACCAGCCTCTGTGCAGGCCGCTCCATTAAGGCACTCCTGAGGACAGGAATCTAAGCAATCACAGCAGCCTTTTAGTGGATACAGTATTTTGAAAACACATTAAATCTGTTTATTGTTAAATCATAAGCAGCTATATTAGCTATGAAAATTAACCAACAACAATCTCCAGTTTTTAACATTTACTTAATTTTACCCTTTGTGATCCTTGGTTAAAAGAGAAGCAAGATTCTCTCTCATTTGTTTTGAGACTTGTAAACTAACAAAGGAGCAAAAGGTCAACCGCCTCCCAGCAAACAAAAGGTCAAGTTCCCATGTAAAGAAACCGAATCCCAGTCCTGCTGATCTCAAAATACACAGGGCACAGATTATTCTAATTGACTAAATTCAGCACAATTTATATGTATGTTCAGCTCCTTCCTCCCAAGCATTACAGCAAAGTGTACCTGTAGCTTATGAACAATTCAGAATATATAATTTACAGAGTCAAAACAAGTTACAAATATCTCCCTGCTAAAAAACAAAACAAACAAACAAACAAACAAAAACCAAAAACAGTTAGTTAAAAGGTTATTTCTGCTTAAGAGGTGACTGGAGTCAGAGACTTAATATTCCATGGGAATAATTTGCTTTATGTTATAATTAATAACTGTTTCCAAAAACAGTTCCATTAACAGGTTTTATAGTCTATTTGGAAGCTAAAACCTCACTGCCACCATTCGCTGCCATGGGTCTAAATCATAGTTCCCCAAAAGTGGAGAAGAAAGGTAGTCCCATGCAGAATTTCATCAGGTTTTGCAGATAATTGCTTTCTTTCTTGGAGGAGGATTAAAACACTTACAAACACTTACAATCTTGCTGACAGAGATTTAAAAAAGCATTACAAAAATCAGGAAGTAAATGTAATGAACAGGCCCTTCAACTCCCAAAGAAACCATGGTAAAGCTGCTAATGACATGAAATAGGAACAAAATGGGACCTTTACAGAAAAGCGTACACAGAAGTTAACAATGATTGCAAATATTATCCTTCACTGTGAAAACTCCCTTCTATGCTTAGTTTTGAATTTTTTCAATTTAAGAGTTGCTTTCCAAATATATACAGATACTGTGAAAATACTGACAAAGCAGAAAATACTGTTTATAGAACAGCACTAATGTGGAAAACTTCTTTGTTGTTGCTAGAACTGAGAGCTGTAAAATTACACATATTCATTTACATGGAAAAACACAACAGAAAGCACCTACCCAGGCATATACATTTTCCAAGAAGGATACCAAAGTTTGGCTGCATACAATGAACGTTTCTGCAAAACAACTTCTGTAATTTGGACCTACTTTACATGTTTGTACAATGCTTAAAACCCTCCAGAAGCAGCTGCGTGCTTATTGCCTGAGTAACCCAAACCCTTCACATAATCATTCACACATCTTTCACACATACATCCTCTGCCAAGGCCAGAAAAAGTGGCAGAAAAGAAACATTGCAATGGAATTAAACTTTAAAGAAAATCAAAGGATTGCCTTAGTTATCTGTTTAGATTTAGTTAAAAGGAATTACTTTGAAAGTACAATTTTAACAGGAATTTACCGTGACTTAACATGGATAAAATAAGAAAATCAGACAGAGTTTGGTAGGGCACATAATGAGGAGGGCTTCCACAACCAACAGTAACACAGGAGAGCTGGTAGTAAAGCAGAATTTTCAGGAGCAAGTGTCCCTCTGTGGGTGAGGAGCACAGCACTGACCTCCTCGTGGATTCCGTGTCAAGGACCCATGAAGGTGCAACTGAGGAGAGGCAGCTTGAATCTGTCAGAGAAACGTAAAAGCAAATGAGACGATACAAACCTGAGGCCTTGTAGCCTTACACTGGGTTGGTACTTATAATAGAGAAGAATAATTTGCAGCTCAGCCAGAGCATGAATCAGACACGGGCAGTGCAGGAGGTATTTGAAGGCTGGGACAATGGGGAAGGTAGTGACTGCAAGCAAATAGCACTGTAGGGATGGTGCATATGGCTTTTGACAGGGATGAGGAAGGATAGAGCTATGCTCTGCAATCAGTGCTGGCCTCCTCTCCATGCCCTTCAGTGCCAATGAACCAGCAGGGCTCCACCTGGGAAGTTTTGCATTTACATTTGGAAAGATGAATGAGGAAACAGAGGGCACTCCTGCCCTTTTCACTTCAGTCAAATATAAGTAGTTGAAGATCTCAAAGATGCAGTATCCATCCATTTCATCCTTTTCCCTAACTAACTCTCTGTGCCACACCCCAATCATCCTACTGTGTCCACTACAGCTGTTGATGGATTTCATGTCCTCCTTGAGATCCTTCAGAATTGTCTTTTGGTTCATCCTAAACAAAAGAGGAGGCAGATCTGCCTGATCTGCTTCCTGCCTTGTTTAGGAACCAGGGAGCATTGGACTATAAGGAAGACCTGGATGTAACCCAGCAATCTGCTACTGCTGCTTGTTACATTGCATTAAAACTTCCAAGAACTGATCCAATACCAGGCTGACAGCACTCCAGGGGTTTTGCCCCCACTAGTCTGATTAGAAAGTTTACCAGAGTGAAGTGTTGTGTAGTTAAATATTTCCCTCTTAAATTTATTCATGGCCAGTTTAAATTCTTTTGTTTTATAAAGCTTGGCCCTTTTGCTTAAATAGCTCTTCTTCCCTGTGGTTTCTATTTATTCCCTCTCTGACATTCTATGAGAAAACTGTTACTCTTCTGTGGTCCCCACAGACATATACGCCAGCATTCAGCTGCACAAGTAAGCAAAATAAAGTTCTTCAGTCCTGGCTTGTAAGCTAATTTCTTTCTTCCCTCTAATCATTCTCCATGTCTAGAATTTGCACTAAAGGATCTGAAAGCTAACATCAATGCACAAGGAACAAGTTAGGTTAAGACTGGCTAATGCCTCAAACCGTGACATAAAAACTTCCCTTTTCCAACTGGAAATACTTTTCATCCAAGTAGCACAATCTGTCTAAAATCAACCTGAAAGGGACTTTATCAAACCATCACCTGGAAGGCCCCTACATCATAATTATCCCTTATCCCTTATGTCACTAGTCAGAGAGGACCCTTTCCTTTCCTGCACAACAAAGCCTATTTCCATTTCTCCTGACAGTTATTCTCAGACGTAGTCCTCAGGGAAGTGGCTTTTGACCTCTGTGCTATTTCAGAGAGGTAAAGCATCCTTGCTGAGACAGCCCTTTCCTGCTGGAGGCTCTCCTGGGACTCTCTCAGTCCTGATGGCCCACTTCCCTCAGAGGATTGATTCACCTCAGTGCAGTGTTTGACACCAGCTACATTCTGACTCCATCAGGAGGCACCTAGATCTCAAAGGGACTCATCTGTTGGCTCTCTGCAAGACCATGAGGAGGGACTGCACTGGGCTTCCCAGCTGCCTCCATCAAATAGGGTTATAACCCTAACTTGGGTTCTGTAGCCCCAGATATGTACCAGTGGAGGGATGACATTCCTCTGCATACTGTTAAATTTCAGCACAACATTGCTAGGACGCAGTATTGAGGCTGCGTCAGTCCAGGGCAATGGGAATCAAGGTCGGTCTGGAGCCACCCACTGCACCACGTGAAGGAAGAGGGTGCCTTGCCAGCAGTGCTGCCATAGTGCCTCTCACCAAACACTAACAGCTTTCCAGGGCTCTCTATTTGCCCTCACAACAGACAGAGGTGTTGCAGTTTTATTTCCCATGGTGTGCGTCAGTCGGCTCATCAGGGTGGGGCGCCCACCAGGCGCATTGCTGAGAATGAATGAAGGCAGGAGGCCATGGGCTCAGGCAGGAGGGGAGCAGGTAGGGAATAGCTGCTCCTCCTCACTGTCCTCCTGTTACCGTGGCCCTTCCCCCACAAAGCCTCCTTTGTAAGGAAGGCAAAGACCCGAAACAGAAAAGGGGGGAGAGTTTCCCCTCCCTCCCGCTTTTGGAGATACAACCTACCTCGGCTGTTACAAGATCTCTTTTCTGTGGAGTTGCATTAAACTCATTTCTGAAAGAAAACAAAAAGGATCTTGTATAATCAATGGTCTCTGGAGCAACCTGAATAAGCAGCTCCCTGGAGAGAAGTGTTTCTCTCTGATTACCATCACTTTATCAAAGAGGTCTTTCTTGGGTTAACATTTAAAAAGGTGATTATTTTTTTTCTTTTCATGGTTTCATTTTACAGAATGGACAGCACGCCAAACTCTGCTTGGACAGGGAGGTACCTGGAGCTTGTGGGGAAGACATAAATAGGCAAAATAGGTTTACTTGACAGGAAACAAAATTGTAAAGCAGCCTCATATTTACTTGACACTGTATGTGAGTGGCTACAAGTTCCCCCAAGTGTTATTTGAAGATACTCTGATGGTACTTCTAATAGTGAGAGATGACTCTCCAGCTGCAGCTGTCTTACATTTGTGATTAAGTTTAGAAACAAGGGCAAACTATAAAGCATACTTAGTTTTATCAACAGTCCAATATGACATATCATCTTGATGTCTATGTGTATTCACTAGATGTATCAGAGATCCTTAGACATCCAAAGCTACATCCGACTAGATGCTTCCATTGAAATTGATGGCAAAGTTCCCATTTAATTCAATGGGATCAGGAACATTGCCTAGTTTGGGTTTTGTTTGGTTTTCAGCTTCTACATGAAAACTTGTATTGAAAATGTTTATTTTAAGACTCTATAGCACTTACTTTTCTGTGCTTCAAATAGAAGCTAGGATTTAATCATGCAATTAAAACTGTAGAAGGATATTCATTTAATGTATTTTTCCACTCATGAAATCATGATCTCATGCTGGTTTCATTCCATTATTCCTCTAAACTTTCTCGAGACCATAGAAGTATCATTCTTCGTAAGGACCTCCATTTTTCAAACAGATTACCCATGCCCTGTATGAAAATTCTCTGAAAAGAGTTGTAAACGTTCTGAAAGTGTGTTTTACATCCAATGTACATGTACATGACATTTTACTTGTTGAATTCAAGACCATATTTTACTTTCTACCTTGTGCTGCATCACATTTAATAATTCTTATTCTGTTTTTAGAACTCGACAAATAAGGAATAAAAACTTACCTTGACGTTCTTCTCAAAAGAGAAAGCTTGCAATGAGATCCTGTAAATTAAAAAATCATCAGGTTAAATATTTTTCTACAGACTCACTCTGCACCTGGCAAACAACAGTTTGTCAAGTTTAAAATACAACTATTGAATTTTATTCTTTAATGATCCTAAGTTTTCCAGAGCATCTTTACACAAACTTCTTCTGTTTCCAAGGTATGTAGCACTACATGCTTTTCCCCCTGAGAGTTTGATTCTCTCATCACCTGCAAGTTTACATGGTCTCAGGTGTGGTACATCCTACCATGAAAAAGAGTAAAGAATCCACAGTTCTTCAGAGTCTCAGAACAAAACCAATAAAATACGAGAGGTGCTCAGAGCTTTCCAGAACCAAACTTCTATGGTGGTTTCCTATAATCATTTTCTGAATGTTACTTGTAAAAATCAGTTTAAATAATTTTAAACTCTCTAGAGCCCATGCTCTAAAACAAGCAAACCCCAACAAAACCCAACCACTTTCTTATATTGCCTTAGAAATCTTTGTAATTGCTGCAAGAAAATTAGCTACAGGATCTGTTTGCATTACACAGAAAATAGGATAATTTCTAGAACCATAACATTCTAAAAGTGCTTAAACAAACCACAGGTGCAGTCTGTTCAAACAAAATCATAACCCACTGAAAATCATTTGATGCTTACTCATCTGGAAATAATGGCAAGAAAGCCAGGAAACTTAAATTTCATTCCTAAATAATTGTTTTGCAATAAACTCAGAGTTTAAAATGTATGTTAAAAAATAAAACTAAATTTTAAAAGCACTATATTTTAGTTTCTACACCTGTGAGAGACAATGGTGATAGTTTTTTTAACCTGTGTTAAAAAAATATTTTATTTACAAATTCCAACAAGGGTCAAAAATTGCTTTATAATGATAGAAAAATAAGAAGCTGTAATATTGCAGTATTTAGAAAAACATTTTTAAAAGTTATTATTATTACAAAAACATTATAAAGTTCTTACCTTGCAAAGAAGACAGCAGTGAATGAAGCAAGAATATACTCCACGGTATCATTAAACTGATATTTCCCACAATGTTCATTTCAGTATAACTTAGTAGTAGGGAATTTATCCAAATTAATGGCTTTGATTATGATGACATCTTAGAACTATGTATTTCTACAGTGTCTTTAAATCCTTTAAAAGTTAGAGAGTTGGATACATGATTTAAAATAATGCAATGCTAAAAAGGAAAAGGAGACATCAAGCTTGGTAGGAGCTTTTTAAGTGTTGCATACAACTTTCTGGCTGCATATCTCTCATTAGTAATGCATGGTAACTCCTCAGCAGAGTCTGTATTAGTTACACTTTCACTAGACCTGCGAGTATTACTCCTCTGTTGAATTGAATCAGCCCTTTATAACATAGCAGACAATGACATAGAAATGCTGCCATGCCATGATGGTTTGAGAGTTCCTTCAGTTGTCACACACCTTTGTGCACTTTGAGGCTTTCACTGAGTGCTGCCTTTTACTGTTCATTACAGTGAAATATTTTTGAAAGACCCTGAAGTGTTGCTACTGTGTAAAATACAACCAGATGGTTTTAGAGATTAACATACTCATGTTCTTTATCTCTTCTAAAAAGAGAGACATGAACTTCTGTTAAATAATACACCCAGATTTTAAGAGTATTTTAGATACATTTTTGTGTGCAGTTCTATCACAAAAGAAGGCTTCCCAGAGGGTGTTTTAATAAAATACACCATAAAAATTTCCTATTAGCAAAAAGGAGGAAAAAGTCAACAGAGTCAATGGGTTTTATTTCTAATTTTCATTAAAACCCAAAAATATTAGTTCACCAAAATGACAAAGGAACATATTTTAACATCAAAAAAAAATTCTTACCTGCTTTACCCTAACATTAACAGCATCATTAAAATGTAGTTTTAAAGGCACATATGATGCTAACTGAAACTGCTATTAGTCATTTCATTTCGCAAAGCCTGTCTTTTGCCTTACCCTCCACTCTTCCTAAGATGTGCTTTGGGAGACCCTCTGAGCATGCTGAAGAAGGTGGCTTTGGACCAAAATGAAATTTAGAAGCTGATGGCCTCTCACAAGTTAAGAGTTCTCCTATCATTTCTTCTGGCCCTTTCTCTTCCCCGGTCTCCAGCTGGACTAGAAGAGAAAGCAAAGAGAAACACTCAGCTTCTCCAAACACAAAGACAAAAATCTGTGTCCACAAAGCAACCAACAGTACTCAGGCAGGTTTGAGATCACCGGCAGCCCCAGGATACTTGCCGAAAACAGATATATGTTATAACACTACACTGTATTCAGAGAATTTATTAAGAATTGTTTTTATTACTGTTGGATCTGAGAAGCTGACATTCACATAATTCACATTTCAAGAGTTTTTGCTTTGGTTTTACTTCTGACTAACTATGGCCTTCTCCTGTGGACTGTTGGACTGCATTTCCCAGCTTAGTGTCATCTGCTCCATGTGGTCAAAAACAAAAGCAAAATAAATGAGAACCTGATTCAAATTAACACACTGATGTGGTCATTCTCACAGACTGTGAACTGTGAGTACCTATCTCATAGGAACTGGCTGGGGCTACTCAACATTTCACCCTCTCACAAATCTACTTTTCGAGGACAATGTCTTGGGTTCTTCTCAAGCTGAGATGAACCCAACCATTAGAGCTTCTAAAACCAGTCTCTGTATTATATTACTTTCAAGCAAAGACTGGTTCAGATTCTTTTGAGAAATCTGATTCTTCTCTTCCTCCATACCATATTTCACACCATGCTTCATATGCAGCTTCACCAATAAAACTTTCCATCAATATAAATGAATTATTTTGGTTTAACAGTAACTATCAAAAATATCCTTTTT
>VWZY01005844.1:515145-526065 GCA_013399075.1 Chloroceryle aenea
GGGCGCCTGCGCGCCGCCTCCAGGTGACCGGCGCAGCACCCTGGGCGACCCGCAGCCTGTGAGGTTAAACGGAGAAGGGAGGGAGGTTGGTTGGTTACTCGCTGCCCCAGCTCTCACGTGGATTACAGTAGCGTGAAGGGCTTCGTGAGAGGGATAGAGGGGATGCACAGCCTACGGAGAGGCTGCTTCTACTTGTGAAACGTAGTACTGACACCATAGTGCACCTCACGTTAGGTATCCCAGGTACAAGCAGAACCCACATGGGCCTCTTCTGATCTAAAGAGAACAAAATGATGCCATCCGTTAAAAGCTTACAGTCACTCTGGCCTCCCTTGATGTGCAGGAATACAAGCTACATAGCTTTTTTAGTTTGAAACTTTGGTAAGCTGATGCAGAAGATGAAGCATTAAACCCTGTATTCTATTCTAGCATTGTACACTGAGGCACATTTGGACAATTCTTTAAAGGAGTCCTAAGATTCAGGGCATGCACGGAGCACAGTGAATTTGAGATTTTTATCTTTGTTTTCCATGTTTAATACCTGTCATAAAACATGGAATTTAACTTACTTCGAGACTGAAAATACTTCTAAGGCTTGGTGTTTAGTATACAATATTTTTCAAAAGGACAAAAGAAGAATCTACTAATGAAGCAAGGCCGTGTTTCTTAAATATTTTAAACGATAGGGATTTAAATTACTGTAATTAATTAGAAAATTGACTGCTCGAATGAAACAATCAGTTCCTTTGTCTTTGGACAGGATTTTAAATACTGAACATTAGTCATCAGTCATGTGAGGATTTAAACAAGCACTTAGCTTTATGCAATTTGAGTGATTAGTTCTATTCAAGTGAAATAGTACTGTGCAGAATGTGTTAGATTTAGCACATCTCAAACCCCCAATTGTACAAAGCTTTAACGTGTGACCTGAAAAGGTTTGGTTTGGTTTTTTTAAAGGCTGTTTCCTGAGGAACAGTGTTCATGCAGCCACATGTGTCTTATTGTCTTCTACCCTTTCACTGGGGGAAGGGTTGCCAGTTTGTTGGCCAATTTCAGTTAGTTTTTGCAGAAGAATGGAAGTTTCAAAACTAATTTTGCTTGTACATATTTGGTAAAAATAGGTGTCTTTGTGTAAGAGAGATCTTTTACTTACATAATCAAAGCAGGTGCAGGAGCTGAAATATTAGACATTATAAAACCTTTATTTAGGTGAAAAAGAGAAAACATAATACCTAATTAACCCAGTTAGACAAAAAGGTTCAACTAAGACTTCTGAACAACCCAAAGGTGTGAGCCATTAGTAACTGAGTCTTTGTTGGGTGTTCAGGGCACTTTTAAAGGAAAAGAAAGGAAATATGTCCGTTCCTTTTGTGGTCATTATCTGAGGTCTGCTAATGAAGACATGTTTTAGTACGATTAAATAAGGGGGGTTCAAATGTCTGCTTGTATAAAGCTTACATTTGGGGAGCATACTTTCTTAGGTTCTTCATCCTCATTTAGGTGTTAACCTTCTGTGTGCTCTTCCTGCAACTGAGGACATTCATCCTAGAAGAGTCTGTGTATAAAACCAGTGATGCCTACACATATGTATCTTTGTTTCTGTTAGCAAAGTAAGATGATAACCAACATATATTGATAATGCTGCCTGGAAGATAAGGGTAAGGTTTTGTGCTCCTGGTTTCTTTTTCTTTCTAGCATTAAAATGGGAATAAGACCTAAAAGGCATTTAGAAACCACCTACTACAGAAATCGGGCTGTAACACAGGAAGAGAGATCACAAGTATTACCTTATACAAGCAAACAAAATTAAGGACACCGGAGTTATAAAAATACACTCAGGTAGGATGTTTAAGAAAAGTCCAAGCACTAACAGTATTCCTGCTTAATTTTACTGAACACAGAATACATTAAAATGGTTGTGTTACATTAGAATGGTTTGTGTTGGAAAGAACCTTTAAAGGTCATCTAGACCAACCCCCATGCAGTGAGCAGGGACATCCCTGACTTGATCAAGTTGCTCAGAGACCCATCCTTGAATGTTTCCAGGGATGGGGCATCTGTCACCACAACCTGTTCCAGTGTTTCACCACCCTCACTGTAAAAAATTTCTTCCTTCAATCTAGCCTAAATCTACCCTCTTTCAGCTTAAAACTTTCCCCTTGTCCTGTTGCAACCAGTGCTGCTAAAATGATAATGTATCTCTTATATCAGAAGTAACATAGTAAGGATCTCGAAGTACTACCTTCAAACCTTTGTCTTCACTGCCTTTTTCACTCGTGAAAAAATTGTGTCTGTGGAATGTAAGGCACTCGTTTGGCAGCCTTTTGTCGTTGTTGTTGTTGCACTAGTGTGAAGAGATATGCAGCATGCAAACCAGTGAATAATCAGGCCCAGAGAAATTAAGGTTTATCTGCTGGTAAACCACTCCTACCAGAAAGAGCATTTTAAGAGAAAGTTGGCAGATTTGAATCCATCCTGATAGGGCATTTTTATTTTTTCCTAACAGGAGGAAAAATATTTGGATTTTACTCAAGTCTAAGTCTTTCATTTCACAGTGATTGTAATGTACTGGCAGATGATCTCGTGTATCTTTGTGCCAACAAGTATCATACAACTATTAAATCTTTTACATGGGCATTTAGTGAGGCTTTAAGGGATTTGAGAGTCTCTTACTACCTGATCTCCACTGGAGCTGCATTAACCTAATTCCAAGCTGTGGTGTAAGATGCTGCTGTGACCTACTCTCATAGACCACGCACATGCACTGCTGCTCTGTCAGTTTGCTGGAAACAGCAAAGGTATGGCAGGGGGGAATAATTCTATAGGCGAATGTCTCTGACCACGTCTCCAATTGCTTCCTCGCATTGTGAGAGGAGCAGCAGCATTGTGTAGGTAACGTGGCTCCATGGGGAGGAGGGCAGGAAGGGAAAGGCAGAAGATGGGCAATGGTGGACTAAGCAGAGTCAGTGAGCTGGGCTGAGCAGAGCAGCATTTTAGCTGTTGATTTGGAAATTTGCCAGTATGGAGCATATGGAAAACTGCAGTACAAAACCTGGGTGTCAGTCCTCTGCCCACCAGTACTGTCAGGCTGATGGAGTGCCACCACTGAATTGTAATGTATACTTTCTTGTTACTTGAATGCTAACATATTTTATTTGACATCCCTATGCAGGAGTCAATGATAATTCTTGCTATTTATGGTTATGTGTGGTGTTGTTTCCCTGGGATTTTATGTAGTTTGGAACTTAAAGAAGCAAGTGACTGGACTTCCACGTGGTTCTCCCCTTGGACCTTGTCATCTTTGAAATCAAATTCTTATGTAAGCTCAAAAGGTAATCATTCCAAGAGGACGGCATTGTAGCCTCCACTTAACACAGAGGTATGCAGCTACTAAGAGCGTAAGGCAACAAAGAGTCATGGTCAATACGTTACCAAGACCAGCTGTAATGTGACTAAATTTCCACCTACTAAAGGAGAGAAAACAGTGTGAGGAATAGAGAGATTATCTTCCTCATATATTATCTGAAACATTAATAGAAAGGTGAGAGCTATGTCAAAACATGGCCAGCTACTTCTATGTTGTCATAGAAAATAATAAAACAAAAAATAAAAATTGTAAAAGTAAAGGGGGATTTAGGGGAAACATGAAGAAATATTTCTTCTACATAGTCCATAAAATAAAAATAATAATAAAAAAAAATCTGTGCTTTCTACCAATATGTCCTGATTTGCAACTGATACACACATTGTAGGATTTTTTTAGCAGTGGATAATATTAACCAGAGAAAAGATTTGTTCATATTTCATAGATGATGAACAAAGCATATTCCCCAAAGTTTTTACTTCAGACAGCAAATCATCTCCATGTGCTTCAGCAGGCTTCTGTCTTGTATAGATTGATACCTTTTAAAATCATTGGGTTCCTTCACTGAGAAGTATGAAGTATTTCAGGAAAGAAGATACTGGTGTGCTTTTCTTTCATGGCAGCTCTTACAATGTGAAAGATGTGGGATACCGGAATATAGTTCTCATATTACATTTTGCAACTGATGCATGTTTGATAATAAAGTGTAATTAGCTAATGGATACCATTATTTCTGATGCTTGCTTTTCACAAATCGTATTCATTCAGGCAGCAGCTGAAGAGTTTTCTAAACTCAAATAGTGCAAGAATGCTGTGACCAATGGAAAAATGTTTGATGCATGCCAGAAAACAAATCTTCCCAGCTCTTGGAAATATGTTCTGAAAACAAATAAGGATCGCACAAGATTTTCATATTAATAAATATTTTTTTCCCTAAGAAAATATTTAAAATCCAAAGCAAAATTTATGCTTTCATTATCCTTCTCTAAGGAAGCTCTATAGCATAAGCTCTGTAACATAAGGATATATGGATTATCCTGATTGCTGTGAATACCGACTCTCACTTGCAGATTATAAATGTTAATGTCACACTGAGACTGAAAACACAAATGAATTTGTCATGTAGAAATTGACACAGTCATAGGTATATTCACATAAAATTCATTGCATAAAAATAATTAGTAATGCAGTAGGTTGTTCAGGATCCGCTCAGCATTGCTACTTGGGGAAAAAAATCACAATTAATGACTGTTTTGGCTTTAATTTTTAATGAATAGGATAGCTCTTTCAGTACAATAAACAGAAGAAATACAAAGCCCATCTTGTGACTGAACATATAGACAGACATTAAGGCTCATTGTTTTAGCTCTGTTACCTGACTTGATGGAATCTGAAGAATGTTGTGACTCAAATGTACAACATGCATCCTATTTACAATGGAAATCCATATTATCAGTTAACACAGTTTAGCAGGAAATTGATAGTGTATTCACTGCTCATCTTACAATCTGTCCATATATTGAAGGATAAAATCTAAAAATCTAGGATTTAGATCTGGAATATGACTTTACCAATGTTCAACCTCTCTTGCAGTCTACAAGACTTTGGTGAAATTTATTGACAGTAAATTAGAATTACTTAAAACTCTTCTGTACATTCACAGAAGCTGCTTTTAAGTACATGTACATGAGCTCATACACTCACACTTCCAGATGTCAACAGCAATCAAAGTTGTAAGAAGCTGACCAGGCAACAACACAGTACCCCCAAACTACACAAATAAGCTAACAAGTAAATAGAATCATGGACATGAAACTGCTTTTTTAGAACAGAACAGCATCTCCAAGCTTCCTGCTGTATTTTGCTGTCCCTGGAGGCAGCTGCTCAGTTTAGTTCCCTTTTTTAGAAACTAAACACAGCAGGGTCCAGTGGGATCCAGCTGCCCTCTCTCAACTCTTCTGAAGAGAGAGGGCTTGTCCTGGGTCTTAGCTTCCGCAGGCCTGTTTGGATCCTTCTGACTTTCCTACATTAAAGAAATCTGGGTAAGAGTGGCCATAGCAATGGACACCTATTTTAAACATCTTTAAAATACAGGCTTTTTGCCCCAGATGCTTTCGTTATGGTCATGTTACAAATACGGTATCGTACTTCACAGTCTGTAGGCCTACATTTCTCTTTAAATCTCACCTTTGATGTAAAGCATACAGAAAGTTGCTATCTTCTAGATAAATGAAAAGGTGCAATAATTGTTAATGACTGCAGAAACAAAGTATTAATTATGCATGTGCTTAATTTGCTGAAACATCAGTCACGGTTTAGAATAAAAAGAGGTAGGTTTCTGTGAAGTTATATTAATCTCTACTGAGGTCATTTCTATTTCTGATTTCAAATCTGTTTGTTGTCTCAAGTGAAACATTTTCCATTGCCTGTGGTAAGAGGGCAGATAAGGCAGAAGTATCAGAGCTCGTGAACTGTTGTGTACTTTCTGACCTACCAGAGAACTGAGACATTTTCTTCAGAAATTGGAGTATTTGAACTCTGAAGGAGAATGAACCCTTTTGGCAAGGCTTTGTGAGGGGTCCAGATGGGAAATCTTGTGTTTATGAAGCAAAGCAAGCAAGTAGAAATGTAGTGACTGTTGAGCTTGCAGCATTAAGGGAAAATAATAATACATTTTATTCACACACAGCTGAATACAGATAGGTTATCTGGATGCTGCGTGCTGCCAGGAATCATGGAAACATCAAACCCAGAAAAGTACCTGTCTGGCGTAGGACTAACCAACTGGTTGTTACCTGTTAGCAGCTGTAGCTCTTGAACTGGACAGAGGTCAGTTCTCAGAGCCTCGTTACACGTTAATAACTGATACATCTTAAAGTGATCTGTCCATCCTCACTCAGCCCTTTGTTCAGGGACAGCAATGAAGAAGTCATCAGCTCTGGTATCTCCAAATGGTTCTTTTGTAGTTCTTTCCTCCACTGTTCTCAAGAGAATCTAGCCTCTAATATCTACCCACTAGGAGATCTACACGCAGTTCACAGAAACACAAACACATGCAGTATTACAACACATGTATTAAAATGACATTTCTTTACAAGATCAAAAACAGATAGAAAAAATAAAGTGCTGTGGGAAAGCTTTTACGAAATAAAAAAAATGTCTGTGGAGGCTTGATCATATGTGGGCCGGTGAATAACACTCAGGAGACTATAAACTTTAGACAAACCAGATGGTTAGACAGCAAACCAGATGGTTTTATTTATGCAGACAAAGTTCACATTTAGTGAGGTACTCAATTCTTCTGGAGAAGGTTTTGCACACAAAGTAAAAGAATTATATACATGTCCTATAATGATGGACTGGAACATTCATACAAAGTAGCCCATTGTCCATTCAATAGAACTATCATCATAATCACATCACTGGGATACTTGTTGGCTGCTCCTGTACATGGTGTTTCTTCTTTTTACTGCAGTAGCATCCAAAGGCTCTGGTGAGGATTATGAGCAGCTTTTGTTATGTATCATAAAATTACATGGGAAGATACAGGAAGATTACAAAGGAAGGCAAAATGTAACACAGGAGCTGACAGATGATAGAGGGAAGTAAGAGAGAGGCTATAGGCTGTTACTGATGTGTTTCAGCTAGGAACTATGTGTTCTTTTCAGTAGCTATGAAGTTAACCACACTGACCTTCTAGACTTTTGGTTTGAATTTTACTGCAAACCCAGAATGTATGTTTGACTTAACTATAAAAGATATGCCCATTGACTTTTTGTTCGCTTCTAAAAACTGCTTCATCAAAATGTGTTAAAATCCCAAGGTCCCATGAGATGTCCCATTTTGTGAATTGTCATCTGTAGTGACTCAGCTGTGCTTCAGCCACTCCAGGAAACTGGTGGAGGTGGAGGTCATTTCTCTGAAAGAATGGCAAGTGGTGGATTCCACATTTCAATGCAAAGACAACATCTTGGGCTAAAACCTGTACACTAGCATGCTACCTGTAAGATTCTTGCTGATCTTAGAAAAAAAGTATTTTGGGAAAGTATATTCCCACAGTCTTAACATAGGTATACGCATATATTGCCATTAGCAGATTATTAAGCAAAAGAAATTGCTGTGGTATCTTTCTTAATGTAGTTTAAAAAAAAAAAACCCAGATGCATGAACTTTTATCAGCCACTCCTTACGAAGGAGCACACCTTAATTGTAAACACATCTTCAACTGAGATCTGGTCAGGACTCCATTCATATTTACATTTCATCCAAATCTCATCTTTGTTGAAAATTTCACATTATCCATATTCTCGCTCAGCTGTTGGTTTTATAAAAGTGTTTTTAAGGTTATGACCACTCAGTAGAGCTTCAGAAAATAGAGAGCAGATAAAAGATTTCACTGGTAGAAGTGTTAGACTGAGCTAAACATTAGAAATACCACCTCATTATTTTCCTGGAAAGTATTATCTTCCAAAACAAGTATCATAGAAATAAAGGCACTAGTATTGCATCTATGAAATATAATTAAAGGAATATATATATTTTTTTAAATCAAAATTACTTCTTACATTTTATGGCAATAAAAATCAAGGAGAAATTACAGTATCTCAATATGAGAAAAAAAACTGGGCTGGAAAAACAAAACAAAACAAACCACTGAGCACATCAACAGATAAATTACAGTTCCCCTGCAGAATAGCAGACCCATACACATTTCAAACTGTAAAAGAAATGAAGTAGATTTTTTGTCTATATAGACATTGTATGGAGAAATAATAATGCCTTGCCAAAGCAAGACACCTCTTACAGATGAGATTCACATGCTTTGTACATGACTCTTCATGCTCTAACAAGCACCTTGGATGTTGTTTCACTTCTGCAAGTCAGATGCTGCTTTGGGCTCCATGGGAATCCCTGAGTTTGGCACATTTACTTCATGGGGAATAAAAGTATCGTGTATAAACCAAATATCATCAAAGAAAGATAATACTTAAAACAATGAGCGATAATCCTCCCACAGTGATCATTTCTGCACCTCAAATACCATGTTGGACCTTGAATACCATGTTCGGCTTTAGGCCACTCTACATAGAAGGACATTGAGGTGCTGGAGCACATCCAAAAAAGGACAAGGAAGCTGGTGAAGGGTCCAGTGCACAAGGCCTGTGAAGACTGCTCGAGGGACCAGGGGTTGTTTAGCCTGGAGAAAAGGAGGCTCAGGGGAGACCTCTCTACAACTGTCTGAAAGGAGGTTGTAGTAAGGTGGGGTCAGTCCCTTCTCCCAAGTAAGAAGAGATAGGATGAGAGCAAATGGCCTCAGTTTGCACCAGGGGAGGTATAAGTTGGATATCAGGAAAAATTTATTCACCAAAAGGGTTCTGAAGCACTGGAACAGACTGTCCAGGGAAGTGGTGGAGTCACCAGCCCTGGAGGTAATTTTTAAAATTGTGTAGATGTGGTGCTGAGGTACATGGTTCTGTGGTGGGCTTGGCAGTGGTAGGTTTACAGTTGCACTTGATGATCTTAAAGGTCTTTTTCAACCAAAATGATTCTATGAGTGTTCCTCATAGCAGCTTTACACAGTGGAAGTTACTGTTGATGCAAACTTGCAAAGTGTTGTCAAATGAAGGCCTTTGGAGAGTAATATAACTATGAAAATACAAAATGGTGATTTTATACCACACAGAAGTCAGCAGTTAGATGGGAAATGGACACTGGCTTTCAAAAATGTTTAAAATATGGTATTTGGTCCCAAAGGAATACAAAACCTCTGCCTTTAAGTAACCTAGGTCCTTGAGTTCTGTTTGCAAAACTACATAGTTTCATAGTCTATATGTAATTGAAAGTTAATTAGATTAGACTTTTTTAAATACCTGTAAGTTTTGAAGACAGAACTTCTGATCATTATCACTGGAAGCCTTTGGAACATTTATATTCCCTCTAGCATGTTTCTCCATCAACGGGAGTGGCCCTCCCTGTTCTAGCAAATCTGTTACTTGGTAGGGGCTGAAAGCAGACAGGTCAAGTATTTCACAGACAGGCTAGGTACAAATGCAGCAGAGCATTAAGGACTGAAAGAATATATTCCTTTGGATTTAAAGATACTCCGAACTGAAACACTTTTTCTTGTACTTTTTTATTATTTTTTTTTCAAAAAGATTGTATTTAAAAGCTCGTCAAGTGTGCTTGTTATGAATTCTGGACTCAGTTGCAAGTCATTTATTCTAAGAGTTAAAGTATTTTGATTAAAAAAGTACTATATAATCTCTACCATATAATTCCATTCCATAATCAGTGACATTTTAGATAGATAAAACATGAAAGTAACTTTTCACAATCTTCCATCACCTCATAATCAGCTTAATGATAATTATGTAATTTTGCCACATCATATTGAGCTGATATACTTTTTTTTTTATCCATATATAGCATCAGATTTAAAATCTCTTGTAGTTTCATTTTAGGATATTTGCTTTTTGTACCTTTTTAATTAAAAAAAAATAGAAAACTTGAGATTTTCCATATTGTATTAATTTTAAAAACATCATTCATACAATTCACATGTAATAAATATAATTTGAATCATGCTTCCACAAATTCTCAAAATGTGTTTTATCATTTTGAACATAATTTTTGCAGTTACTTGTATCTCATGAGCTTGATGGGACACTTGCCTTTCAACAGCACAAAGAGTAAACCCATCATTTGTGGAAAAAGAAAAAAATTACCATCTTGTCTCTGTGTAACCTCAGTCTGTGCATGCTTGAATTTCCTCTATGCTGTTATCAAATCCTCTGAATAGAAACTAACCAGTAGTTCTGACAGAACATGGACAGAGCCCTTGGCTTCAGCATGAGGAGCTGCACAGTCCCTGCTGGTCTTTCTGATTTTAGTGCCTTTATTGATTGCTTGCAAAATGTGGCCATTTGGAAACCGTAGCAACTGAAAACTTGCTTTTTATAAAGCAGTATTAGTGCAGACTTCTCTGCTTGGAGTTTGCAATGTACATTTTATCTGAAGTCTCTAGGTTCTGTTAACACCTGCATGTTTAGAGTTCAATTTTTGTTGGTATATGTCACTAAGTAACAATGTGTCAACTGCTCAATAGGTAGCTCAGGTCCAAACAATGCAACTCTGCTCTAAAGAATATATGTCATTCTTTTCCAAACATCTAGAAGAAACAAACACTTCATGGGTTGTTCTGAGAATGAAACAGTAATCTCAGGTGCACTTTCTTTCATCCTGTGTGCAATCACACAGCAGCTACAGGATGGACAAGGGATCCGACCCAGCCAGCATGGGTTTAGGAGAGGCAGATCCTGTTTGACCAACCTGATCTCCTTTTACGATCACGTGACCCACCTGATAGATGAGGGGAAGGCTGTGGATGTGGTCTATCTGGACTTCAGCAAGGCCTTTGATACTGTCTCCCATAATATACTCCTGGAAAAGCTGGCAGCCCATGGCTTGGACAGGGGTACTCTGTGCTGGGTGAGAAACTGGCTGGAGGGCCGGGCCCAGAGAGTGTTGGTGAACGGGGCTGCATCCAGCTGGCGGCC
>VWZY01005844.1:526287-586537 GCA_013399075.1 Chloroceryle aenea
AGGTCTTTTCCAACCCAATCTATTCTATGATCCTATGATTCTATGATTCTTTCTGCAGTTCCCGCATTAACTCTCCAGAGGAAAGACTAGGCAGAGGGTTTAGGTCAGACAGAGGGTTTACACCTTTTAAGGTGCCAGCTCATACCACTCAAACTACACTATAAGGACCAACCGATAATTTCACAAGTGACTGTTGCATAACTTTCTGGTGATCAGACTTCCAGCCCTTCTAATTTGAGCTAAGTTTGAAATCAGTTCACTTAAAGTGACCTTGGCAACTTCTGTCATCTGTTCAGGTTCCTGTAGAAGTGCTTGTTACTCTCAAACACAACTGAAAATGACAGTGGGATGTCTTTTTCAGCAAATGACCTATTCATCCCCTTCCTACTCCTTCCATCTCTCCCCTCCTTGCTAATTCACTCATTATCTTTTATCCTTTTATCTCTCTCTAGTTTGTCAGAGAATTGTGACAAGCCTGAAACAGACTCAATGCTGATCTGTCTATGTCATGCAAAGCCATAGCTGTGAATGCCCTTGGGACATGAAGGTGGACCACACTTAGGACCATCTGCCATGAAGGAGAATGCTAAAGCTCTTAGCTTTTCCATCACCATTAAGTTAGCACCACACCTCAAACCCCATCACTACATAGTGGACAAGTTAAACTGAAGTGTGTTTGCACTACCTCAAATTCATGTTAGCTAATCTCTACTAAAGAGCAACTTGAAATCAGCTGTTTTACATTAGTTTCACTAATTAAAAAATAATGCTTGAAAAAATGTTTTATTAGACTTTGATGTGGACCCAAAACCCCACGCTTTTCAGGATTACTTTGTCAGGGAGCAGGAGGAGAGAGGCTGCTCCTCAAGGTAGGATGAGCTGAGAGCTGAATATGACCCCAAGTGCAGGTAGTGCCTTACCAAAGGGGCACCATCCCAAAGGAGCTGTTTTGCAATTTTTTATTAATTTGTTTTTGCAAATGGGGCTTTCTTTTTGATTTGACTGTTTGCATGAAAATCTTGCAAGCCCTGGATAACACCTCCTTATTCAGAGAAATAATTACTGCCTTAAATTGTTGTCATTTTAATATAAAAACATCATGACTTAACTTTTTTTGTGAGCTTCATGCCTTTGGAACTCTCCCATGGCTCCTCCAGTAGCTGCAGCTGGCAGTTGGAGAAGCACTACTTTAGACAATACTGTCTATTGTCAGCAAACTGTTTTGTTAAATAATAATAAAAAGGAAAAAAAAAATAAACTGGAAGTAAACAGGCAGCTTTCTTGAACATAAAGGCCACTTTTAGTGCGATGCCTGCTGGCGTTTAGATAACCATAGTATTTATTTTTTGTGAATTTTTCTCTATAGACCTCCACTACCCCGATGCGCTTACTGTTCTTCCCTAGGCACGTGCATCCGGCCTCAGCCCACAACCAAGAGGCTTGAAAAGAAACAGGAACCCACCGGCAGTGGGTGGGGGAAGAAGCTGTGGGGCTGACGAAGGGACCTGGTGAAGAGGACGAGCAGGCTGTGAGAGGCAGAGCTGCAGGCTCAGCTGATCCAAGCCCTCACATGCTGTCGCTTTGACTGAACTCCACTCCCCATTAACATTCAGACTCCTCCATACGCATATTGTGATTGATGATTGTAAGCCTTTTTTTTGGTTGTTTGTTTTTTTGTTTTCCCCCCTCCTGCCTTTTCCCATGATTCTTTTTTTTTCTGCTGCTGCAGGAGAGCAGCAGGAAGCCCCAGTCTGCTCTGTGTTTCTCACTCCATCTCAGAACCCCCACAGAGCCCTGGCTGTGCCAGCTTTACTTGCACTCTCTGGGTTTCCTCTGCCATCTTGCGAAGTGAACGGGAGGGAGCGAGTTCTCTTGTAACTCCTTCCACTGAAATGCATACCTTCCTGTACAAGCTAGACCCGCCTCTCTATTTAGGTTACTTTAGCCCACGTATTTCACGTTCTTTTGACAAAAAAAAACGAACAAACCAAAACAAACAGACCAGCTTCACTAGTGTTTTCAGTCTGCTTTGTGGCAATCCAGCAACACAACTGTAAAGCCTGCTTAATTGGGCCATTAAACTTTATGACCGCTCTGCATCTCTGAAGCAGTAAAAGGTAGACAGAATGCACCAAGCAATCTCACCTTTCAGTTAGAAAAGCTAAGGGTGCACAAACACCTCCTCAGACCAGCCCCCAGTGTGTGTGGAGAGGGAGAGGCAGAGGCTCAGCTTTGTCTCTGGCCTAGCAGGGCCAGTGTCTCTGGCCTAGCAAGGCCGCACTGCTGCAAGATGTCTGTAGGACAGACGTACCCAACGCTTAGGCAGAGTTTACCTTTGCAGGACTGCAGGTATAGCCCCTTCTTCTTTAAAATGTACTTTTCATTGTTTATAAGACAAGTCCACTGAAGATAATGGTGCTTGAGGTGTAAAAATTAGACCCTGATCTTGTCAAAGCCTTAGGCTGTGTGTATATAAAGAAAACCACCTGAAATCTGTGGTGATGTTTTTAGGATCAAATCTTACTTTTCAGGAGCACCACTGATGTAAAATTTTGTCTTTCCTTCTAGTAACCCATCTGGAACTAGAAGAATGACTTTACTGTGAGCAGTCTCATCACCATTTGTTCATTTTGGAGACTGTTGCGGCAACTAGCATTGTTTAAAAGATGAAAACAACAGAAGTGGTCTGAGCAAAAGAGGCAGGTCTCGTAGTAATGCTCGTCCCAGTCTGTACTCTTGAGTCTGCTTCTGACCACCCTGGTGACCTTGGACTGAAGTCCTAGGTCTAAGGTCTAAGCACTATCTCCTTTGGAAAAGCTGAAGTCTGGGTTTGAAACTTGCATTTTAAACCTAGACTTTCAGATGTTTTCTTTAACTATCTGGTAGTATTTGCTTGAAACACCTCTTATGCAGGTGAGTTGTTAAATATGCCAGGAAGGGGTTAAGTGGATCTGTCTGTTTCATAAAGGCAGGCATTTTGTTATTCTCTAAGGAAATGGGAGCTACTTTCTAGAGACAGAAGGGACATGGGCTATGCACAGTTCTGAACTACTCACAGAAAGGCTCACGATGTGTTATGTAGAGATTTTAACTGGAATATGAAGTTATTGCTAATATCACTGTCAGTGAAAACAGTTTCTAGGAAAAAGATTTTTTATTCTAAAGTGGGAAGATTTAGTTTAAGATTATGTAAGTTAAAATCCCACACAAAACCTGCTATTGCATTTTCTCATTCCGTTCACATAAAAAAAATATATACTTGTTCTGTTATAAAGGACCTGTTCTGCACTTACTCTTAGCAGTGCAAGTAGCTGGGAAATGTCCCTTTTAGATTTTGTGGCTGCTTAGTTACCACAGCTTCTTGCTATCCAAATAGATTCACTCTGTCAGGGCTGTGAGATGGGGAGAGATAAACACAGGGAGCAATTGTGGCTTCCTGCCACCAGCCCTGCTCAGAAAGCAAGAAAGCAATGATGAACCGTTTCTGCAGCAGTGGTGGGAAGCTGCGGTCTCACAGGAACAAGGCAACTGAAAAACACAACCGAATATCCCGAGAGCAGGAGAGGTAACATCAAATAACGTGCTCTCTTCTACCTCCACTTTGTTTGTGCAATAGTTTTGAGGCAGCCATTACTCTGCCAGGACATAGTCTGTGTAAGAAAGTATCAGTTTTGAGGCAATGCAGTGGGGTGCTCTATATGCAAAACTTAATGTGGCAGCAGCCAAATCAAAAGTGATGTAATATAGTAATTCATCAGCTATGATCGGTGCATTGGTGTTGCCTAAAAGTAACCATGAGGTGGTGAGTTTTGTCATGTTACCATACATTTTCCCTGTTTATTCAGTTTTGGAACAGAAAGAAAATTGGCTGATGGGAGAGACAATAAGAGAAACTAAATAAAACCAATAGAGTTGAAATTAGAGAAACACCATTGGTGCAAAAGAAGCAAGATCCAAAACACAAACAGCTCTGAAGCAAACCAGCCTTTCCATTCACTTTGGTGGGATGTGGAGCAAGCAGTTTTCCTGTCAGAAACTGCAGGACTCACTTCTACTATCATATGGCTTTATAACAGGAGTTTAATCAGACCCTCTGTTGCAGAGGGAGGGAAATAACATCATCTGTTTGTTGTTTATTTAACTTTCAGGGAGGTTGCAGGGGGTGCAATTAACTGGTGCTAACAGTAGCTAAGCCTAACCATGTTTTGTGCTAAAGGAAAGTTACACAATGTTGTGGGTGGCAGAGTATTTCTGGGAGACACACTTTGCTGAGGACTTTGCTTGCATCACTTCCTGAAATCGAGATTGACTGATGTGATATATTTTTATTCAGCATTTTTCTCAAACTAGACGTTACACTGTCTTGCTGTTTGCAGAGTTAGGTTTTGAAGAGAAGACCTTAAACACTCAAATCAAAAAGCACTGTATTGTAATGTAAGTTCTCCTTGACTTTTCAATTTTTTTTCTGTTTCTCTGGCATCTCAGAATGGCAACTCTACTAAAGCACCAAATAAAAAGGGAATGGCTTTACTGAATTAAAATTATACTCCTTGTGATATTTATCATAGTTTTAATTCACTTTACTTTGGGCTGTCCTCAACATGTGCTTTCTTAATGCGCTGCAGATTTCTCAGTTGACAGCGAGTAACTGTGAGGAGACAAGAGCTGGTCAGGATGCACTTGGAATTTTAACTCACAGGAAAGTGTAGGAGGTAGTTCAGAATTCAAGGGTTTTTCTTTTTCCATGGGAAAAAAAGAGATACCTCTTCTCAGTCCCCTGTGCATGGGAGAGATGTGAAAGAAGGGAGGTCTGGCAATTTCCTGCTTTCCTGCTTAGCAAAGCCATGACAGCAACTGTCACTGTTCTACCCTTTAGCCTCCTACGTACCAATGACTGAGTATTTTTGATGAAATTATCAACAGAAATTGATTTAATTATGATATATTACACACTCAGATTCAGTCTCTGCCAAGACTAGAGGGGAGGGCAACTCTGGGGAATGTGTTTAGATTTCTTGGGTGTTTCTGCATGACATTTAATCAAACCCATTTGTTTTATTGAATTAGTCTTGATTATATTTTTACTATTAATGTGGACTAGGCAACAAATTTAGCTTTGAGAACTAAAATCTATTATTTGTTGCACTACAACAGTGAAGGATATGGAAGGATAATCAGAAGTAAACGTGTTTCATCACTCAAAAATGACAGCTTGTCAGCTGAGCCATACGAGCACTCTAGTAAAAATACAAATGTGCTTTTTCTGTAGTGATTTAAAACCATATATTTAACTTATTATTTTTCAATTTATGTACAGCTAATTAAATACCTCAGAATCCAATTTCCAACAATGGTTTCCTGAGAAAATAAAAAGTGGGAAGACAAGTCATGAACCAACAAATTTCCTCCCTTTCCTGAGCTATCCAGTGAACAGCTAGCAAATAGTTTTTGCTCCAATATAGACTGCACATAGATTATCCTATATAATAGGCAGTTTTGGACCTACATTCCATTAATTTATCTCACTTATTTTGTTTAATTCATTTGTATATTTAAAGCCCTATTCTGCAGTTCAGTTGCTTCTGCATGAAGAAAAAAAAAATCCATTTTCCCTCTACCAATTTCTCCATCAATTTCATTTGATGTCCCTTACTGTAAGAAATAGAGCCATAATTCTGTTCACCTTCATGATCCCAATCATGGTTTTTATAGGCCCAAACATTTTTTTTTCACACAGAAATTTCCCATGGTAAAAAATTTGATCTCTATAGCGTTCTTATATGGGAGCTGGACATTGTCGGTTGCTCACCTCAAAGATGTTTTCTACTTTTGCTTAGCAAAACTGATCACAATATTCACATTTGGATTGCAGTGGCACAGTCATCTGTTTTTTAACATTATTTGGCCTTTGACCATTGCTGACCATTGTGGCTATTTCCAACTGAATATCTACTAGGTATTACTGAGATTACCTGTAGCGGTACATGCGTCTCCCTGTGTCCTAAAGTGGAAGCCCATCTTCCAGACATGGTTTTATATTGCACTCTGATGGCCAGGTCCTTAATTGTCTGCTCTGAAACCAGTATCCCCTCAGCACCTTGGGGTATAGGTGCAGGGCTGCTCAGCCACCAGCTTCCTTCTGCTTTCAAACAAGATCTGATGAAATAAGCACACCTCTTGCAGATGTTTCATCACTCTGTGGTTTCTGAGCAAAATCCTTATCAACTTGTTACTTTGCCTTTTATAAATGCTGCATTTCTCTCCAGTGATAAATGAAAGAGTTTTGTGGGACATCCCAGGACCACACTTTGCTTTATTTTTGCCCAGAATGGTGCAAGTTCCCCTTGCAAAGTATTCCCCAAAATAAACAAGTAAAAAAGCTGGAAATACTTAATGCTGCCACTGCATACCCACAGATGCAAACAGTTTATGGCATATTAGAAATAATTTTTGCTTCTGGTCAGTATTTTAATTTTGAAGATCTTATTTTTATAAAAAAATTTTAAAAATTAAAAATTAAATGCAATAAAAATTTTATAAAAATACTGATATAGTATTATTTTCATCAAAATACTGGTTTTGAAAAAGCATGCTTTTGCACTTAGAAATAGTAATCTAAAATTTTCTCAGAGTTTTGAGGATGACAGTCCACATTTTGCTTGTAATCATTTTTCAACAGAGAAAAAAGGAAAAGCAGTAGATAAAAATACAGCTTTATCTTCTCTAAACATCTTTCATGTTTTTCCACCTTGCCCAAGAAGAGAGGAAAATAAGACATAACAGTCCTCTACTTCCTACATTGTTTTTCATCTTTTCCTAGCTCCGAACTATGCTTGTAGAGGATTACACCAATAGTTTTGTAATTTGTTATTTACCATACTTTTTGTTTGTTTAGCTTTTTAAAAGCAATATACATTACTCAGAAAGACAATGAAGCTAAGCAAATGCTAAAGCCCTATTATTTGTGGTTTAGAGGGATATTTTAGACAGTCTATGTGCAGATGCCTGCACACAAATATTAATAATTTTTTTTAAAGAACATTCTCTGTTTCATATAAAGCCAAAATAAGAGATGCTAACCATAACATAATAATATTATGGATATAAAGAAACAATTAAAAAGATCCCTCCAGCTTTGGTTATTTATATTTAAATTTAAACATGAAACATCTTATTTTGCTCCATATTTTTAGCTGTACCTAAAATCCAAAGGACAAGAGTGCTTTACATACTTGGAAAATTAATACATCAGGATTAAGTATTCAACAAGTTTAGACATAACAGTGGGGACAGTTTGGGCTCTGAAGTTGTGGAGTTCCCTATTTTCTGAAAAGAGGAACAGTATGAGACAACAGACTCTCGAAATAAGCAGATTTTACCAGCCTCAGGGGATGATAGATGAAGTCAGAGGGAAACAAATAAGCTGGGAGCCCAGAGCATGGGTGAACAAGCCACTGCTGCAGAAGCTGTCACCCATCCAGGTTCAGAAGAACGTTAAAAACCCAGCATGGCTGCAACAGTAAAAGAGCAACATGTTCTTAAGGAGAGAAAAAGCAGAAAGGCTATGGCTGTAAGGAGTAACAGGAAATCCTTCTGTAATTGCGCTAATAGTAAGAGGAAGGCTGAGAAAGCTTTGCTTTGCTGCACCGAGGTGAGGAAAGATCTAAATAGACGATGCCGAGAAAGCCGAAGTGTTTAATGGCTTTTTGCTGCAGAACAATCTGCAAAGGACATCTGCTACCAGATGGCCGGCACAAATCACCTGAGTGACAAAGGGCTAGGGTAAAGAAAACACAAGCACTTAAGTAAGTTTAAGGTTCCCAAATTGGCTAATGGGAATGTTGCCTGATAAAATTCATCCTGAGGCATTAGATGGAGTAAGCCTAGATGTACTATGGGGGATTAACCTCATTCAAATGTAGCCAACTGAAAGTTTGGCATCCAGTGGCATCCTCCTTTATTTTAGGGGCTCCTGACCCCTCCCCAGGGCTTCCCCATCCTAGCCACAACCCAGGACCCAAGTTCAGCACCTTGGGACCATCAGTCCCTTCTCCAGGGGTGCTGCAGCAAGGCCAGTCTTGAGCTCCCTACAGCCCTGCCCTGCAGGACTACTTAAGCTTAAAAATGTATTACCAGGTGGTCTCACTCCCTTTTCAGTAAATAGGTCTAAATAAGGAAGGGAAATATCTACTGAACCCCTGTAACAATGCAGATTATATCTTATCCCTTGAATGCTCCAAAGTGTGGAAGAACCGTTCCAAAATATCTGTGTCTGCCACCTGTTCCCTCCACATCCTGACCTGCATGCAAAATTACTTTGTTTTCCCAGCCTGTCATCTAAATTAAGGTATTTGCTCCACACATATCTGTAGTGCTTGCTCAGCTCTTAGAAACTGCAAGTGTTTTGCACTTGACAGATTGCATAATCTGGCCCAATGAAAGAAAAACATGGTCAATAAGTCCTTAACATAACCCTTTCATCTCTTTTCTTGCCAGAAGCTTGTCCCTCTGCAGTTTCCTTTTACAGGGTGATTTGGAAGTTCCTTTTGAGTAGCCCTCGTTTTATCCCTCACTGGACATGAAATAACTCCACATGATGTACTGGAGGGAACAAGTTGTTCTGCTATCACAGACACAGCTGCCTGGTCAGAGGAGACTATTAACAATGAGGCATCCAGATGAAGTGAGTAGATACCTGCAAAAAAACTTGCTACCTCATTAGAGACACCCTATCTTGCAGCTCAGCTCTTTTGAGAACCCATTTGGCTGGAGAAATATGAAATGAAAGGACAAACACACAGATGAGCCCTTTTAATCAGTTTGATTAAAAAGGAAGGCTAGTACCTACTTTTACTTCCTTTCATTTTAATCAAGGAAAAAAAAAATAATGTATCACAGGCAGCCAAAATAGTAGAAAAAGCCTGCTGCACAGTTTTATCAGCTTAATCTTTCTCTTCTGAATGTCATTTGGCATCTGTGCTCAGAACTCGTATGGACAAAATCCTTAGAAAAATATTCAAAGTGAACACTGCCAGATTTGGTGGCTGTGTCCTAGCTGAATTCTCTTTCCTCTTTTAGCTTTGTATTGCAAATGAAAGATACCCAAACAAGTCTATCCATCAGTGGAAAGGTTGATTACAGAGGTGCCAGATTTCTGTGTCAATAGAGAGGGAAATGAGGGGTTTTTTGTTTTCTTTTTTGATGGAAAAGTACCAACCCCTCATCAGATGCACTTCTTGTTCAGCAGATGTGACTGCAGTGGCAACTCCAGAAGAGCCATTGCAATCTTTATCTCCCATTACACCTCGAGTCATGAAAGGAGCCACTAGCAGCAATTCAGCTGCTTCCCAAGTCCTCTGAGTATGCAGCTGAGTGTTTCTGCTAAAGAGGCACAAGCTGGAAGGATTGAGGATATTTGTATTTCTTCAGATGTTCTGAAGGGACTTTTCTCACTTCCTTACCATGCTCCTTTCATGTGATTTTTGACTGGCAGTGTTTCCAGATCCAGATTGTCATTGCTCAAAATATGTCTATTCTAGAGCCTCTTATCCTCAAAAGAACCCAGAAGAGCCAGTGTTTTATTAGCTTTTCTTCAACTGTTTTAAAATGTTATTGAATGCAGACAGGCCTTTAGGTAAATTTGAATCCCAGTTGAAAATGCATGTGATAGTCTTTGAAATCTTTGAAAATGTCTCAAATATGATGACTAGAGAACTCAGAGTAGGGGAGAAAGAGTACATGAAAAAAATGCATTTACCTCAGGTCTTGGTTTACTAAGAGAAAAAGGAGGTATATGGAAAATCTTCCCGTTTCTAGTGCTTGCTCCAGGAAAGATGACAAACCAACTGGATAGGCTGTCCTTCACTGCAATGCCTCTTGCTCCTGTCTTTTTCATTATCATCTTTCACTGTTCGTTTCCTTGTGTGTGCAACCACCTTATGATTGTATTTTTTTCTTTGTTTTCTCTTATTTATTTTTTGAGATCTACTGTGTGTATTGATAGCCTTTAGTCCCAGAAGGCAGAGGTCCAGCAATTGAAAACTGCTTATGTCTAGTCTCTTCATAGACTAGTGTCCTGGTCTGAGTGAGAACAGAACTAATTCTATTGAGTGATTTTACTTTTCAGCTCAGTTCTTCTAACTAACTGCACTGTCTGAAGTCAGCAGCCTGTTTGCACAGGCAGTGTCTGCTGCTGGCAGTGAGAACACCCCATGTTTATAGTTACTACCAAGGATTGGTGTGCGGACCAAGGCCACTTCTGGATCCTGTGTACCACACAGGGGGTGCAGGAAAGTGAAAGGCTGCACCTGCAGGGAGGAGTGGACACGGCAGGTGACCGCAAACCTACCAGTGAGGTATCCAGCCCATATATGTCATATTCAGTATAAAGCTGATGTATCTGGAGGGTTTGTCTCTCTCTCTGGGGGCTCCTGGGCCCTTCTCCCCTCTTGGACCATTTTGCCAGCTTTGCTCAGCTCGGCTCAGGTTCTCTTTTGATTCCTTCCTTGGAGCATCTGAGGAGGACTCTATCCGTTCTGCTTTCGATCCCAATCGATGTGTTCCTGAATCAGGTACCAGAATCCAGCTCCTGAACACAGCTCCCATCTGCTGTGGGTCCCAGTCTGGGACTCCCCCAGTGCCTGCCCCACAGCATCAGTGGTGATGGTGATCATCAGGGGGGTTGGTTTTGTATATATTTCTACATATTCTATTTTTATTATTACTATTTTCATTCTCATTAAAGCTGTTCTAGTTTCCTTTTGTAATTGTGAAGACTCTCTCCCTTACTCCCTTTCTCTTTCCCCTTGGGGAGGGAGGGGGATTAAAAGAGAGCGTATGTGATAGGTCTAAGGGGCTGCCCTGACCCTAAACTGTGACAACTAGACAAAACTCCCGTGAGCAGTCCTGCACAGAGCTGTATTAGCACATGGGCAGGTTTATCCATCTGAAATCAGTCCTGCTTAACAAGGCAGGACAAGAGTACACTGCAAAATAGTTTAGGTTTGCAAAATGGCATAGCCTAGTGCTTCCCTGCCTGGACTGGTGTTAGGGTTCTGATGCCATTCACTCCTTTCCCCTGTTTTTGCATTCGAGTGGCTCTTCCAGTTTTGCTCAGAACTGTTGGTTTACTGCATAGTTCACTCATCACAGAAGGACTTGCCTCCCATGGGGCATTACTATGTTCTAGGAGATGGTTACACACATTGTGGAATGGGTTAGCACACACTGGAACCTCTTTGCAGAATTGTTTGGGGAATGTTTAGCCAGAGAGCACATCTTATCAAGTTCATTATTTGCTCACATTTATACAATTGACTATAAGATGTCTTCACTTGTGTAGATCTAATTTTAGAAAGCAATTAGAAAGCATTCCTTAGATTCAGTATCAAGAATGAAGTATTCAAATCCTTGTAAAGTTAACCTTTCTCCTTGACCTTATATTCAATCTTTGAATGTCTTCTTATTCACTGTGAAGTTAATGAGAACCTTATATGTTCAAACCAAATTTGTTCACTACTCTAGCAGAATTATTTCTATTTCTATTTATTTTTAAGTCAAATAATAACTTCATAAAAGAGGCTACTTAATAGCAAATGCATGGAATTCAGCAAAGAAGATGAAATTCCTGCAGTGCTTTTGTAACACAAGCTCCAAACCCTCTGTCTGGATTTGCAGGCCACTGTTGCTTTACACTTATACAACAAAACCTTGATTTTTAAGGTGTTTTGCTTTTTACATATAGATACACTTCTGTTTCAGTGCTTTTGGTAGTATAAAATGGCACTTTGTGTTTGCTACTTCTTGATTTACAGACAAATCTCTGTGAGGATTACCCCTTCCTCTGTGTCATAACATGGTAGCTGAGGACTATAGCAGTAGGACAGACAGCTTGTAAGAAGAATATCCAAAAGCAGGAAAGGTCCTGTGAGAGACCTTAATCCAGGTCCCTTCCTGGAGGGTGTCCAGTGAAGAACAGTACATACATGTCATCTTCGATCACACAGGAGGTGACTGTAGTCCCCCACTCAGGATCAAATAGCAGGCCAGAAACACAATCTGAAATATCATTTTAGGGACACCAGTGATGCAAGATGATGGATTGTTGTGTTGCTTTCTCATATAGGAATTATATTAATAAAAGATGATCCTAGGAGGAAGTCTGAAAGACACTGTTGCTGGTAATGACTTTAGTGGCTTAGAAAGAGCACTAGTAAGTAATTATTACTTTAAAATCGTGTCATGAAGCTTCTTGCATGGATATTCATTTTTACTGACAAGACTGCCTGTATTTCCCAGGAAGAATTTGAATGTTAAATTTTAGTAGTTGGCTATTAAGGTAGAAACAACCTGGGACAAGGGACAAACTGAAGCATAAAATAATTTTTTTTTTTTTTTTAAACTTGCATGAGTTTTAAAGTCTTGGTGGATAGAAAAGCTAAAGATACAGAACAAAGATCTGTTGTGTTAGAAAACAGCAAATCTCATCAGAGCACGGAAGGAAATACACTGCTGGAGGTAGATTAATGTGGAGAATTCCTTTCACCTGACCCATAAGACAAGTACCTCCCACTAAGCATGCCGCTGGATGGTTCACATGGAGTGGGCCAGCAGGAGCAGGACAGACAGCAGTATGGCTGGACTATGGGGCCATAGACACTTGTCCGTGTACAAGTTAGTGGGAACAGTCTCCAACTAGCACGCTAGCAGTACACAGGTCTCTTGCTCCTGTCTTTTTCATTATCATCTTTCACTGTTCGTTTCCTTGTGTGTGCAACCACCTTATGATGCATCTGCAGGAAAGTCTTATGCATGTGGATGCTACCATAGTTTCTGCTGCTAGACTCCAGCTACTACTGGAGCGAGGTCTGATGACCCTCAGCCTGTATTATCCCTATGGTTTGTCATATGATGATTTTTTCTGTATATTTAAGTGCCACATATGCAAGGAGATGTGCTAGTGAAGGAACACATTACCTCATTTCAAGGAGAACTGCTGATTACCCTGCTGTCTCTGCTTCATCCTCTCTGCACCAGGTAGGATCCACAAGCAAGACCAGGCTGTACCCTGGTATCGGGGCTGTGTGGCACCTCGAAACCAGCCCCAGGCAGAGTGGGTGAGCTGGACATACACCAGGGATAAGCAACAAACCTTGAGTTTCACATCAGGATCCTGGACCACACCAGGACTTCCTTATCTATTGCAACGATTGTTTCAGAAAGTGGTGGCAGCACAAAAAGAATAATACATACAAGGTTATTTTTGAATCCGATTTATATACTTATAAAGCTATTAAGAAAAATAAAGGAGGTTTTTAATCCTAGGTGCTTACATTTCATAGAACTCCCTTAGGTTATTCAAGATATCATTCTTGAATATGCATGACTAACATTGCCTTTTTTTAATATCAGCATGGTTTGATTTTGCAAATCCAGTCAAAATGTGTATGGCAATTGACATCCCAAATGCATAATTAAGTAATGAATTAGTCATGATATCAAAAGAAGTCTGTTCCTAAAAATACATTTTTATGTACGTCTAGGAAGTTTAATAGAAAAAAATATGGTATAATATGGTATTATAATGATTAGCATTTGCAAAAATGCCATGCTTGAAAACTAAATGAGGTTTCATATATGTTCCAGTAGCTTTGTAGGCCTCAGTTACCATAGGAACAGCTTTGAGGTGATAAGTATTTTTCCAGCATCAGTACTTCAACATCTATTTCCTCCTGCAAACATCATTCTTAGCAGCAGCCAAGGAGGGTATGTACATAGCAAGGAATGAAAAATAGTAGGAGTATACAGTAGGAACACAGTATATGAAAACTTCTATTCTTCAGGTGGACAGAGTCACCAAGGAAAGCAATTTTTTAAAGTGCAGTGAAATAGTACCACAATTGAACAACTGCTTCAGTTTTAATATGAAATGCTAAAATATAAGGGACCTGATAATGTTTTTTAAGTTAGATACAGTATTTGACATAAAACTATGTGCAGCAATTGCACATAAAATACAAAACAGGACTGCAGATTCAGGAATTATTTTCAAGATCAGTAAATGAAAAAGGAAATAAGCAATCCCATTTTTATTTTTTATTTTTCATCTATTTTTTTCCAGTTTCCATGGCTACAGAAACCCAGGTTTAGAAACAGAATGATGCATATATTTAATATGACAAATGTCTAAGCAACAGTTCACTTCTAAATGCTCTTCTAGCTTCCTGTACTTAAGGTTCCTTTACATGAGCTAGAGCATCATTACTTGTTAATTGCTTTTTGGACTGAAAGAAGATATGTACTGCACTAGGATAAGTTAACAGGCATGAAAGTATTGGTTTATATTTAATCTGAACATTCCACTGCACAACAATATGTTTTTTATCAGCTGTCGAGCATCGATTCAGTTACCCAAATGTAGGCATCTGGTGTAATTTCACATGAACCAAAGGTCAGTCACCCTCATCCCTGCTTGGCACTTGACAAGGATGTAGGCCTTCCATAGATTTTGTGTTATCAGCTCTGATGGGTGGTGTAGATATACCAGAGCTTCTCAAATAGCAGCAAGCACCCAAGTTAGGCAACTAAATTGCTCTCTTCATGACTGAAATAGCCTTCAGGCTACTAGAATGACAGCTAAACAAATTCTGAGGTTGTGCTCAGGCAGCAGATAACGAACTACAGGAATTATGCTGGGACATGCAGATTGCATTGAGGAATTAGCAGGCAATGAATGGGAAAGTTCATCTGAGAAGGGAAAACAAGAAAAATAGTTTGGGAAATGATGCATTGAACACACATAAAAAAAGAGACACTAGTTTAGTGTTATGATAAGATCAAGATGACTGATGTAACCTGCTTGCCTCTTGACGTATCAGATCATACTGGTACAACTCACATGCACCAGAATGATTATCTGGCACAGGATACTGGAAATGATTAAGTAAGTACTGTAGCAGGCAAAGCTTTTTTTTCATCACAGGCCTTACACCTTGGCTCTCTGAGTTTGGCTCTCTGTGTATTCTTCTTGTAAACACAAGCTTTATTTTTTAAGATGCTATGCAAGCCAGGCTAAGACTTTGTTAAACATGTGCATTTTTTAGTTAATAGGAGCATATATCATTTCTTCACCCACACATAAAAAGCCCCAGTATATAATCGCTTGTTAAAATTAAGGCAATTTGATCTCTTCTGGTTTGACCCTGCTTTTTGCTACAGGTGCTCTTCTTCCTGCAAGGTGACCCACCCACCCTTTCCTTCACAGAGGTCTCCCCCACCACAGCTCCATCCTACGTTGTCCGAAAGGGCCTCACCTCCACTGGCCTTGTGCCTTCTTCACCAGCCCTGAAATGGTAGCCATGCCAGCATCACAGCTGAACCTGTGGGTTTCTTCCACTTACAATCTGTTTTCTCTCAGACTGCTTGTTTCTCTTTTTAGTAATCGCACAATTTCTCTTTTAGATCACACTTGTAAGCAGAAATCAGAAGATGTTCCTTAAATTGAAATGATGAACTTGCAACCATTTATGCTTTAGGAAAAGTCTCTCACATTCAGTAGTCCTCTATCTGTGACTTCCACCTCCCTGAAAACTTAGTTTAAATCCAGCAGCACATGTATATGAGTATTCAAATAAAGTGGTATAAATGGCACTAAATTTGTTTCCTCTTATCCATGTCTGAAATGGAGAAGACTTTGTGTCAGATGAATTAATTCAGTTAAGACACATTGCAAAAATCAAAATCACCTTCATCATACATCCGTGTAAAAAAATAAAGAGTGATAGGCAGCATAGTGCCTTGCCAAGTGAAAGTATTTGGAGAGTCTGAAATGTAATAGGGGTACAAACACAGTGCATTGCATTTGTTCAATTTGCAAGACTGGTATTTCTTTTAATTTTCTTTTTTAATCTTAATCAGTTTGATTCTCTTCTTCCTCTGAATCTATTCAATGCTGCCCCAGGTTCAGTCTGATTTATATTGTTTGTTACACATCCAGCATGTGAGGATGGATGCTAAATTTTAGCACAGTAACTTTAGTCCTAACAGAAAAAAGTATACATTCATCGGAGGCTTTACTGTAAAGTGTGAGTTTGATGGAGAATTTTCATTTTTAAACAAGTGATATTTTGAATCATTCACTGAGGTATCCAGCTGCATGAACATATAGTTCATACTGTCCTGTGAGCTGCCCTGTGATCTTCTGGCTCTAATAGCGTGATCGGTTTTATTGCTGTAGAAAGAAGAGGCTGACACTTGCACTCACATTTCTTTCCTCGAAAATATTCCAGAATGGAGGGATAGCAGTAGCAAGCAAGTATGACGGAGGAAAAAGCAGTAGACATAAAGCAACACAAACATTTTGTCCAGTTGTTTTTGGACATGTTTAAATTAAGAAATGCACACTGTACAGTGAGACATACACAGCTAGGCAGAGGTTTTGTAGCTGAAATTAAACTACTCCCCAGCTACAAAGAAGAATCCCAAACAAATCTCTTTTTGCACCTCTTTACATCAACACAAATTTACAGGAGTGCATCTAAGAAAGCCATTGTATTAACATTTTTGCCAGTATTTACTGTGAAAATTAACTAATTCTATCACGTGGTGTGAACAAGAGTATTCTGTTTTTTAAACTTTTTAAATTATTGTTATTTTCCAAGGGTATAATTACCCTGGCCTCCAAAGAGGGATTGGGCAATTTTCCCTGTTTAAAGGGAATGACGAAACGATGGAAGTATTTGAAGCCCAAGGAGCTTCTGAAAAGATTTATAGAAGTTACTGCTATAACTGTCCAGCCCTGGAAAGCTGCCACTTTGAAGGGCCCTGCTAAGACTTTGAACTTAATTTGTCACCATTACATCTTGAAAATGTAATCTGCAGCCCTTCGTCTGTCTCCCAAAAACTATAAAACCAGTGTACTGGTAAACTAGTGCAGATTTGCACGAGTCCATGATCCCAAAGGAGTCAGTCACAAAGATATTCCCCAAGAACAGCGAAAACCTCATATGCTGTAAGCGCCTTCTGTTGCTCCCTCACTGTGTCCTACTGGTACAAGGCAGTCAGAGAGCAAGGGCTTTCTGGTTTCTTTACGCCCCAATAATCGTGGCTACTAAAATATCCCTTTTGAGACCACTGGCATCTACACTAGTCTTTAAACTGTCCACTATACACCACCCCAACAGGGATCCATTACCAGGAGAAAATGAAGTTGGCTTAAAGCCAGTTTTGCACATCCTGGGTGCTGCACTGAGCACCATCTCCACCACTCTGATGATCTAAACTTGCTTTTATGTTGGAAAGTTTACGCACTAATAGCAAGGCTGTATTTTTATGTAGCAAGCTGGGTTTATTTTCTTCCTCCTCCAGCTGAAAGTGTAACGATAAGGGCGATATCATCTGTGAAATGCTGTGTATTATTGTGTTGGACACATAAGCGATACTATCATTGATGTTAGCTCCAAATTCAAGATGCTGTTGTTGGGCGTGCTGTTACGTACCTTTATGCTGTCAAGGGGCAATTGAATTTCTTTAGCTAAAGAGCACTACTGAGCAGCTGTCACTGAAGCAACATGTTTTTTAAGACAGAAATCCTTGGCTAATGTATTCACCTGCTTTGTCAGGAAAAATGCCTGCATGTTGTGCAGTCCTTAGAACCTTACGCCTGACCTTCTGGCACAATTAGAAGGGCTTCTGCAGCAAACAACCTTTGACACTGGCAGCTTAAGCCATCTAATCTAGACTAATGCATGGTCTAAAATAAATGATAGCTATGTCACAAGCTAAATATCTGGAGTTTGTTTCTCTCAGTTACAACAAAAACTATTCTAGACGCAAGTTGCTGGATTTTTAGCAGCAAGTAAAAGCTGTAACTAGGCTTAATTTAACTGCCTCTGGGTATTGACCAAATGATTTTACAGTAGGATAGAAATGAATGACTTACATGCTGGTAAGTTCAAATTTCCCTGAATTTAGTTTAGCATATTATTTAAGATCTTCACCGAGAAAGAGTCACTGAGTAAAATCCTGGTCCCAATTAACGTAATGGCAAACCTCCCATTGACATTTGTGGGGCTGCGATTTAACTCAGCCTGAAAGCTGAGAGTAACTCTTGAAATCTTTAAACAGAATCCTGAATTCCAGCAGGAAGGAAATATATTAAACAGATACTAAGTTTATTTCTAGCCTGTACGCCAACAAACAAGCAATAACATGTTTGCATCATTTGCGATGGCAAGGAAAGCAACTACTCCCTACAAGTAATACAAAATGCAGCAAATATTTTTCCTGCCAAATTTTTCTGTATTCAGAAAGATAGCCTATATTCTGAAGTATTTTATTTACTCCCTGAACCAAGATAATAGTCACTGCTTTTAAGAAAAAGAAATCCTTAGATTATTTTTTTAGATAATGACATTCATATTTAATCAGCAGAATTTTAAAATGCACAAAATGAAGTAGGAGTTTTGATTTTGCTTATTTTATATATATAAGGTACTTTAAAAGTTACATCTGCATTTATGAATACTTTACAGATGACTGAGTGCAAATTGCAGAATATATGATCTGTTGCTAACTAATAATTAATTGAAACACAAACCAAGAAGATTTCTAAACAGATTTAAAATCAGCTATAAAGATCTTAAGAGACACTTCATTATCTTTTTGAATGTCTGAATATCCTTACATATCCCTTTCTCACGGTGTGGTCTGTGAAAGCAGCAAGAAGAAAATTTCTAGTTTTCCCCAGATTCCCTGTGCAATAAGCAGCATAAAAGTAGATAGTCAGCCACCTACAAGTACTTACAGATGAAATTACCTGTGGTGAGCTTGGAGGGAACAGCAGATGTAGCAGGAGGGCAGAGTTTGGAGACAGCACAGCCAGGCAAGTCGTGTGCATCTGATTTGCCAGCTCAGTGTCCCAGTAAATGAGGCTGTTAATAAAGAGACAGTTCAGTTTTAGAAACAGGGAGTCCTCTTGTGCTGATGTGCAGCATGCCATACACGAAGCAGGGCAGTCAGAGGAATGTTTCCATTGTCCATTAGTTTCTTCACCAGATGAGCTTGGCAAGAGGAACTTGTGGACACAAAGCAGAGGGGCTGCTAGATTACAAAAAAAGAAACGTGTTCTGAAGCTAAGAAAAGTTATTCAGAAGCATTTCCATGCAGAAAGGGGGTTCAAGGAAAATTTAGGCCTGCCTACCTTTCGAGTGAGACATTTTCTCATCTCACATTAATATTTTTTTCTCCCTGAGCACTCTGTGTCTATGAGTAAGTCATATTTTGCTTGGCAGAATCCTGTCAGTCATGGTGCATACCTTCTCAGGCAAGGCTGCTGAAGGGCAGTCTCTGGCAGACATCAGATCCAGTTGGACCTGCTGGGGAGCAGTGGCTGAGTGCAAGCCAGGGCCCTGGGCTGGAGAACCCACATCTCCACCTGAGGAGTGCGGGAGAGAGGCACAGCCTGCCATGGAAAGGGTGAGTGCGGAACAGGCCAGCAAGGTGTCACAGGAGCAGCATGGAAATAGCTGCTTCTGCACACTGCGCCCCTCAGAAGCTAGGCTAAGGAGGCAGTGGTCATTCTGATAGACAAAAAACAAAAGCAAAAAAAGCTTCAGGACAATTAACCATTCTGTAATGAGCATACACTAGTTCTCAGCCAATAACCATAGTAAAGAAGATAGTGAGTGTTTAGATAGCCCTGATCTCTCTTCAACATTCTGTTAAAGATATATGTATCATATTTCCAAGGAAAAGAACTTTTCAAGTAGTACACCACTTCCTTGTCTAATCTTAATGTTAAAATTAGTCATAGAAATTTGAATTATATTAAAACTTCCACCCTTGAATGAAGAAAGAAAATTTTTTTATTGCTGTTTAAACATCACACATGAATTGGCTATGAAAGATGTTCAAAGATCTGTGGTCAAATAAGACATTAAAAAAGAGCAAGTCTTAGTAGGTGCTTTCATAAATGTACATGCCTTGACCCACTGAAGTTAATAGCAAGATTGCCACTTGCATGAGTGAAAAAGACATCACTCAGTCAATTTGCCGTGCAATTTTCTAGTATAGGGCTGTTCAATCTGGTTACTTTAGCAGACTAGCATTCAGTAGGTCTTGTCCCATTTGAACAACAAATAAAGCTTTACAAGACAAAACCAGTTTAGGGAGCATTCTAGTCTCCACCACCACTCCACATCTGCCCTTCCTTACTCTCCCTGTCTCTTAACTTCACAGCACATACACATCATTCCCTGCAGTGTCCCTTCCAAATAAGTCTGGCATGTATTCGGACTTGAATGGAAATGCAGGTCACTGGTTATTGGTTATCACTGTACAAAGTACTTTCATTGAAATTATTTGTTTTCAGAAAATAAAAAAGCACCCCCTGTAGCTACAAGAAACAGTCTCTGCACTTGCTTGTCTTTCTCAAGGCTGGAAGCTGAAAAATACTCCCACAACATATATACGTGCTTTGTATTCAATTCCAAAAGACCTCACCATTATCTCCCCCTTCATCATTAACCAGTGACTCATAATCATCCTGTCTTCCTCTGTGTTGACAAACATGGTGAATTGGTGATTAAATTTCAAGATGGAGCTTCCCATTTCTGAAAGGATTGCATAGAAAACAAGTGATAATGTGTTGTTTTTTTGTTTAACTTTCAAATAACATCCTCTCAAGGAAGTTCTTATGTTCCCTTGCTATTTAGTCACAAGCACACATAATGATATATTACTATCTTTAGAATATTACATCTCAGCTATGTGTTGCTTTAATGACAAATGTAATGACTCTCAGTCAGGATCATCAACCACTAGTCTCAGAACTATTACAAATTAATTTGTTACTCACACAAAATCAGAAGTACAAAGATCAGAAGTACAGTACAAAAGATGTCAGGGATAGTATTAGTCTTTAGGATTACGCAAGAAAGCCCCAAGTGTGATTCTGTTTGTGACACATGCACACAGGGTGCATGAATTTTCTGACAGAGCACCGGAAAGCATTCCCAGCTCAAGCTTTAAATCATGGCATAGAACTGTGAATGAAAGAAAAAGCTTCTTAAATATCCTTTACAATATTTAATTAAATTAAAATATCATATGGTTAAAACCTCGCCTTCATGTATAAAGTGAGTTTCTTCAGCCTTCGTTACAATAAGAATTGTGAATTCAGGTTAATAACTGGTGTAAAATAAAAAGTGCCAAACTGAATTTATAAAATATAAAGCAGATAAAACCTTAATGTTAGCTTTTTAAGTAAAAAAATGTGATTCCTGCAGTACTTTTGATTTTAGCAGGGTCAAGGCTATGAACAACAAAGGACAAAATGAGTAAAATAGGTTTACAGTGTGAATCATGCCACTGAGTTAACACTAAGAGGAAGCAGAGATGATACAGTTGTCATCCTAACGTGCACTTCATTACTCACTGAAACGCAAAAAATAAAGTATGTGACTGATTAGGCACAAAGATAGGTGTTAAGGAGGGAGGGACAATGGAAAATATTAAGCATATAAAAACAACTTGACCTATTCATTAATTTGAAGTCAATCTGTTGCTTTTCCCACTATCCTAAAAATAAACTTTTTTTTATGAAAGACAATTCCAACAATTTGGATGACAGTCAAATATGCTTGAATGACAGGATCCATAAAATGATTTAAGGCTTTATTTGGCACATACTTTTCATGTGAATCAGCATGCTTATTTTTCTTATGATTCCTCACCTCCATGCTTGTAGGACCATAAACCTAATCTTCAGTGTTCAAAAACTAGGTTCATACTGGATGAAGAGTGGCAGCTGTAACGTGTACAGAATCAAACCAAACCTGTAGCCTAAAATTTTTTCTACCAGAAAATTTTGGTGGTTAAAGGCCCCATTAAAGTGTTAAAGAAGTCAAAAATTGTTTTATGTATAACATATACATTGCCAAGTTATAAAGGTCAATTGCATGAAAAACATGCAACTGTAGATAGTTGTTTGATACTGCCAACAATAAACATTATTTTTTTTCCTCCTGTTTAGAGCTAGATTTGTGGTGTTTACTGCGTCCCTAATTTCAAATACCCTTTAGCTTCCTCCAGTTTATATGGGGTAGGATAATACCTGTGTTTACCTCATAACCAGGGCTAAAATATAGCAGTTAATCTACCACCTGATACCCACCCCACCAACAGCCAAAAAGAGGAATCAGGAAAAGGAGAGAAAACTCAGGGGTTGAAGTGAAAACAAATTTAATGAAACAGCAAAACTAATACCAATATAAATAAAAGAAAATTATAATCAGCCCAGCAAATATACAGTGGTCATAATAAATAGTAAGGCAGTCATCATAAAGAGAAAAGAGGCAGAACAGAAAGAAGCCTAAGAGGAGCCCAAGCAGAAAAGCCTTTAATAGCAGCAAACTTCCCCCTTTATACCGGGCATGCAGTTTATGTGATGGGATCACCAACTCCGGTCAGCTGCCCTGGCTGGCTTTAAACTGCTAATAGCCTGCAGACCATAGCAGGCCTATGATTCTGTCCTATCAAAACCAGAACAGCTAATTAAGGATTGGTCTGACCAAATATAACTGTCTCAGCTGGGCCTATCAGCTGTTGAGCCAGTTATCTGGGCTGCTCTTCTAATCAGGGAAAAGAGAGTCTTCCAAGAGTCAAGGTAGGAATCTAAAATGCATAAGGTGAATCCTATCTCCAAGCACCTATTCCTTTCTACTGTGAAGCAGAACCATAGGCGGCTAGCTCAGGGGTTTGCATCTGAAGTCAGAAGACTTCTGCTTTGGCAGTTGGATCTGAGACTGAGTAACTGGGGGAAAGGTGCAGAGGGAGGATACAATAAATATGTCTCATAGTTTACAGGGCATGACTACTCAATATTCATGTCTTTAACAGGTCTAGTTTGCTCACCTGTTTCTTTCAATGTTTAAAAACCAGATAAAGATACTATAAGAGAGAGTAACAGGAAGTGGGGAACAGAGAGAAGCTGCCGTATGGAAATGCAAAGGAGAAGATATATGAGAGGTAGGCTGTGAGAGACGGTGATGTGTGACTGAAGATATAACAAAAGATCTTGTTGGGCTTTTCTCAGGCAGGGGCTGATAACTTCTTGAGGTCTTGTCACCTCAGTTGTTTCAATGGATGTGCATAGGCATAGCTGAGAGAATCGTATTGTGAAGTGTGGCTAAAGTAAACATGAGTGAATCTGTGTGGATAAGGTCAGAGCCTCTCTGAACCAAAATTGCAACTCCCACTTTTTGCATTTCTTTCTTGTACTTCTCTACTTACTTGCAGAGCCTAGGAATAGTAAAACTGCTGTTCCCAGAGTCAGTGCTGTAAGAAATCTTTCTGATCTCCTCATAACCAAGAGGCACCAGAAGCCACTTCCAAATATAGAAACCTGATGTGGGGACATTTCTAAAGCAACACTTCTAAGATGTGTGTCTTGGAGATGTTTCTATCACTAGTTTGGAGATGCTTGCTGTAAGGTTTCCAAATGGATTTTCAGGATACTTTTTTCCCCTGCACTTAGCTAGGATATTAGGCAGAATGGGATGAAAATGTGGTGACTTTGCTTTTTCAAAATATGTATGGTGTTGTTTACTGGCATGGAAATGAATGTCTTCTCTGTGCATCACCATGCATATTGTTGTCTGTAAGCAATAATCAAGAATGTGATGAAGCATAGCTTCCATCTCCTTTGTAAATCATGAGCTTTATTTATACTTCTATTGCCTTAAATTGGCATGCTTAGAAATCTCCAGTCTGCTGGTGAATTCAGTAGACCACAAATGCTTTTATAATCCAGATTCTATCTGGATTAGGGAGAAATTTACCACAAAACCCCTGAATGTAGCTGTATTCTGCAATGCCTCCCAAGTGATAGGATGCCATGCCATTAGAATATTTTTGTTGCGTTTTCAAGGATTAGTATTTGAGTGAATAATGGTAGGAGAATAGGGCCAGGAATAAATGAAATTTCTCATAAGCAGCAATCTGGAATCTCTTTATGTAAAAACCTTACCTGGACAGTACAAAAAGTCACAATCCTGGGACACTAGGCATGTAAATATTCAAATTGCATTGCTTTTGCAAACATGAAACTCTCCTATGTATTTTGGGTTTTTTTTTAATTTAATTGAAAACTGAAATGGCAACATCTTAAGTCATGACAGGAAAGGAACACATCATACATAGTTTCACCTGAGAGTTCTGATTAGCATAAACCACTGGTGAACTCAGATGAAAATCTTTTCTGAACTGATGGATTCTCCATTTAATACCCCAGCATCTGTATCATGTATTAGCTTCTGCTCACTAAAGTGAGTATGATTAATCATTCCAGAGGGGGGAAAAAATATTAATTAGGTGTAGCTGGATTAACAAACCAGTAGGGAATAGGGATGAGAGAGACAGAAGTACTTTCTGTGCTTCCTATAGGAGAATGCTAATTCTAATCAGTATCATTAACAGGATTGATAATTACTCTGTTAATTCTCTGGACTAAGAGCTAAGGGACCTAGTTTAGTTCTGGTCTGTGTCCCAGACATCACATGTTGTCTTGTGCAAATTTTTTTAAAAGTATCCTTTAATTCCTAATTCCTTGTTTTCCGAGGAGTTGGTCTGAATTTCAGACCTGCTAGGTACATACAGTTCCTGTTGACTTTAGTTGAAACAAGTGCATAGCTGTCTTGAAAAGGAGTTTCCAAGACAAGTCAATTTGGTTAAACAACTCTAAGCTAATGATTGCTTGGAAATGTAGTCTTAGGGATGCTGCCTGAGCTTCTTCCTTTGCAAAATGTATGTTTTCTATTAATTACTTAACAAGAAGCCTTTCATAAAATGACTTCATCCTATATATTTTAATGTATGGATTTTAATGCATGGATGAGGAGTGGCTTATAAACATTTTAGATAGGCAATTGCACATTGATTGCTGCATATGGAAACTTATTCCTTCCAGATTTTGGTAACGAAAACAGAGTATGAGTGAAAAATGACTGTGAGGCTCCACTAAATCATTTACCCGAAGTGTTTGAATACTGTTTCCCATAAAGGAGGAGAACATTGTCAGTCTTGTGATTACAGTACAGAGGAAGGTGAAAGATAGCATCTTTGGAATGAAACTGGAGAAATATGACTCATCCTTTTTTGTCGTTTGCCAAGCTTACCTTGACATTTATTTCTTTGCTGGAGTGCAGAACATGTTTATAGAAGTTTACTCCATGCAAATGCATCTGGATTTCCTCTGAACTGTCAGCAGCTTGCATAACAAGAAGTGAGATTCAGTTTACCGCCTTGTGGAATATTCTTTGTTCATGATGGTAAATTAAATGGTACTGTGGGTCTGAACCTTGATGGCATACATGGGTAGCCTCAGATTTTAGAAACCTCATATCCTAGTGAGGACTCTGTAACCTCCCTCTGTTTTTAGAGGCTGAAACCAAAACTTAGATGTGGGCTGGCTCAGACCTGTCTGGATGGCAGCTTTGCATCTTGGGCCATGTTTCCAGATGACAAACACTGCAGAATTCCTGCAAGGATTATGACTATTTAACATGGTTGATAGGGTTTTTATCATTTAGGCCATGTCTTCATGAGAAGAATTGAAACCATGTATTCCTGATCCGTTTCAATGCAAAGCAAAATGCATTTGTTTAAAAAAAAAAAATTGGTGATTTATTCTGTTCAAGGAATACACATGCAGTTAGGGATCATCTCTGTGGTGAGGGAGGGTAATTTTCTTAATTTCTCTTTAAATGAAATGAATATGGTAGTGCAACCAAGCAAAGACTTAGTTTAGTTTAAAATAGTAATGTATTGATAGAAACATAACCAGCTTTTGCATGGTTTATGCCTTCTGAAATAAGGCATAAACCATGCCTTCTGTTCATTAGGCTTTTACATTTGTAACTAAGCAAACATCTTAAATATAGCTAGATTCGTACAGTTTTTACCATGTAGACAAACTGCCTCGGTGTCATACAAATCAGGTAAATTCTTTCCTGACCCCAGCACTGTTAATTGGCTATTCCCATGAGCAAGACCTGCCCCCTGCTCCCACAGGCTGGTCATGAATCCCAGGAGATGAGGAGGATCCTCATGAGAGGAGGCTGAAAAGAGACTTCGTTGCTCTCAACTACTGGAAAGGAAGTTGTGAGGTGGGTGTTAGTCTCTTCTCCCAAGTGATAGGATGAGAGGAAATGGGCTTAAGTTGTGCCAGGGGAGTTACTGTGTTATGATGACATCAGAGAAGCAGCCCAATTTATTCCAGACTCTGTATTACTTAGAGAAATTATTTACTCCTGCCTTACTTCACATTTATAAAATGAAACGGAGGAAAAAAAGTAAGAACTGCATTATTGCAAGAGCAATCTTCAGTGACAGCAGCATCATGGGCATGTTATATTATCACCTTTGTAATTAGTTTAAAGAAACTTGAAGCTGCTATAATATATAACTTAACTGAGACAGATGATTGTAGCCTGGATTTTATCTCCTGTTATTTGTTGTGTTTATAAAGATGATTATATATGTTTAAGTTCTTTATTTTGTATACATCTGTTTGATTTTAGGGTTGTATATAATTGACTACATAAGTTGCTCTTTATTTAGTGTTTCTGCTGCATGGCAGTAAGCCAAACTACCCAAGTAAGTAAACAAATGAGACCAGAGGGTTGCATGAATATATGATACCTGACAGTCCTCAGGGACCCATACTCCAAATGGGATACTTTTTTTTCATCTGTGAGGAGTGGTACCAGCCTTCTTGATTTTGAACAGCACCACTCTCTAAATAAAATTATATGCATAATTTGGGTTAATTTTTTCATATTTATGCAATGTTTCAACTTTGAGAAAGTTAATGGGGGATGATAAGGAGCTACTTTAAGGTGTATCACTTCTCTAGTGTAGTATTAAATAGATTTAAGTGAAGTTTGCTCCTGTCTCTTTCTAGGGTAATCTACTCCAGGAATGTATGAACTAATTCAGATTTTTGTATGTGAGCTCCTTCTCTCACATTCAGCCAGGTGATCAGAAGAGCCACAGTGCTAGTGAACCAAACAGATTAAGGACTAATTCTCATTTACATCTCTTTCTGCTAGTCAACATCCAACTTCTGCTATGAGCTCAGAACCTGCTCACTTAATGGAGCTGATATTAATTTCTCAAATGCTTTAAGTGCAGTTTTGGGACTAGTACCTGACCTGAATATTCTCCGACCTCTTTATGCTTTCAGAGTGTCCTGTGTAAACACAGCAACTGCAGGAACTTACTGATGTACAACGTGATACTGATGTTCCCTTGTATTTTGGGAGTCCTGTGCCCTCATGCCATTTATTTCATTAACTGGCAGAGGACTAAGTGAGAGTTTTACTCTTTGTATGGTTAGACCAGCTGGAAGTTTCTCCCTGTGAATCAGAATCAACCTCAAGACCTCATTTCTCTGACCTGAGTTTGCTACCACCAAACATGACTCTGATGTTGGCTCAAGAGCTTACATTTTCATTAATGTTCTCTTTTCTCATGTTCAAGATTTGACCTAGCTGACATGAAAAACTAATGTCCATTTCAGAATGCATGAGTGCAACAACAGGACTAGTGTAGATAAATCTAACTTTTGGCAATTCATTAACCACACTGAAGCTGCATTTTTTAGGTTCCCTGTAATCAAAGTAGAGGGTCCTGACTTAGGATGTCACTGTAGAGAGCATTTACAGGCTAGAAATGCTTTTCATCTGGCTAGGACAATCAAAAAAGACAAGAAACCAGCTCTGTACTCTGCCTACCTGTTACGGAATTGCCTTTTTCCAGCATTTAGCAGCAGAAGCTTTCTTTAAAGGTGTCGTCAGCAATCGGCACTGCCATTGTGCCTGGCACAAGTCACCGTGCCAAAAACCTGCATAGCTTTAATCTATCCCCCAACACTGTCCACCTAGGGCAACGGAGAGCAGCTAATAGAATCTCTGCAGCAGACCCTTGGTTCAAGTAGATGACTTCACTCAAAGTGATTGCCGTTGGTCTGCCCTAGACCAGAAACTCCCATGTTAAAAAAGAGTTAATACTTGTGAGATGGTTTAAGGTCTTGTCAGGAACAATGTACTTTAGAAAACCAACAGAATTTACTTAGACAAGATGTAGCATGTTTCTCTGGCCAGATGTGGTCTAGGTATTAGGCTGCGATGGCTGGCTACTCATAAGAATTGGCCTCTTCTGGGGAGTAAGCTCCATTTTAACTTTCAAGTTTCTCTTTAACAAGAAGCCTAAAGGGACATCAAATTAAAATGATGATATCACTTAAAAGAAACTCAGGTGAAAGCCTCCAGAAGAGCAGACAGGCTAGAAGTTAAGCTGCCAGAATCCTACAAGTTAACAGCAATACATTGTTAAAACAGTTCCTATGAAATATTTTCAGGATAGGAATTTATAATAAATACTAAAATATATACAGTCACTTCTAACATAAGTCATGTAAACCTAAATAATTACAAATGTATGGTGAACAATGAATGTACTAGAGCTCCAGATAACTAAACTCAGATTTTTCTATGAATATCTGGACTGAATCTGTGGTAAACCACCTTGACAGCATTCCTTCTGTCTGTTGCAGTTCTAGATCAGATAATAATACTGAAGCCTTATTATTATGGTAGTTAACTAACATCTGCTCGCTTGCCACAACAAACAAGTTGTATGATAACAGTGTAATTTCTTTTGAGATAGCTCAGCTGGTGCCTCCCCTGGGACCAGAGAACTGCATATCCAACTTCATAATTTCTTGCTAGAAGGATAATTTGGGGGGGGAGGGAGGGGGTGTTTATTAAACTCATGTTATCCATTAGATTGGTTCATTTTTATAAATTAATAGAGGGCCATATCATTCTGTATTTATGCACTACATGAACTGTATTACTCCACAAATAGTCTCATTGAAGTGGCTGACATACTTGCAATATGGAAACACTTGCATGGTCCAGATACTAGTGTCTTTTCAGTTGCTAAGAATTCTCTAATCAAAAAAGAATCATCACACTCAATTTGGGGTGAAAAGACACAGAAAGCCACCTGCAAATTTCCAGTTGCGCTATAGACTTGAAGATTGGACTGTATTCCACAGATCTCCCAAATACTCACTTCTAAATAAGGCCAGCTAAATTAGCTCTACTGATTTTTTACATCTACATGGATCTATAAACACTCCAGAAAAGTAAGTGAAGTTCCAATACAGCACGTAATTCTTTCTTATCACTGGTACAAGGCATATACACATTAGGAATAAAGAACCAGCATTTATTATCTCATTTGAAGTTCTATATTTGGTAATATTTATTGCATGTAGTAGTAATCATTCTTTATGAAGGTAAAAGAGCTGCTGATGGGACTCATTGTCTCCCTATTTAAATGCTGTTACAGCATCTATCTAAAATTCTAAGAATGTGTAGAAAATTTGACACAAATGCAAGCACAGGAAATAGATGTAGGAAGAAGCATTCATTAAAATCTAGACCACAGCCATTTTCTAGCTTTTGTGTACCAAAACCTTGAAAACAATACTGTCTTAATGAAGCCCCCTGATAATAGCAACTACTCTTAGAAATATTTTTCTTTCTAAACCATCACTTGGCATAATATCTACCATTAATTGTCTCCTACAATCCATTGGCTTCATTAACAGAATAAGAATATATGCTATCAGTTATTGGCATGAGTCAAGGCAGAGATAAATATTGTCAGTCCTGTTGCCATTCCACTGAGGTAAACAGCACACAGAGATGTTATATTTTCACAAATTTATCCTGAATCAATGCTGGTGATTTACACTGCCTTCACAGATCCCAAGTTGAGCAAGGTTGAGCTAAGCCTGTACTTTACTGGGAATCCTCCAAGAAAAATATACAGTGCCATGGAAAGCAGTGTCAGTGTATATTGGACTCTTCCTTATGACTCACTGGGAAACACATTCCCCGGGCAGTTGCTAGGAGGCAGTGTGCTGTTTGGGAGATCTCTTCTAATAGACCTGCTATGTATTTCCTACCCTTTAGTTTGTGTGTAGCCTGTTTAACCACTTGCTAGCTATTATTGCAGAACAGGGAGATCAAAGTGATGCCTGAACAGGAAATAAACTGCTTTAACTATGATTGTAGGCATTGCAAAGTCTTAAAAGATGTAGCTGCAGATATAATCCTGGAGAAGACACGTGATCAGGCAGTCTTACCCCAGCTAACAGAAATTATTAGGAAATCCACAAAACTTGTCATATCCTCTAGGTGTTATATGATCACTTGTGATCACACCAGAATAAAACTTTGGCTTTGAGACTCTCTAGGGCCCTGAAAAGAGAAACCCTCTGCTCCTGTTGAATTTTATGTTGGTGGAAGCCATTCATGTAACTAAAGCCTGTGATGTTTCCATTCAAAACACTGACTGGGGAATCCAGACCCAAACCTATGCTAATGTAGCCATCATAATGTACCTTATACTTCAAATGAACTGGTTCAAAGCCTGATGAATTTAATGCGGTCTCTCCATTTGACCTTGGGGAGTTCTGGGCTGCACTTTGCAGTTGGAGACTTGTTCGCTAATAAGCCCGTAGGGAGTAAGTGCATGCTTGCCACCAGGTCACTGCAACAAGAGTCTTACTTATGTGGAAAGGAGGAAAAAAGAAAATAAATAATACTAGTATAGACACTCCGATAAAGGGGTTTTGTATAGAACATGAAGGGACTATTGTTTACCTTTTCATAAATTAAAGCTTTAAGATTTAGTCATCTGTGTCTTTTTTAATAACTTTTCTTAGCAAGTCCTTAGGAGAATGTAGGAACACGAATACACTGTAATTCAGATAATGGGCCATTGCTTAGTAATGTTTAAAGATATTTTGCACAGTCTAGTAGCCAAAGAAATTACAGGCAAATGTACATTTGGGAAATTAAATTTTGCTGTATTGCACAGTTTCAGATGATAATGGAAGATGAGCAGCTGAATTTGTCATCTATTTTTTCATGATTATTTGTATGGAAAATAGATTACTAACCAATACTGGCTCTCTATCAGCACATGGCCTCTTCCTTTGAGTAAATTGTTCAATGTCAGAAAAGTGAAACACATCAAATAAAGTTCTTCCAAGACTCTTTCTACTTTACATCATTAAAGTTTTATATTCAGATGAAGCTTTTTGTGTGAAATAGTTAGCTGTGTCTACTGCTGTATCTCGCTTTTTAAGCATGTGACAAAAACAGCTATTACATAATAATATCTCTGGGGTGGGTTTGTCCTTAGAAAAACAGAAAAAGTGGAGCTGGTGCATGTTGTGTGTGAGACTTTCACACCCCTGCTCTGTGTGGCACTGTGCTCCCTCTAGGATTGCCAGCTGCTGGAGCTGGTGAGAGACCAGTCTGGGAAGAGGAGTCAGCACCCAAGCCAGAAGAAGCAGTATCAACACCACCAAAGTCATTCATACACATTTGTAGTTGGTTGTTTTGTTCATTTGCATTAGGTACAGATACCTTTACAGTTATTGTTTAAAATGATTCCGTTGTATCCACGGAAGAGAGAACAAAGTCTGCTAGTGAGGAAAGACCTTTTCCAGAGAGCACTGCCATGAACCCTGGCAAGGGATCTTCTTTATATCAAGGGCCCTAGGCCAGGGTATATATTACGTCACACATGAGATTCTCTGTGTTTGACTCAGCCAGTTCGGACAGAAATGTCAGAGCACTGTGCAGTGATAACTGCCAGCTGAGGCACTAATTGCAACAAATTGCCCTTAGGGGGGAAATTAAAAAGGATAAACCTTCCCATGATCTTAGCACTGCTGAATCCCTTTACGACAGTGAGTTCACCACCACCATGGGCAGGGTCAGTGGTGGGCTCTGAATCAGTGCTGAAATCTAACGGCTTTCAAAAGGTGCCACAAGGCCATTCTACAGGAGGGAGAGAATAAGACCAGCTTAAAGACTTGTACTGTTTCTAGGATTATATGGCTGGAGAGAAAAGATTAAACCTTTAACTTTCTTATTCAATAAAGAGATGACAAACAACATGCTATTATAATAGGACCTTTCCTGTGCAAGGAACGTACTCTAATAAAGCAAGAAACATTGTTTGGTTTCTTATACTTCCTGGAGCAACGCGTGAAAAATATTTTTGTATGTTCTACTTGTACCATTTCTGAATCCTAAAATGATGGCCACTAAGACCAACAAATTGCATCTTCTACTAGCATGGTGCTAAGACTCAAAAGTGTACATGGTATAACTTGTGTGGCTAAATAATTCTCTGGGAACTTTAGGCATATTCAGCCTGCTACATTTGCATTTTAGGGTTTTTCAAGATGTATTTGAATAATCTCACTCGGAGATTTTCTCCACTGGAATGCCCGTGGACAATGTATTCTATTTTCCTGGGAACAAAATCATTTTTATGACTTATTTTCCAGGTTCTTTCCTGAGCATGCCTCTAATGATACTAGGTAAGTTGGCTGATGCCAAGGTCCACAATACTGGATGGATACAGCAATAGATCCCATCCTAGTTTGTTTATCCTACTCTGAACAGCAAAGAGTCAGCTATTGAAGTCAGCATGGTAATGTCTGAAATAGTGAGCTCTAGTTTATTTTTTTCTCCTTCTTAAATACATTATCTGCGAGGCACTACCACTGTCACCGATGAGCTCAGCCTTGGCCAGTGGTGGCTCTGACTTGGAGCTGACTGGCATTGTCTCTATCAGACACAGGGGAAGCTTCTAGTAACTTCTCACAGAAGCCATCCCTGTAGCCCCCCCCCACCCCAACCTTGTGACACAAATCCAATACCAAGGGCACATCTTTATATGTTCACCCTGATTTTGTATTCTTCCCTAAGCAACTACTTGGGGTGTTGTCAGCGACAGGATACTGGGCTAAGTGGACTCTTTGGTCTGACCCAGCTTTGTTATTTGTCTTCTCTTATGTTCTTCTGATGAATTTATTTTCTGCTTCATTGACTCAATCTTCAGTCTGCAGGGCCCATTACCTTGTTAAAAAGGAAATTAGATAGTCAAATTACTCTTGACAGTTCCTCAGGGGCTGTGTTATCCTCTCAGGATTCACAGAGACAGACTGATACTTCTTATTTGGGCTTGGTTTTGTCAGAATGTCATTTTTTTCTGTGTCAAAAGTAAAATTCAGTTTTACTTTAGATATGTAGGTTACAGCAATATGGACTCTAATTCCCATTTTCAATCCAGCAGACTTTTCTTTGCAATAATTCTTATTTAGCCTCTAGATAAAAAGTGCTAACTTATTGCTTAAATAGTTGGTAAATTCAGCAAAGATAGGTATGTGGCTTTAGCATTCAGTGACTTGGCTAGGATGCCTAGGTGAAAATGATGGTGTATGACTTACATTGGAACCTAACTCATGTTGCTGAAAAGCAGTGTGAAGAGTGTCTTTGATCATGATGTACCAGAGTAGACAGTGTCGTTTCCTTCAGTAGAAAGAGGAAGTTACTGTCATCGCTACTGCTTCTTTTTATCCATCCTTTGACCTCCATTTCACAGTTCAGTTGCAGCACTCTGAAAAGTATTGCTTTCAGCAACTGCCCTAGCAGTTGCAGAATAGGCAAATTGGGAATCTGAAGAGGTAGGGATAACAGTATCACAGTCATGCATTTAGTTCTGACTGCAGGGTTTTGTATGAGGATGCCCAATCCCATGCTTCAGGTACCAATGATATAACAAATTACTCCATCAGTTACTTCTCACTTCTTGCAACTTAATCACTTTCATAGCTGAAATATATTTCTCATTCAAAGACAATGTTAGGTCTTTAAAGTTCTCCTATTTACTGTTGTGTAGGTAATGAAAAGATTTTTAGAGTTCCGATGCTACTGTTTTAGATAAGGCATAAGTAACGTTGGCTGGGTACAATTTGATAATTTTGTTTCTTTTCATATGGTGATAACACAGCTTTTAACAACACCTTGATTGACAAGGAATTTAATTTTTTTTTTTTTAATAATTTTTAATTCTTTGAATCTCTAGTTAGATGTCTGTGCAGCTTTCTTGGCACATTTTCACCAGGTCTATATGCTGTACATGAATATATGGCCTGACAACATACAGATGAAACAAATGAAACCATAGGCAAAAATATTATTTTATTTGATGTCATAAATTTCTTTAAACATAATGTATTCCTAAGACTAAGTCCGTGAGAGAAATTCTGAGGTGATCCTGAAAAAAATAGTATTTGAGGTGAATAACATACACCCCTTGCCACATTTTTTTCCAAAATTTGAAGTGCTACTAAATGTCATGGCTAAGACCAAGTTCAGCAATTTAGAGGGGTTTTTCATGAGTACTGAACATTCTGTGCAGCCTGAATGGTCTCATGCAGGTACAGTTCTGTAATAAAGGTGTAAGAGCAAGTGCTGCTCACCCTGTGTACTGGGCATGCTCCAGAACTGAGTGTAGCAAGACCACGTCTCTTCAGTGCTCATTTTGTACTAGCTCACTTCACCCCTATTGAAGTTGTGATGCAAACATGCAGGAGATTCTTTCCTTGTTGCTTTTCTGAATATTTTTCTTGTTTTCTGAATATGTACATGTTAATATGGGTGAGAGCGGGGGAGGAGGAAGGAGATTGTATGCACACTTCCTGAATTCACAGTACTTTCAAAACAAGTATGTTTTCTGAGGTCACCAAAAAAGATCAAAGTGGTAATACTCTTCCTTGTCCAAAAGAGCTCTGTGTCTCAAATCCACCCCTCACTGAGTACAACACATAAATATTTTTACACTGGCTCCACATTGTCTCGGGAGCTTTTGGCAATTCAGAGTCACCCAAGATCCATCTCTGTGTGTTCACCATCCTCAAAGGCCTAAGTCTGGCCTGCCCGGGAATGCCATATGATGCTGCAGCAGTCAGTGCATGCTGGGACCATGCTAGCTGTCAACCTTAGCCATCCTTTCTGTCCTGTAGTGACCACTGCAATGGCAGGAAGGTGCTTGGAGGTGATTGAGCCAAGCACATGTAGAGCTTCTCTACATTGCAGGAAAGAACATTCTTGAGGATCATTTAAAGACAGGACATAGATGATGTTTTCCTTCAAACATAACATGTAAGTACCTCAGGGAGCAAGCCATTGAGGGAGCAGTGTGGACCTGAAACTATGCTTAGCCTCTGAGTTCAGCCTAAACACTTTCCTTTTAATACTGTAACTATAACCACCACTGACTTCTGCAGGTCTTAACTGATTCTGTATTTTTCAGCGTATTTTCTCCTTTCTTTCGGTATCTTTTTTTCCTATTCATACCCTGCAAAATTAAATGTGGAACTTGTTTTTATCAACACTGTTATCAATAGCTTGACCATGACATTTAACATATTACTATGACATAAATTATATATTTCTACACAAACACTAAGTTTTACAGAAAACTGCATAACTCATCAGGCTACTTCTCATTTTGAACTGACCATTTTTCATTGTGCACCTTCAATAAAATGGAAAAGTGAAAGCCTTTTCATTCAAGAGCAAAAATTGTCTGAAGGGGAAAATAATGGGTGTTTTTTCTGTAAGTTAATGATTAAGTTTAAAAGATTGAATTGTAAAGTTAAATATCCTTAGAAGAAATTAATGAATCTCAGATCTTTTGAAATTGAAAAAAAAGAAAAACAAAACCAAAAACCACAAACAAAAACCCCACCCTAAGAATAAAGACCAACATTTGGATTAACTCAGAGCCCTGGTATCAATTCATTGTTGGGAGGCTGATTTGTCAGTTCATTTTGACTTCTATGTCGTTTTAGTTTTACTAAGCTTACCTGAAGGTAGAAATATACAATATCAAAAGCAGAATTGTCACTTTGTTTCTCTTTTGTTTGTGTCTGTTTTCTTTGTCGCTAGACAACATATTATTTTTTAAGTTGATTTCCCATAAAAAATACCACTATAGCAGATAATATTAGAGAAAGTAAAATAACATACTGTCTCTTTTGTCCTAATAATGAGAAAATATTTGTCTGGATAAGGTCACAGTTGCTTCTAAGTATAAATTACTTAATTGTTTTCAGTAGGGCTGTTATGAGCCAGGACTAGGCAATCTAATCTAAAGCAGAGCTCTGTCTTTGAAAGAATGTTCCTGGGAGTGATCTTTGTTGGATATAGGAACTGTTAGGTCACCAGGGGCTAGACAGCATGAGTTTTAGTAATACTTTTCATTCTCTTTTTGAAGAGAATATGGATAATGATGAAACATCATTTCACTGACATTGTTTTCTATTACTATATAATTTAATTCTTTGTATTGTCTAGGCAGACAAGAGGCCCCGGCAAAACCAAAGGTTGTCTTCTCAAAAGCTGAGTGCCTCAGTTGCAACCATAGTTTGTGAGATGTTTAATAACACCCTGGGTTTCTTTAAAAATATTTTATGCTATTTATGTTATCCACGCAATAGCAAATATCAGTAAATTTATTATTCTAACGGTGCTTTTTCAGTGGGAACGGGGAGAGTGGCTGCCCATTAGTGCTACCTGCACATGTGCCTGATGCAGTTGGAACTGCATTGCTGTGCAGTCACAGGGCAGCTTCATCTGCCCAGATAAAAATAAAATTTAATTCCATGTAAGTTTGTGTATGCGTTGAATATGGATGGACAAGCCTCTGCGCACAGCTTTGCAAAGAGCTCTCCCTCTGCATAAACACTCTCCTGCAAAGCCAAAACCAGAGGCCAGTTTGGTCAAGATACATACTGGTTTAACAACATACTGTACTCAAGATGTTTTTTTAATTGACACATCTGTGAACGGTCTAACCTCTGCTTTAATCTGGCTTGTATCAACTAACAAACATACAACTTCTGTGGGAAAACAAGCCCCATCATTAAACAAATCTTGTGCTCGTGCATGGAGTTTATAGAAAACTATGCAGCAGGCTGCATTAGTTACAGTGCAATCAAGGATTCACTGGGAGGGAAGAAAAGGACTTGTCCTTATGTGAACTGTGCATAAAATGCCTTTAAGTACTGGTGGGGGCTTTTGTGGTGATACAAACTGAGGGAATGTTGGAGACAGAATTACAACAGAAATTTGTGTAAGTTGTAGGAGCATATTTGAAATTATTACTTAATTTTTAAAATATCCCTTCTACTAGGCAAATGCATGCCACAGTCCTAAAATGAGCAAATGCCGACACTGCAAGAGTAAATTTAGTGCACTGCTATGCTAATAAACAGCTATTCAAAACAGAAAGCACATGGAGGGTGGGTAGGTTGCTTGTTTGTTTCTTTGTTTCAGATTTTTCTTCTGAAAAGCTGGAGTAAAGCTCTTGGGGGAAAAAAAGATGGCTTGCTTAGGAGCTTCTTCCAGGGCAGCAATACACGTACACCAACCTGTACCTGCAAACACAGAGAGATATACACCCTACACCACGTCAGTGCCATTATGTGCAGCTCCAGCTGAAGGTCTGTTGAACAGTCTTTCACTGGGCTTGTAGGGAAAGCAGGAACAGAATTAAGTATTTAAATAAACATTCAAAGCCTGACTGCTTAGCACTGATTTTCAAGTAGCTTTGCTTCCAAATGCTTGTTATATGTTTACATTACAATGTTTGAATTTCTTTTCTCGTCTCTGTCTTGAATCATGTTCTGTCATTCCTTACTGCCTCTATTTATTTGGTCCTTACATCCCTACAGCTTGGAGCTTTTGTTTTGTAAACATCATAGTAAACTTAAATGTGGGAGCATTTATGACTTCAATTTATTATGCTTTTGGTGCTCAGCAATATCAGTATAACCATTTCTGGGTTTACATTTTCATTCTTTTTTTTGTTTAAACTCCCATGTGTTCAAATTGGACATTGGCATGGCTGCAGTCCTTAGCAGGCAATCCCATTTCTCCAGTGAGGATGCCTATTTTGTATAAAACATGTGATGTTAGAAAGGTTTGTTAGCACATACAATGACAAGACAGCTAGGATGCCATCTATGGCTTTTGCTGTAGCCTGTTATCTTATACAGTAGCTACAACCTGGTAAATGTTGCTTAAATGCCTCAAAGTGCATCTTTAGCATGGTGCAAGGCATTTACATATATGCAACTCCTGTAATTATCAGTAGGATATACATCTATGGTGTGCTTCACTCTTGTCATGATGCATTAACTATGGATTTATAGCTGCACTCTAAAAGAGCATATATTCTGTTGAGCATATGCTGGGATATTATTTTTTACTGTGTTCCAGGAAGAAAAGTTTGCTCATATCCTGTGCATCTTGATGTACAGCTTCAAGAGCAAAACGGGAGTAATGTATAGCTGAAATGCCTCTCTAACACTAAAAGGCTCTGGAAAGCTGCAGCAGCACATAAAGAGCAGCCCACCACTGTGTGCCAGCTACTACTTAGTTGGGAAACTATGCAATGATTAAACAATGAAATTAAACACATAGAACCTGGTACATTTAAATATTTAAATGCCACTTTTCATAACAAATCATACTAATGCATAACTGTGAGTCTGACCTTGCTCAAGGACAGCCTATGACAGTGCAAGCAAGAGCTAACTTTGTGCATTCCTCTACACCTTCAGTGAAGATCTGTGCTCTGACCAAAGGACAGGACTTGCTACATGAGATCTTTATTATGAAACATCTTTGTTAATATATATTTATCCGGGGCATGATTGTCATTTTTAAGTGAAAGGAGTCTGCTTTCATGTAAGCATAAATCTGAAGCAAAACCACTGACCTCAGTAGTACTACAGGAAGATGTCAGTATGGTTTCTTGATGGTTGCTACTTAAAATTTCCTCATAGTATTTTAACTACAACTTACATTACTTTGTTGAATAGATCCATAGATTTTTTCAGCAGAGTTACCTCCCCNCCAACCTTCATCTGCCATTCAGGTAAAATTAATGGTGGAAGGTCCACTCAGATGTCCTTCAGGAAAGAGGGTAACAGGTAGAAGGAAACCTCCAGCAAGAGAAAACCTCTGTACTAGCTGTGTAATGAATGTTTTTCTAACATAAGTTTATACTCCAAAAGGGGAGGGTCAGCAGGAGTCCATTCAGTGACATACTGAGGAGTAGTTCTTAAAGTTCTAGTGTTTTCATTTCTGTCAGCAAACAGCTGGTTATAAGATGTTGGCTCCTCCTTGTTTCTGTGTCAAAACTGTATTAGAAGATGCATGTAAATACAGTAAGTACTTTCCTAAAATTAATTTCCCTTGAAAGCTATTGCATGACTGTAACAGTATTGTGCAGTCATTGAGAGGGGAGCTTGCTGCTGTTTATGGTATGTCTACAAGGGAAAAAGAACTGCTTTGTCAACAGCTAAGATCACTTAACTAACAGGTTAAAACAGCAACAAAACCAAGAAAACTTGTGGTCTAAATCTGGATTATAGCTGAAGTTCAAATCAGCATTTTCACAGATCTCAGCTCCAGGTGTTAAGCAGAGCTAAACCAGACTTGCACTGTCACTGTCTTAGCCAGAGCTTTGTGTGGAAGAAGCAGGTGGAAACAGCTCAGTCTGGGACTATGCTACTCTAAAGGTCACTCTGCCTTGCACAAGCAGCCTGCAGAAATGTGAATTCCTGAGTCAAGATGATCAGGAAATATTTTTTAGATAAAACTACCACTGAAACCAAGTTTGAAAAAGAAAAAGTCAATAAAAAGGTGTAATACTTCAAGAAGTTCCTTATCATGGGAGTATTTTCTCTTGGAGGTAATTTATCTTGATGGAAGTTTTTTAATCAGCTTTAATCCTAAAAAAACCAGTAGTTGTGGAACAGACGTGCAATGGCCTTTGGGCACTATTACTGTAGCCCCACCCTGACACCTGCACATCTTCTGCATGTTTGGATATTGCCCCAGGGAAAACATTTGCCCCTGCATGCAAACCTAAGAGTTTAAAAGAATTTTCTATCACGGATGTTCTTCCAACTCATATTTTTGAAATCTGTCAAAATATATATTAAGTGTAAGGCCTACTGACATACCCAGCTTCAGATCCATCACTTATTCTTCTTCAGTTACTCTTGTGGAGTGCTTGAGTGTGTTTGTGTCTCTAACCATCCATCCATCCATGTTTCTTTTAGTCACCGATACAAGAAGTTTTTTATTCTTTTGTTTCTTGAAGTCTATTTTTCTAATCATGTACCAAAACATTTATTTACCCATTCAGCAACTGATTTATTTTCTGGTTTATGATTTCAAAGTCGCAAAGATGCTTTTGCCTTTATCCATGTCCACTATAAAATTGATTTCTTCCCTTCAGTTAATTCTGATTTATTTATCCATTTCATCAGTTCTTATCAGTAGGCTTAGAACAATGCTCTACCTTCAAACTTTTAAAAAGCTGTTCTTGTAATGGTGTAGGAAAAGAAGGGGCAGAATTAGTCCATAAAGAACAGCACTAAATATTACATCATGGAGATCACACAGTGGCACTAAGAGTGGAGGCAGGACTGTTGGACAGCAGAGAGTGGAGGGGATGTGTCAGTGTGGCTCAGGCTGTGGTCCTCTCACCCCTAGGTTGACAGGTCATGTTTAAATCTCATTTTCTGATGCTGTGGACAGAAGTCTGAACAAATAGTGGCTTCATCTCTCAAACAAGATATTGACCAACTCTGGAAGTTGAAGATTTCAGGGCATATTTTGGGAAGAAAAGTGGAGTAAAGGGGAATGTCATGGCCAACATCTCAGTCTTCAGCAGAACTTGTAAAAAAACAGCGTGATTAATGCTAAGTGCATAATAACTGCCACATTTGCCTCTGAAAGTAGAAGGTCTCCTGCAAATCAGCTTTTTATTCTTTCTTTCTGGTTCTGGTTAAAAGTCACAATTTTTCCTTAACTGCAGGACAAGCATTGTAAATATGTCGGTGCTCTAATGTTTTACAAAGATTATCTTGACTTATGAATATATTTTCACTGCCAATTTTAAATTGATGTAATTTAAATACTTTCAGAAGATTTCCATTGTTCTTAAAGACAACAGTCTGTGGCCTGAACTTACTCTCTTCAAACTCAACACTGCTGCTCTGATAATCTCTGTATAGACAGAACGGTATTTACTGTTCAAAGATGGGAATTTTGAGTGAAATTGAAAGCTTTTCTTGTTCCTGTTGCTCTTGAAATTTGATGTAGCTAATGCTGGAGGAGCTTAAGTGGCCAAGTGTAGTTGGATTTTCAGAATTATACTCTTGCTCTAAAATATGTGTTTAGAAAATCACTATGGCTTTGCTAACATGTTCTTAAGCACATCCGAGTTCAGACTGCAGCTCGCACAGTTCCCATGCTGATCACATATGCTTCAGACTTAGCACACAGAGAAACTCCATTAGAAGCAAACGTTGTGGCAAACATTTATCTTAAGCCATATAAAAATTCACTTTTCCAGGTGGTGAAGTTTGACTGTAATAGCCATTTGGGGTAACCAGCAGCAGCTGTACAGCTCCTGGTTGAGGGAAAGGACACTCCCTGAGCTACCTCCTAGCCTTGTCCTTTCAGGAATTAAGTCTCTAAAAAGTAGGAGATGAATCATTCAAATGGCAAAAACTTGTGCTCCTAAAATGTAGGAAGTACAGAGATGAAATACATCCACTTCTGAAAAAGCAGCCTTAACTCTGCCCTGAGGCCTTTGAGGCCAACACTACATGTACCAGCAAGCTGCAGTTGCAGATGAACAGTGGAGAGAAGCCATATGAATACTGTAGTTAAGCATTTGCTATAACACCTTCTCTTTGCTATGGCAGAGCTCTGCTTCTCAGACACGGTGACCAGAAGCTATGTATAGTTGGCTGATTTTCAGATACTCAGAGTCACATCAGCATGATGACGTTTACCCATCGAGATTACTTCTGGCATGCAGCTGCCAGCATCACAGTTTGGATAGAGCGGGTGAACGGCCGGTTCTTTTGCCTGTGGTGGCCTTCTTCACACCAGGAACTCTGCAGGGGATGTGCCACAGCGGCCCTTGCTGTACTGCCTGCTGTGGTGCTGCCCCAGGGGGCAGCTTGGTGATGTGCTGTGAGTCCCAAATCCGTTTTTAAGGTTTGTGATGGGACTTGTGAGGAAAGGTTCTTACATACCAGCCTACATTTCCTATGATCTTCTCTTCTCCTGTCTTTATTTTGCATTTCCTCTGTAACATCCATATTCTTTTCCCTGTCACAGTTCATTCTCTTCATTAATTTGTGTAGAAATATAGGTGATGTGAAGGTCAATAGACACTTTGGTATTAGAGACGTATAAATCCGGGGGCTTGGTTTGGTTTGGGTTTTATTATTTGCACAATTTCAACAATTACTAAAATGACTTGTGAAGCCGTGAGAATAACTGGAGTGGACAATAAATTAGTTCCCGAGGGTTATTGGCATTTACATAACACCTACACTTCACAAGGTAAAGCTACAGGGACTGCAAAACAAGTAATGAGAGGTGAGGTTGAGCTGTCATGTAAGCCTCAACAGTCACCAGGGGGAGAAAGGATATGGAAGACAACTTGCTTGGAAAGTTGAGCCCCAACCATCCAAATTGGCATCCACTGAGAGCTTTAATGGATCTAAGGTATTTCATCCTAGACTTCAAAACTATGAAGTCTGCATGATATTGTGACCATGGGCAATAGAGGGGAAGTAACAGAGGAACACAATGCAATTTGCCTCCCAGACTGTGCTTTAGAGGAAAGTAATATCACAGCTTTTCCGCCCACAGCCTCTTCTCTACTTTGCCAATGAAATAAAAGGTAATATGCCAAGGTTGTGAAAATGTTATTGGATTGCTGGGGACCTATCATTACTGTGAACACAACTGGTTGGGGAGATCCATGATAAATCTTCAAAGTGAAAGGTTTCTTTTTTTAAAGGCTCTTTTGAAAGTCCTAAGGTGGAGTTCTTCCTAGACTGCACATTCACATTGGTATTGTTGCCAGACCAACAGCTTCCTGAGGAACCATCTATTTTCCCTATTCATCGTGAAGCCACTGGGATGCAAAGGCAGATGTGAGCATTGCTTGAACATTTTGCATTACCATGCAAAATGACTGTTCGATGTGTATTTGTAGACTGATGCTGGAAACGCCCCCTAATTAGACTGTGTCTAAGTAAGCCAAAATATTTTTTTGTGATATTGAAAGTTGCACTTTACAGAATATTTGTAAAACAACAAAAAAAAAGGAAAATGTTATCAGAAAAGGGGGTAGGGACAAAAATACCTCTGCTGATTTTGAGCTGCCAGACAGAAAAGCAATTATCAGAGCAGACTGTGGAGATGTGGACCTGAAGGAGGCCTTAAGGGCATGCTTTGACAGTATGTCAGAATCAGAAGAATATCTGCTTTGTGCTAATTTGTGTCATTGTAGTTGGCTTGCATACAGACTTTGAATGAACTGCTGATTTTAAATTAATATGACAGTTTTGAAAACCAAAGTAAATCATCATCTACATAAGAAATCACAGCAAAGAGAGATATTTCTATGAAGCCATCAACAAGGGACCTTCAAGGTATTGACCATTCTTACATGAATCACAGATTAGTGTGCGCTGTGGACAAGTGCAAAGACCTGGTTTGTCCATAATGTGTTATCATGTGACAGAATATGACTGTAACCCAGATCACAAAACCATCTGTACGTTACAGTAACTCCTGGCCAATACATCAATATATTTTAGGTTCTTTTGCATCCTACTGCTTTGTAAATAAATTATTTTGGTATTTGAAGGGCTGCAAATGTCTTGTATGCTTCCTGAACCACCTTCTGGCTCTTCTGCCATCTCTTGAAAACATACTCCCTTCAGTTCTTAGGTTCCACACACTCTTGACCAATTTAGAGATCATGTCCTCCTTTTTTATATTTCTTCTTTCTCCTGGTTAAGTTTATATACTTGCTTTTCAAGTATAGCACAGGAAAGCCACTGAGAAGTATCTCATGAGCAAGGAAAAAAATTTGAATGAGAAAAGTCTTTAAAATTTTCCATAAGGATATTCTTAGAAGTACTTAATTTGCTTTAGGTGGCTCATTCAGGACAGTTCAGCAAATCCCAGTATAATGAATACATGAAGGACGTGACCAATGGACTGCTGGATGTCAACAGCAATGAGATAAATTACTATGCTTGTGATTCTGATTGATTCTTGGCTACTCAGGGTGCCAAAAGGTTAGTGGAATAAATTGAGATGGATCAAGGATCTGTGCTATGAGATATTTCAGAGTGATAATTCTGCCAGAGATTCATCATTATTCCCGGGGTTGTTCTACAGCCAAGCTTATCACTGATTCTTCTCCACATTGACTTGGGAAGTTTAGGGCTTCTTTCCTGAGAAAGCTGAGGAGTTAGACACTGAATGTCATTTTCTTTGTTTAGATCTGCATCAAATCATACCTTTATGCTTTAGAGGTGGAAGTACTGGGAAAGAGATTTTCAAAACACATTGGGAATTATAATGGAGGGAAAGGAGGGCTTTGAGATGTAATCACTGTGATTACATGGAGTCGTGGAATTGAGATCAGTAACATGAACAGTCCTGTGGGATGAACAGTAACATGAACAGTGGTTGTGGGACCATAGACATCATTGGTGAAGATCTGCTCTCACGGAGGAGTAATGCAGCATTCAGACATGCACTAATGGAGAAGGTTCAAAAGGGAATACTTGTCAGCTAGTTTTATTTAATCAGCAAACATTTGAGATTTTATCAACCAGACTTCAGACTGCAACATGGAAGTAAATGCCAAACCAGGGGCAGTTCTACAGGTAAAATCATCGTGGCTAGAGCTTGCCTACCTACATGTAACAGTTGCCACAGGAGATTTGCTAAATGTTACAAGTCCTCATTGTTATTCTGACAATATCTTGTAAATATGCTAATCTTTATTCATCTCCATACCATAGAAACTGTAGTTATGCATGAAAAAAGGCTGCTGACAATCAAACTGACAAGGTATCTTTCGGTTTCTACTGTTTACAGTCTACAGTCCACGGATTCTGGTACATTAACTCCATCTATCAGGAAACCTGTCTTCATATCTCAGTTTATATAGCCACGGCTCAGGATCAGCCTTAAGGATCTCCTTCCACAGTGCAACTCAGAATTTTTTCCCTGACTTTCTCTAGATCCCTGAACGCCTGGGTGCCAAAAGGCTGGCTTACGAAACAAGGAAAGGCAGAATATATATCTCATATCCCAGTTCAATGACGTGGCCAGGCTGGAAGGCAACAAAGGGCTGAGCTGTAAAAGTGAATATCTCTGCCTTTCAGGGCAAATACAAACTCCACATTAATAATCAGCAAAGACATAGTAACATCATAGAAATTCTTGCAACTTCTCCAATTTGAGTCTTCATCATTCAATAAAGACATATAATCCACAAATCCATCTGGAATAGTTGCTAAAATTTAAATCTGTGGAAGTCATCTCAAATAATGGCCCTTTAAAAAAAAATAAATAAATTCTTCATCTCTGCTTATCATGGAACTGCAGTTGCTGAGTCATTTTGAGTCACTAATATCATAACTCCATGGAAGCAACTGATTGTTCTCTGAACTAAAGGAATATACAATACCTTCAGCAGTAGTTTCTTTTTAAGTAATGGTTTTTCACCCACAGACTTTTTCCTTAATGGACACCTCTGCAATAAAACTCATCTTTGGAATGCTGGAAAGGCTTTGTTACAGCAAACACACCAAAAGTAGTTCTCCAGCTCTTTCTAAAGAGAGCTATCCAAATCTCTGCAGTGAGCAAGCACCTCCATGCACTATAGTCTAAAGCAGGTTCTTCCTTTACTGACAGTTACTATGGTATTAATATTTTAACAGATATAGGACACTGCCAGCAGGAAGGGGTATTACTCTTATAGCAGCTCCCTTGAATACCTCTTAAATATTATGTAAGGAAAATGTGGTAAACTAGACTGTGATTCATTTTACAGCATCCCCAGTGATTCTGAGCACTCCTCACTTTATACTCATTATATGGATGCTGTTTCTAAAGAAACTTTGCTGGTCTGTGTTATCTTAGTTTATACTTGATCTTCTAAAACCTCAGAAATTTTACATGCTTTCTACTACTAAGTCAAGCTATTTTAAAACTAACCTTCTTTTCTGTGTCTTCAATTTTACTTTGATCACTCTTCTTTAGAAGTTCTCAGTAAGCTTTTTTTTTTCTTTTTTTCTTTTTTTTTTTTTTTTTTTTTTGGTAAAGCTTGAGGTTTTGAAATATTACATTTTTAACCTGATTTTTCAAGCCTCATCTCAAGGATTTAATAGACACGATAGCTTTCATAAAGCAGTTATCAAATGTTACAGAGGCTTCATAAGGACAAGGTGTTTTTATTATTTACATGAGATTTCTAAAGTTACATGAAAATAACTTTTTTTAGGAGCCATGTTAAATGACCATTTCTAAATTATTCAACATGAGGACATTAACACATGCTTTTGTTGCCAGACTTCTCTTTTCTGAGATGGAAGAATCTATTTAAAGTGAACTGGAGATTAAATGCTGTCATTGTCAGCCTGAAAAGTTCATGCCTTGTGACAGAAGCAAATTATTCAGAAACACTACAAATGTAAGAAGACTAAGGTTGATTTATTAAGACCATTTTAAAAGAAATACACGATTTTAGATTATTATCATCATTCACTTTTTCACAGTAACTTCTGTACTATCGTATTTGTTTCTAAAATTCAAAACAAGCATTCACATCTTCAGTTCAGTAAGTGAATTCTTCTTGCATATAAGACCCAGGATCTCTGGTTTATATCCACTGTACACAAATGAATGTCACATAACAAAATAAAGTGAAAAACTGCAATTCTCCAATTGTTTTCCGTTGTTCTATGTCCAAGCTTTAGCAGTGCTGAAATAGCAGGATGATGTAGTTCATCACCCAGAGGTGCAGTAATATTATGTGCATTGTCAGTAACGGCAGTGGTCCTGATCCTGCTGAAGACTTGGTCACTGATTTACAGTGGAACAGCAACAATCTCAGGAAGCAGTCTTGGGTATCTAGAAACTGCACCTCCAGCAGTTCAGAATAGTAGTGAGGTTTTAAAGTGATTCCTCTGATCATCCTCACTCACTGTGTGTTGAGTTGGTTTACAGAGTGGGGTCGGTGCATACAAAAGCTGTTCTTTCTGGGGGAAATGAAACTCTTAACTTTTACTCCAACAGTATATCTACAATGTTTTGAGCCTAATCAGGGAAGGAGGATTTTGAATCACATGTGCGGTAGGCATCACCCACAATATAAACCTAGAATTTGTTTAAAAGCTGTCTAGATATGGTGCTTGAGGACATGGTGAGGTAGTGGTCCTGGTAGAGTTAGATAACAGTTGGATTTGATGATCTTAAAGGTCTTTTCCAACCATAGTGATTCTGTGATTCTATGATGTGACCATGGTGCTAACATACGGTAGCACACAGCTGAGTGCTGAGTACTGAATGGGGAGTCAGGTTCTGTTAAGACACACAATTCCAAAATGGATCCACAAAGCATGGGATCAGTAGAGAAAGCTGTGGAAATCTAAGAGCTGTAGCTAAAGTTGTGAATAATAATTAGTCCTTACAGGTGATTCTCTGCAAGGTGAGTCTTTGGATTCTGCTTCCTTTGCTCCTATCAGTTGCATATTGTCAGTGAGACTTGCAGGCTGAGATGTAATTGGAAGAACTTGATTCACTATTCAGCCATTTACAGGCATGCAAAGAAAATGTAACTGAAGTGCTTAAAATTATCCCACCAGAAGCCCAGTATGTTCATTCCACTTTTCAGTTGTGTTTTATTGGCTCAAATGAGTGTGAAGAGGGGGACATTAGCGCTGCCTAACTTCAGGCACCCATCTTAGGAGGGCAGTCTCCTTGGACTCTATAATCAATGGAAAGAGAAAGACCTTTCTGAAGGGCAGCTCTAATCGTCTAGTTTTGATGTCCAAACTCGGACTGTGGAAACATTCATATAGCAACAGAGAACCAAGCCTACTGTCAATAGAATTAGGATCTCTATAATGTAACTGCATTAAAATAGTGAATTAATGCATTTCAATGCATTAAAAATAATGGAAAACAAAATATTTTTGTACAGCATGGAGTTGTAAATAAACATAGTTATTTCATGAGAAACCCATGTGATTCTCAAATCTGATGCAAAAGAATTTTAGGTTGTAGAATTGAAGGAAAATAATCCTAAAGCTTTATAAAAATTTCATTTTTAAACTACTTGATAAACAGCAAATAGGAGAGCCCCAGCTTCAAAAAGAAAAGATCTGCCAAAGCTTCCATCTAGAGCAAGGTTAACACATGATTACAATCCATTTACTGGGACATGATAAAGTCATCTGAAAAAACCACAAAGCCCTGGAAACTTCACATTTGCTTTGGATACATATCCTAAACATAATGTAAGATATGACATTTCCTTTTTCATTTACTTATTTAACATGGAAGAAAGATGATTTTTTTTTTTTCCCTGGGATAAACAAGTATGACTGTCAACAAATTCAGAAGATAAGTTACTCTGAGTGCATTTTACAATCTTATTTATGTCCCCGAAAGAATAAAATTCTGAGGAAGGTATCTGAAAGAAGCAAACAAATGTGGATAGTTTAGCATGCAGGTTCATTCCTTTTACTTAGGCTTTCTCACGTACATTTATAGTTTTGTAAGAACATCCCATCCTGAAAAAAACCAAAACAAATAAAACATCTAATTGCTGACAGTAATTAATCTAAAGGTAATTAAGTCTAAAGGTAAGCTGGGGATGAATTGGTGCACTGCCTAAAAGGCAAAGGCCAAAAGCTTTTTTGTTTTTGAAGGACCAAAAACTAGCATAGTGTCAAATGCACTTTGGCAAAAGCCCAGCTTCTTGCATATATATGTAAGCTTCACAGCTTTCCCACTAGAAGCAGATGCATCAAGAGAAAAAGAATCGCACCCAGTTCTGTTGCACTGCACAAGAGCAATGAATACTACAGATGTAATCATTGCAATATGTCTTTGGTTACATTAATATAAATATCATAACTAATCTCCTGGCATTCATTTCACAGGCACTGTGCAAAGACGTACACACCTATGCAACAAAGTTATTTATTATAATGACTGACACCCATGTCAGAAAGCTAACCCATCTTGCAACACTTTCAGCCCTGCAGGTACTGAAATGCCCAGTTCCACTGTTTATTACATCTTTTCATCCCATTAAAAATTAAGGCTCCTACTTGTCTTGAAGTAGAGGCCTTAATAAGCATATGCTCACTTAATAAGTGTACATGCAAGCGTATGCATACCTGCTAGGCTTTACAGGTTTCAGTGGGACCGATTATATGATTACACCTCATTATATTGATTAACATTGTGTGGAAACAAATGTTCCACAGATTTCTTTACAGTCCTGGTCTAACTTCATTAAAATGAATACATGCAGTCCCTAGAAGGTATGACTACACAATGAGTAGTCAAGGAAGATGACTCTTCCCTCACACAGCCTTTGGGTGCTGTGCCCTCAGGAAGTGAACCCGGCTTCCAAAACAGGTGTTATAGCCAGCAGACAGATGTCATTAGATGTTGGCAGATATGGTGTGCACAAAAGATGTCCTGAGAACAAGTACAATGGCTTGAACTCTATGCTCTGCCTTGCCTTTAGGCCTGGTCATTGTTGTTGTCTATTTCCCCATTCAGGATCCAGCTCGCATCAGTCGTAGCTTTGGCCCAAGCCATCTGTCCTTCCTGCTGCTCTGTCTGCTCCTTCTCCTGGATCCATGTCATGAATTGTGCTCTCTGGTTTTAAGTTTAGCTACGCTCTTATCAAGGTGCATGCAGGCTCCCTGGCTCCTTGGTGCCAAACCCTACCTCCATGCTTGCCTTGTTCTGTTAGGCTAATGAGTATTATGTCTCTGGTTCTTGATTTCAGATTGCCTTAATTACATCACCTGGCTCCTGTCTCCACCCAGACTCCAGCCTGGGGCCTCACTATGAGGCTTGCAACACCCATGTCCCGTCATAACAGACTACACGGACAGGTGCAGACAAACAGCAGCCTGTTTCACTAGTGCTCCAAGCTGGGCAGAAACAAGCTAGCCTTGGTCTAGGAGCCATACACCTATATTACCTGAAAGGAAGAGCTCTTTTATTTCCCGACAAGATACCCAGCAGCTTGGAGAACAGACAAACTGAATCCAAGCTCTGTCTATACGTGCTTGGTTAGACATACTGTTTAAACCTATAGTAACTTTTAGGGTACAGAGTAAATTTAAATACTAAGTAGAGACAGACTGTGTAGATGTCTCAAAGGTTTGTCTAGATGTTGAGCAGCATCTCTCATGACACATAGGTAGACAGAAGTCTACTGTGTTGGTCAGAGAGGACCACGGCAGAAAGATTTCTACTAAACTTTTTAAAAGCTGGTTTTAGCTTACCCAAGAAGATTATCTATGTTCACCATGCCATTCGGGTGAAGCACAGCCACTGTATTTAATTACATTTGGTTATCAACCAAATTCTAGTCTGAAGCAAATTTTTGTGAATTAGTTGCCTCTGTGTGTTTCAGCAGAGCTAGTCTGGACTTTCTCAAACCCAAATCTTGCACCTGAAGTAATAAGATATGAAGCTTAGGCCTTTATGCAGTATTGTTAAAATAGTTCTATACCAGCTGATGATCTGATCCTGTATAACTTCCACACTAGCAGCTGAAATATCTACAGATACAGAAGATGCCAGAAATATGTGTTTGAGCTCCCTTAAAACTAACGGGCTTGGCTACTGGTAGTACTATAGCCAAAGCTGCATAAAGCTCAAATGTTAACTAGGACAGGCTAATTTGGACTTTATTTTAGACTCAATTTAGAATTTTGCAGCTTAGGCCGAGGTTTGTGCTTGCATAGCTTGTACCCAAGCCAGGTAACACAAACCTAAGAAAGCCACTGTACACTGGAATCATTAAAGCAAACATTGAATCTACATGGTGCCTATTGTATGTTTTAAAAGCAAATGAAGCATTTATTAACTTCCATATTGTTCCTAATACCCTAGAATAGGGGTATTAGAATCCCTATGGGGTTTCTAGTGAGACCACTCAGAAGTGCAATGTGAGCAGCAGTGAAGGATCTGACCATAAATGCTTTCAAGCATGTGACAGAGACAGAGACTTTTGTGCTTTTGTTTCTAGGTAACTGCCTGTTTTTGTTTAACTGTGTTTTGATTATGGTATGGAGCTCGTTTAACACTGTATGGACAAATGGCATGCTGTATGTTATATTTAGCTTTATCTCTACATATGAGGACCACGTGGGGTAATTGCTTCTTTAAGGCCTGATCCTCATCTCCTTACTAAGGCTAAAGTGTGAATCTGTGGGAACATTATATAACAGGGGAATCTGATTCCAGATAGACACTGGAACGGACTTCCAGAGGAGGTGGTGGAGTCGCCATCCCTGGAGGTGTTTAAGGAAAGATTGGATGTGGCACTTAGTGACATGGTCTAGCTGATGTCATGGTGTTGGGTCTTTGTCTGGACTTGATGATCTTGGAGGTCTGTTCCAGCCTCAGAAATTCTGTGATTCTGTGATTCAGATCTGTTATAATATGTTTAACCTGAATAAATAGTTGGGCTGGAAACTGTCTGTGTTGTATAACACCACAATAAGTTAACACATAATTAAATTTCAGATTTTGGAACCTTTACTGGAAATCATTTACTTGCATAAGTAACTTCAGTGGGCTATTAGTGGGAGCTAATGCAAACACTACTTGTACTTGGGTACAAGTAGGAGTTCCTAAATCAAGCATTGAATACATAAATGCCTTAAAGAAAAATAAATTAATGCATCTAGACATTCTCTAGACAGAGAAAGTGTCTAGTGTGAGCTACATATGTATCACCTTTACAATTATTACATTTCTATTAAAAAGCTGTCATTAGAACTGCTGCATATATTTTGATTATAAAATACTAAGAAATGTGTTTTCTTTTGTGCTTACTGGTGCTGCAGAGAAGTGTGAGTGTTACATGATGCTAATTGTATGCAGGTATGGTTGCAGGATGTTCCTGGTTTGTGTAGGGAACTGCCCAGTGTCTCTTTGAAAGCAAAGATCTTCTGAAATGAGCAATACTGAAAAGCAGTGACATAGATTTTGAATTTAAGTATGGATTAGCTATTTTTTACAGAAAGTTGATATTGGAATGCTACTTTATTAATTTTTACACTGTTTCCTTTTCTGCAGTAGTTAGGCCTCTTCTCCAATCTTGTTTAAATACAAACTGATGAGAGAGTTGGGCCAGATCATTCTCTTTTTGAAGTGATTGTTTGACATTTCTTTTCCTGGGAGTAACAGTATGATTTGATCAAGAGCATAAGATTTAATATTATGCACAATTTAAAAATTATGCAAAGCCTACGGTTTTTTAAATATAAGAGCCCACAGAACTGTAACACAGACATTTTAGCACAGAAATCACTTTAGTGTTTTCTAACACACAGGAGTGTCTGTATATTTTTCATAGCAAAACTCCCACTGCAAAAGAAACGGTAGTATCGGATGCTTGATGTCCAGCAGACTTTTGTATCTTTATTAAGGCTTTAATTTAAATCTCTTAAATCTTAAACTGTGAACACTGGGAGTGATAAGATTCTAATTAATGTGATCAAAATTGTTTATTCAGCTCTTGAGGTTTAAATACAAGCCAAGGTCAGAAATGCAAAACTAAGAATTTTGAGTTACTTATCCTGTGTAAAATCAAGATTCTGATGCAGAGACAGAAATGTTCCAGTTTCCTATTATCTATTCTACTTATCATCCCACAGTTCTAAATAAGTAATCAAATAATTAATAATCAAAATAATTGAAACAATTCAATTTTAAAATTGCATCTTTAAACTCTAATTATATACACAAGTCAAAAGCTAATTTTACTGTTATTAATCTGGTTGAAATAATGCAACTTCACATCCATCTATCAGGCCATTAGTCTTAAAATAAGTGTGATGTAGAACTTTTTCAGGACAAGCCTTTACTTTCTTGAAATGGTTCCATTACAGGGATAGAGCAACAAAATGCACATAAAGAAAATTAGAAGTTGAGGAATGCTTAACGTAAGCTGGAGTCAAAATCAGGGGCTTAGATCTTGGTTAATTCTTGAAGTATACCATGGCTGTTTCATAACCATAAAGAAGCAGCTATACGGGAGCTGCATGCAGAGAAGAGCCCATGACTCAAACATTCCTTGGGAGGAAGGGGCAGGTGAACATGGGAGATGACCTTCACCATTGTCTGTCTGTGACTGAGGGGTGTTTCAGCTGAGGTCCTGCTTTGCTTCATGCCCACATACTCCCAGGACTGAGTGTGTGCTAAGTGCATCCATTCAAAATTGTTGCTTTTTAGAATGAAGACTGCCAGGAATGAGGAAGTTTTTTTATTATTTAAGATGAAAACGATCTAGCCCTCCAGTCACTATTGTGCTCGCACAGCATCCAATTTGCCAGATGCCATGTGGAAACAAACAGAAAGTGAAACAAAAGACATCTAGATTATCTCCACGGAGAAGACAAAACGGTGGGTAAAGGAGCATGGGAAATTAACTTGGCAGTCCTCACTTGCCGTACTCTAGTTAGCAGATTTATTCTCCACAATCCAGAATCCAGGACACCAAACCATTAAAGAAACCTTCCCAGAGGGGAAAAATGACGACTTAATGGTCACAACTAGAACTGTGGGTGAGATTTCACATGATGTTTGAGCCTATATGATGTCTCCCTGCTTCTGAGGAGAGTGACTCTGTCCTTTGTCAGGCCTAGACACACACTCCCAACTCTTCTGGAAGCCTCCTGTCCCTCTTTTATGATTCTGCTTAGTTTGCTCCACCAGCAGAAAACAAGCTAAGCCAAAAAGTGAATAGTCTGTCAGCATAGACAACTCACTCGGGTGTCAAATGAACACCAAAGGGAACAGTCAATGTCTGTGCATCCAGAGGTAAGGAATGGGCAGTACAAAATAAGGAAGACTGGTCCTTTCTGGGGCAGTAACCTGCCTGTTTCCATTACCTAGTGAAACCTTGGCCTAGGTATCTGAGAAAACACTGGAAGAGATGCCTTTCTCTCAAACAGAATTCTCTGTCTTAAATCCAGAATGTTTAGGGAAATAATAATTTTTGGCTAATATATAGGGCTTAGAGCTTTTTCCTCATCTTACACTAAGTGACTAAATAATTCTTTGGTGGGAAGAAACTGGTTTTGAGTTATATTAAGCATCTGCTAAAGGAAAAGGATATTTAGAGGTCTCTTCTCAATGGGGCCTTTTGAGTTATTGTGAAGACTGAACAGGGTTGAAAGTCATAAGTCTGTCAAACCAGAAGCCATTTAAGAAGATTATGAAGGGTACATCTCTGTGCATCCATGATATAGGCATTAAAGCTTCTGGTGTACCTTAGCTTTACATTAGTGGCTGCTGCAGATTAATTTTGCCTCAGTTTGTCTCAACTGAGTCACTCTCTTTTGAACTAAAAGGATGAAACAATTCAATTTCTTTATGGCCCTGTGCTAAGGAACAATAGGAGACCACCAAAGGAGGTGCTTGATGGTTTGGGATGAAGTCTGATCAGTTAAACTGAGGAGTTACCTACAGAAGTAACTTTCCATAGCAAACATAGGGCCAGTAACAAACACAGGGGACAGGAAAGCAGCAGTGGAAGGGTTTATTAGGGCACTGATCTACTAGAAAAAGTAATTTCTGAGACAGGAAACTGCTTTCAGATGCTTGTTTCTGTTGAATTCAGGGAAACAGGCCTTTATGAATACCAGCCAGATCTCTTAAAAAAAAAAAAAGCTTGATTTTTCTTTTCTGTCTGAAAAGGCTAAAGGATGACATTATGTTTGTCACAGATACAGGTGTGTTATTGATGTTACTACGTTGATAAGACTAAACATGATGTGAGCATACAGTTTTGTCATATACTCTGCTGGCTCATAAAAATAAAGCCTCCCATGAGTGGCAGGGCATACTCCTAGATGTCTAAAATCCAGGCCAAGTTTATTCTCCAGCCATGCAGAGATTTTTAAACCTCAAGTTAGAGAAAGGACATTTTTATATACCAAAAGAAGTATGTTAAAAAGAAATTCATATACCTTCTGGTAGGAGAAAGGCAGAAATTGAAGTATATGGCTGTCAATAACTCGAGTATATGTATCTTTGCATTGTGAGTGAGAAGCTAGAACGGTTTTTCTTTAGTTTCTCTTTGTCCAAATTGTCCTCCTGCAGCTCTGGAAGTATGTTTCTCAGCTGTGATATGTTCAGAATGCATCTCATAAGGAACATCTTGCATGCATTTCAGGGGGACAGGTCATTCCCTTCCCCCTCAGTATTTAAACTGTGTGTTTCAACGGTACTTGACTCAAGCCACACAGAATACTGGAAAAGAAATACTTTATCTGCAGAAATGCTGGATAGGGGTTCATAAAAGTTACTGTAAGATTATTTGGCCTTTTCGACAATAGAATAAAGCAAAGATACTTGTTCTCAACAGCAAGAGGCCAAAATGGACAACTGTCACAGCAGAGCTTCTAACACTGTGTCTACATCCATATACACACAGCATTCCCTGGACTGAAGAGACTGAATAGAAGAAGAGCGCCTATATTTCTCTTACACAACATATGTCTCAGTTCTGTTTTTTCATGAAGTGACTACACAAAACTTTAATTGAAAGTAAGAATGGTTTTCTAAAGTCAATTTTATAAATAAGTATTTCCCTGTTTCTAAAGGACACAGTGTTACTTTTTACTAGCCAAGAAAACTATTTTTAGCTTAACCCATGGACTGTCAAAATTGTCAGTAGACCAAATGCTGGTTTAACAGATGGATACATGTAGAAGTATGTGAGAGCATCTCTATGTGAATCAAGTTTAAATGTTAGCTTGCCTTGCCATCCAAGAATATGGAGACAGCAATCTGTGTGAATCTCACAAAAAATGATGGGAAAAGACACCATTTTAAATCTGATTCAGAACTGCAGAGTTTATAAAGATATGCCCTGGTTGCTATGGTAGTTTTAGTTTTGGTTTTGGTGACTCAGGATTATGCAGCATCAAAAAGTAACCAACCTTGAAACGTGGGGTTTCTGTGTAAGAATCTTAATCAGAACTGACAAAATCAGAGTGAGAAGTCTGCTTCTGACAAAATTTACTTTCAAATTTCGATAGCACTTCATCCATATTCTTCTTATCGCTTTTTTTTTTTTTTAATCTGGGTAAGGAAAGTACCAGAGTTTTCACTGTTACTTGTGCAGGTTTGTCACACGTTCAGAGTAGAGTGTACACCAGATTGAAAAAACAGAAAGGACTATGACTACCAAATAAAAAAAAAAAAAAGAAAGAAATGCCTTATTCTTATGGCAAGTATCTCTGTCACGGCCATTTCATGTTGAAAAGGGTTTTTATATTTTCTTAGTCCATCTCTCCTCTTACAATCCATAAAAATCTGGTAGAGCAGTGGAATAGGCTTCCCAGGGAGGTGGTTGAGGCCCCATCCCTGGAGATAATTAAGCTGAGGCTGTGCGAGGCTCTGAGTAGCCTGGTCTAGTTGAGGGTGTCCCTGCTCACTGCAAGGGGGCTGGACTAGATGACCTTGGAAGGTCCCTTCCAGCCCTAGCCATTCTATGATTCTACAAAAATCTGGAGGATTTATTAGACAGCCCTGTGTCAATATAGACAGTATTTTCCACTATTTCTTCACGTTATCCATTTTCTCCCAGAGCTGGAGTTGATGAAATTAACTTCCATATATTAGTTTTCTTCACTGGGAAGTGAGAAATGTTGGGACAAAATTCTTAGAAGCTCCACTATGTCTGTTGCTGTTGAAGATGAAAGACAAGACAACAACTATCCTTAGGAGGTCAGAACAAAAATTCTACACCCCAGAAGATGACTATTTTGGGTAATGCAAGAGCTGTATCTGTGTATTTCTGTGGTCCAGAAGCCTGCATGAAATAGCTTTCAACAATGGTTGTAATACTTTTAAGAAAAAATGGAAAATGAGAAAGGACACTGATAACAATCTCATTGTTAAATCATTTTATTGATCACTTGAAGCATGCCATCAAATTAGCTAAAAATATACACACGCAAAGATGCTATCTCTGCAAATGTTTACATGGTTACCTCTATAGAAAAGTAGTCCTGATGAATTCAGTGCTAGTATTTGTATCTGGAAAATAACACATTCCGTCACCTTCAGTGCACCTATGTACAGAAATGCAGAGAAAGAACTTTATAACATATCTAGTAGGGTGGGTAGTATGGTAGAGATACACCAGAACAGCCTGATAAAACTAGGTCTACTTAGTATGTCCTTAAGTTGCACACATCAGGTAACTAAAATGGTATCTCTCTTGCTAACATACTATTATTACTGTAAACGTACACACACACTTATGCAGTTAGCTAATTCAATCTTGTGATACTGTCTTGCAGTAATGACTGTGTTAGGACAAATCTTATATTCACTTTCAATATGGTCTTCAAAGAGAGATGTAATAGATAGGGTTTGGTCTAACACTCTGAAGAGCTGAATTTCACCCTCTATACTTACGGAGATAACTGGAAAAGAATATCAGACCTCAGCAGCAAATCTTGGTAATTGTATATGTTAATCTCAATTAGTACTGAATTAGAAGCTGTAGATGGTCTCATCTCCTCTCATCCTCATCAACGATTTTGCAATGAAATTGCATAACATTAAACTGGTAGGATGGGGTATAGAATATGGCCCAGTATGCCTTTACTATTGAAGTAATCAACTTTTATGTGAGATATGAAATATGAAAAATGCAGAAATTAAAAACAATTTTAAAGAATTATTATTATTACTTTTCTCCATATTCCCTTCTTATTCCAAATTTCATTGAATACAGAAAATGTGAACAATTTCAGAGATTAACTGGTTTACATGGAGCACAGCTTTACCTTTTCTTAAGGAAGAACATATGCTTTCCTACATCACATTCAAGGACCACAAATAATGTACTGAAGGGCACATGGCTATCTGGGAAAGAAAGGCATATTATACTCCATATATATGGAATATCTGAATGAGTTATACATTGCCCATGGGGTCTGCAAAAATCCTCACACAGAACATAACTCCTAAATGAGGTGTCACCCAAAAGAAATGAAAAAGTCAAGGAAAAATTGAGTCAAGAATGTAGAACAAATAGCTGCAATGTAAGGAAAGACACTTGCTGAAAAGCTGGAGTGGAATCAGTGAAAAATGCTCCGGGGAAAACAACAAAAGGAAAGTATTAGGTCCAGTCTTTAAAACCAGACTGATACAGAGAATTGGGTATGCTTTCTGAGATGTAAGACTTTTGCATTTTGCTAAGAAGCCAAGAAGAGTGAGCTGAAGGAGTTAAAGGAGGATCCATGACCTTAAAGGAAAAGCTGAGCTGGAGGAATGAAGTTAAGGAGAGGGGACTAGAGCTTGGATGGAAACCTAAAAACCTGCCCCATGACAATGAACTTCCTAAGAGAGTACATTTTGAGTGAGTGTCTATCAGTTTGCCTAATCAAGTGCTGATAAAGCGCTTGGTTTAAATATTTCCTGCTGAAATTGGTGTATTACATTCTTCGTCATTCTTCAGTGGTTTCTTGGAAGAGTCAAATTTTCAGATAGCCAACTAACAGAGGGAAAGAGAGAAGCAGCATGTTGGGGAGGCTACACGTAAAGCATCAGGAAAATCTGGGGAAGATCTCAGCTGTTCAGCTTTTAGCTTGTGTTATCTTTTTCTGGGTTATAGTCTTCAGTTCCTTTGAAAATGGAGAGTCTGTCCATAAGGAAGTTTGCCCACAAGGAGACAAGACCACAAGACTGCAAGCAGGCGGCTGGAGCCTGCACAAATCCCCTCTAGATGTGAGTCAGTCAATGCAGCCAAGCTCCCAGCTAGTAACCATCCATTCTGGGCTGATGGTACCAGCACTACACCAAAGCACAACTCAATCACCCCTGTGAATCACCCTGAAGTGCATGATGCAGATTCAGCCATACTTTCAAACCCAGGAGCCTAAACTGTACCTCTGGATAGTCACACAAGCTGTCAAGGGAACGGTATTAATTAGGTGCCAGGTAATTGTTCATCCATCTACCCAGACTGCAATACTTTCTCTGGCAAATCTTTCACCCTGACTACAAGATGTTGACTTCCATTTCCGATCACAATGAATTGTCAGTGCATTGTATCTCCTGCACTGCTATATGAGTAAACCTGATGCATAACTATATCCCTATCTCCAGGTGAAAATCTGTTCTGAAAACCATTAAGAACAACACATTGCTGCAGGTACCTTAACAACTACTACTTCTAGTGAAATACCACTGACATTTTTATCAATAAAATGGAAAATAAGAAGCCTGAGTAGGCTGTGAGAATGCCCACTGTAAGGAGGAGACATTGTAATTAGAAAAGAACAAACTATGGAAAATTTGAAGTGTATGAGGTTTGGTGACCCTCTCAAACTATACTTTGTCTCCTATAATTAGATGAAAATAAAATCTTTTTTACAGTAAGTTCAAACCCACATTTTATCCCCAGACATGATTCATTTTAAAACAAAATACATATTGCTTTTAGCTAAAGAAAACATGCTATGCATGGAAATCAATTTACTACGTGTAATAACTTGGTTCCTAGAATTCACAACTCCAACCGACCACACTTTGGTCTTTGTATCTTCAGTTGCTGAATGGTCTGTAAATAGTTTTCTCTCAACGGAAAAGATGGTTGTGCCACCTCCAGGTTTTCAGGTAATAGAAGTGAAATTTAAGTGAAATAGACAATGATCACAAGGATTTGTCCACTGCACGCAGAAGCGTCAGGGCAAATGGGAAGGAGACGGTGCCTTCGTACAGACAGCTGCCCTAATGCAGACATGGCCGACTTCCCAAAACAAAGGATCCTCACTAAGCTGCCCCGTTTCTTTCCTTCTGGCCTCCACGCGGCTGCATCTGCCCCACGTGCCAGCGCAGGCAGAGACGCCGATGGTGTCGTATGGGACAGAGAGGTGGCTGTCAGGGACGGGCAGCACCTCTGACCAAGATGCCCGGTCAAGTGTACTGTGCAAAAGCCCCTGGGAGACACATGCCCAAAGCCTGGCTTTGGTTTTCGGGTTTCAGGCCGAAATATGGGACACCCAAACAGCAGCGCTCCCTTTGCCCACACACTTCGTTCCGGACAACCACGGCCCCGGTCACCCTTCGGTCACGGCTGTTTTACTGGCAAGGACCACAGCGCT
>VWZY01005844.1:586963-601790 GCA_013399075.1 Chloroceryle aenea
GGCTCGCCTCGGGGGGCGCTTCCTTCGGCAGTCTCTTGCCCGGGATCCCGGCTGCAGCTTCCTCCTTCCCCCTCTCCCCGGTTTCGCAGTAATTGAGCCGGTTAAACTCCGCTCGTTTTTGCGAGCGGGCATGTGGGGAGCCGAATCATCTATTTCTCTCCCGTTCCTAAGGGGAACCAGTGTTTTGTTCCTAATATAGAAACGTGTATCAATAACAGGCGGCTTGCTTCCTTCAGTGATGGCTTCTGCCGCAGTGTGAAGCTGAACTTTAAGGGGAGCGGGGCTCTTACATTTTTTTCTTTCGTGCGTTGGAGAGCAGTGAAAATCTGAATCCATATTGCTTTGTTCTGGTGTGGGTATGTGGGAGGGAGGTGGGTACTGAGGGAGATAACTTTCACTTGGGGCAGGGGGGGGAATAGAAGGGAAACTCTCTGTGAAGTTTCCTCAAAATGGATGCTTTGTGCATGTTGAACTTCATAGCAGTCTGATTGGAATCTCAAAACGTTAGCCAAATAAGGAAAGGCTGTGGCAATCCGGAGATAATACGGGTTTGCCTGAATAGTTTTTGTTTCTCTAGAAGGCCAAAAGCTTTCACATGATATTAGAACACTGGATCAAAAAAAGGCAAAAAGAAAAAATATATATAAAAAAAAACTTTGACGGGCTAGCTTCTTCATCTTAAGTTTGGAAGCTGTTCAGTAGTTTAAAAAATACAATCTTAATAATCAGCCTACATCTCATGATCAAGTAGAAATCTTCCCAAAATGGTTAGACAAGGTAATTAGGACATTGTTGTTATATAGTGCTTTTCTTAAATACACCACCTCATTTTTGTTTAATGTATTGTATCCATGGCCGGTATCCATATAGATTTTTTTAAAGGAAGTGAGATCCTACCAATATATAAATTGCCCTATAGTACTGGATAGAATCCTCTCTTGGACACAAGATAAAAATTTCTACTTCTTTTTGCTCTGTTTACAACGGAGCAAGTGACAGCTTACAGGAAGGGGTATTATTGGTTTACTTTCAGTTGTGAACTGAACTGGAAGAACTAATGTATGTTGTGGTTAAGCTTGTCAGCACGTTACTGCAGCGTGGTTACCTGACTTGAGGCTAGCCTGTCACTTCACAGTGAGGTTTTCTGTATTTATCCTCCTCTAATCGAGTTATGATTGCTTCATGCTTCCGGGGAGCTCTGTATTAAAGTTATACCTTAACTGGTTAGATTGCTGGGTCTACAATTACGGTACTCGAGTGATTGGTAGGAAGGGATGACGTTTAAGTTAACTCTGTTGTTAGAGATGACTGCTGTTATCTTTCTTCATGAAGTCCAGATGGCATTTTCAAAATGTCTTTAATACAGCAAGGCTTTCAAGATCATTCTGAGTGTATTCTTCCCCCCTCTCTTTTTTTTAATTTATTTTTTTAAACCTGTAGTCAGCTTGCAGTTTGCAAGTACAAAGTCTAAGGGAGCAGAGGTGAAGATTTACATCACTGCTAAAACTCTTGCTTTCTCTCCTCCTTCTCCTCTCCCGTCCTCTAGTGATACCAAAGAGCCTTTTTTGGTATTGTGATACTAAAAGCAAACAAGAATATAAATTATGAAGTTATAAACCTCTTGAGGCAGTCCAGTAAACAAATGTTACCTGTTGCTATTAGTCATACAATAAATCCCTGCCAGTGACCAACTTTGAAGGTTTCGTTTTGTTTTTAATCAATAAATTGTGTTTTCCTCTAATGCCAAAAAGATAAAAGGTGTAGATCATGTGTGATGTACACTATAAGATGAATTTATTTAATAGGATTGGGCTGTGACATGGAGCAAAGCTATCGTTCCCAAAGGAAACTTTTCAAAAACTTGTCTTTCTTCCTTACAGTTTTGACTGACTGATGTCAGTTGTGGTGAAGTCATTTTGCTGTGTTTAAATAAAACTGCCATGGTTTACTGTTGCTTTGTGGCATCTTGTTTGGTTGAGGTTTGGGTTTTTTTGTGATGGCAGATCTCATGAGATAAATGTATTCCTGTGAAGTATTTTTTTTTATCTTGTCAAAGATAAAGTGACTCTACCTTTTTTTGCGTTCTGTTGTTTTTATCTTGCATCTCTTTTTGCAGTTCTTGAGAACAAATGCATATACCTGAAATAGCAATAAAATTAAACCTTAATGTACTATTCAGCCTTTGTTTTTTCTGCTACATATGACCTATAAAGGAAGAGACTTAAGCTGTTTTTTTGGTTTTGTTTTTTTTTTTTTTCCTTCCCCAGCCCAGGTGGTTGGAAGTTCTTAGGAGAAAATATGATTAATCCTGAAATTCTGGTGAACTTCAGGTCTAGTCTTTAATGGAGCATCAAGCTTTACAACTAAATCTATTACCTAAACTTTTCCTATATCAGTGTTAGAGAATGCCATCACCAACAGAAAGATTTATGTAGAATTGCCTCTCTTAATATATATGGCAAAGAAAAAATTGCAGTTGCCTTGGTAGCTCAGAGGAGGAAGGGGGAGAGTATGTACATGCAGGGACTTCCTTTGTGTTGTGACACTCCCAGTGAGTGGTTTGGGTTTATATTTGTATGTGTGTAAATGAGTGGACTTGAGCACATCATACCTGAGGACATGTCAATTACATTTCTTTGAGTTAAAGATCTTGTAGAAGGGGGAAATTTTGTCATTAGATGATAATTAATATTCCTTTATGTATTGTTGGATTCAAATGTTATTCTCTTTACAAATTTATATGAGCATAAATTCAGATTAGGCCTTCAGCACAAAGGGCAAAACTGGGTATACACTTTTTCTATCTGTGGGAGACATATGCAGCATAGGGAATTGTAGCAGGATGGTATGTATTCTGCTGCTGTATTCTGCATTATATATATTGTGTGCATATGTCTGTAAGACCAGAAAAATTACTTTTAAATTAGACCTTAAATTTACAATCAGATGTCTGTTCATTAATTTAGTGGTGATTGAAGCTGATTGTTATTAAATATTGCATTCCCAGACAGTTATCTCAGAGGATGAGGTCTAACACATAGTGCAGCTTTTCTAGTCTGCTTTAACAAGTGATTGTAAGAACAACTGGAGAGAAAAGAAGCCCAAAGGAGATCTCAGTTTAGTAGCCTCTCAGTTTAACTGTGACTGCAGGGGTGGGGGGCAGCAGGGCGTGGGTGGGTGTGCAAAGGTGGCATATTCTGAAATAATGTTAAGAGGAGACGATACACAGTTTTCAATAAAATGTGGTCCCTTCTAGGACAGATGTATTTAGTTGGAGTGGGATTCAATTCCGTCACCCTGAAAGCTTAGCACCTAGCCTTCCTCAGAGTTTGGACGCTCTTCTTTTCTCTCCTTCTGTGAAAGAGGACTTGATTCAGTAGCTCTGATCAGAATTTATTGCATAAGTGTCTGAAAGTTTTTTCCCTAAAAGTTAAATAGGCCTTTGTACTGGAGAGGGAAGCCCACCCTTTCTGGGCAGCACCATGGGAAGGCTGCATGCAGTGGGGAGGGACTAATGTGACCAGTTTCCTGGAAGGCTGGATTTCCTGCACACACTGCTCTCCTGGGAGAACAGGGTGTGCACTGTGGAGTACCTGCACGCTCCTGATAAGGCAGCTGGGATTAGGCAGTGGTTGAGTATGACAGTTTATGCAGACTGCTTTTTGGCTGCACTTTTTTTCCTTGAGGCTGCTCAGATTTAGTAGGTACTAACCTGTTTTTTTGGCCTCATCTCTCTGTGTGAGGAAGAGAGTGCTGTGGCCTAATTCCACCACATATCATGAAACAAGCACATCTTGCTGTCTTCATCTTGCCTCTTTCTGGGGACAGTACTGCTTTGGAGGTAATCTAAGGGAAATTGTCTTGTCTGTGCATGGAGATCATTGATTACTGTCTTTAGTTTTCATTGTTGAACACCAAGAGAGGCTTCTAATACTTACTGAAGGATTTTGTGTGCTCTTTTGTTCAGGACAAGTACAGTTTAATTAAGCAAAGTTCCCCAAAGGTCATCTCTCTGTTGCAAATGTCGGTGTCTTTTGCTACTCTTCCAAGTACTAAATTGAATATGAAGCTGAGACTGTTTTACTAACATTATAGTTATATATTAATTTGCAAGCATAGCTGTATGCACTGTTAAACAGAAATTTTTATTTGATGCCACTGCTGTAGGACTCTGAGGTGTTGATCCCTCAGTAATAATAAGGATGCAGAGAAACACTTCAAGTGTGTTTAATTTAATGCTTACTCATTCTGATTAAGGACAGTTTTTGCTGTCTGGGCTCTGTGGGATTTATTTCTTTGTTATGAATTGCCTGCCTTTGAGGAAGTTTCTGCAATAGGTATGTGAAAAATTCTGTCAGGACTCGTGGCAACATTCTCATAGTACCTGATATGGTAATCAGGTACTATGAGAATGGCATCAGCTGTTGTACTCTTCACAGCATCCTTTCGAACAGTAAGAAGTGATGAAAAAGGGACAAAATCTACCAGCACTGGATCCCTTTGCCTTAGGACTTGATAGAGGGCATTAAGACTGTACTGTCGTGATCCTTTTTGACAAGTGATAACACAGGTCATGTATTTCATCTGGGGCCATGTGGAACATGTCAACTCATAAAGCAAAGAACAGCCTGCTGCAGTCTTAAATTTCTAGGGTGTTTGCATCATAGCAGCAGCACCAAACAGCCAAGCGTAAGGAAGGCACGGAAACAGCTCAAAGCTGACTTAGTAACCTCCAAGCTGTGACTTATGCATTGTTCTTCTGAAGAGTGATGAAAATGCTCGTGTGTAAACTTATTAATTTTTCAAGACTGTCTAGTAAGAGAGCCTCCTTTCCTGCAGAAAGGTTTGTTCTCAGTTACGAACCTGATGCCTAAATCTCACTGTTTGGAGGGGGGGAAACAACCTCCCACCCACCAAACCCCCAATGTGGATGCTGTAGATGATGTACATCTGAGAATTTTGAAGTAATTTGCTCCGCTTGTATTATTTTAGCCTGATGTATTTATTTTTAATTCTCTAGCTGTAAAACAAAATACAGCAAAAATGAGTCCTGAAATAAATCTGATGTTGACTTCACTCAGTGCTTGGACTACAAAGGGATATTTGTTTAAAATCCCATTTGTAACAGGAGTTGGGTCTGTGTGGGCCATAGATCTTCCTCTCTGCAGTTACAGTAGCTAGATTCAGATTCTACAGTATGTATTTAACTTCCTTCTCATCTTGTCATCAAAGATATTTATTTTTTTTACCTTTTGAAATGGAGGTAAGAAGGGGGGGTTGGGGGGCGTGTGATTCTTGGTAATATATTTTAATAGTGCAAATTTAAATGTTGCATTCAAAAGCATTGTGTTCTGCTTGGCATTTATAAAAGAAGTGAGTAACCATTTTTTCACCTTTTATAGACTCTCTCCAGGGGGTCTCTCGATGGTGTGTCAGGTTTGAATCTGGGATTTCTGTCTGGTTACATAGTAGCTTTTATTGCTATGGATATTTCTTGTTCACAATTACAACAAACCAAGTAAATTCTAGAAGGTAGTAATTGTTTTAAGTATTTACAGAAAGTTTCCGTGTTAGTGTAACTGAGATGTCTTAAACTTAACCTAGTTATGGAAGAAGAGTTCTGTGTTCAATGTAAGGATGCATTCAGCTTATAGGGCTTTAGTAATTAACAAAGCCAATTATGGGGCCAGTTTCTACTGGTCTATAGCTATGGATTTCACTGTTGCATTAATGCTGCTTTTGCAGTAAACCTTTATGTTTTTCTGTGTATTTTGGGATATTCTTGGTATTGCAACACTTTGACACCTTATAAGACTAGATGAGATGTGCTTCTGTATGCATGAATAAAACTGATGTGAACACGCTTGATTCAAGCCTTTGTGGTCTTTGTGATCTTGACCTTGTAGTAGTTGTGTTTTGTTGTGGTGGTGTACACCCTTCTGGGACTCTTGCAATCAAGAAATAATAAATAATGCCTTGCTGCTACCAGAGTGTATTATCAATATAGAGTATATGAATATAGAACATCAATCATATGAGGACATTTACCTAACAGATATTAATTACATCAGTGCTTAACAGTGTATCTATCTTCACTGATCCAGGCAACTGTAAAAATGCAAACTGGAATGCAGATGCAAAGTAGTGAAGCTGTCAGTAAGCTGAGCAGTTTATGCTGCTACTGGTTGGGTGGAGACATTCCAAGCTGCTGCACTTTCCTATATGCATTCCTGAAATGACAGTCAATGGAAAGCATGGCATAAGAGTGGCAGCATTCCGCAGCTGTTTCCTTTCTAGTAATTTCAAGACTGTAAGGATAGAACAAGAAGGCAAAAGATGAAGAGGGTACTTGGGGGTAGGAGGGAAGCATTTCTGGATTTTATGTGTGTTTTTTTTTTTTTAACTGCTTTGTTTTGACAACACCTGGTACCCATCTTTTCTGTTTCAGTTGGGTTTTTTGAGAACACTGAATCAGCCAGTCTACTTATCCTGGAAATACTGAATCTCTAGCAATTCATTCACAAAGCCAAAATTAGAGCAATATGATGAAGTCTTTGAACAAGACTGTTTCCCATTTATGCCTGAGTGGTGTTAGTACTTGGGCTTTAACAATGTATTTCTTAGACTAATGGCTTCTTTAGAACCTTTAGGTCTGTTGAACAGAGTGAAGGGTGGAGTTGGCTGGAAGAGGGTGAAACCCTTGGAAAGAAGCTTCACCAGCAAATGCGGCTTCATTTTGGGTTTACACGCGTGAGTAGGTTTGTCTTCAAGGCTGCAAGTAAATAGTTACCACATTGCTGTAACTTCTGAGTGCTTTAGTTTTACATTTGGTCTATAATGCATGCATGACCATCTATTTTAATACTAAAATATCTGGTTTTTAGGAATGGTTGTCAGGGGCCAAGTCTTGCTGATTTTTAATATTTATTTTTTTTTTAAAAAGAAATCAGTCTGAAATATCCTTTGATTTATTTTCCCAAGCTATGATTGTAATTTAGCATCTTGAATTCAAACTATGACAGCTTGCTTTGATGTGATCAGTTAACTAGTCAGGGGTGTTTACTATACATGTTTTAGTTTTGGGGTAAGTATTTAGTTTTGCTGTTGTTGTTTTACTAGAATAATAAAAGAAGCAAGTAACCATACATAGTTTAGTATACATACTTTAGTATTTCAGGTTTCTTGTACATCAGGGGATTACATGTGAGTCTTGACCTTGTGTTGTGAAATATGGTATATGCAATTTTTCATGTGAATTTAATTTTCCCGTTACTTATTTTATTCTTTCATGGAATGACCAAGATGAATGTTGGCAATACGAAGTCTGTTTGTTAATAGTTCTGCTTCAAATGTATAGGATGTACTTGCCTAACAGTATTTTTCTTAAAATTTCCGACATGAACATTTGTCAGAATAAGTGTCTTCATCTGGTAATAAAGGTGAAGACAGCTAAAAAGCGTGCACACTGATACTACGTGTGGTCAGTGCTACCTTCTGAAACACATAACTTGGATGAGGCTTTCACTGAGAAGCTGCATTCCTCTCTGAAATCCAGGATCCTTGTTGGGCCCTGTTTGAAACAAAAATGCCATCTCGGACTTCTGGCTTACCTAGTGTCCTGAAACTTCCTTTAGTGTTCTTGATTAAAAACCTATGCTTCTGTTACTGAAGTGGAAAATTTGTTACTTTAAAGCTACAAAGCGGGTTGTCCCAAGTTTTAACATAAGTGTTGTTGCTTGCAATATGTTCATGAATGTATGCAATTATAATTAAATGAGTAAGCTTAATTAAGTGAATAATCTTAATTAAATCAATGAAAGTTTTCCAAAAGTGTGTGTCCCTTATCCCAGAGATTAAACAAGCCGAAGATACTGGTAATATCTCTTTGAGCAGTTTTAATTTTTGACTACCTTCCCTGTATTCTAGAAAAGATAAGTAACCCTGCTTATTGTTACAACATTAAGGTGTTGTTTGTTTTTTTGTTTCTGTTTTTGTTTGTTTGTGGGCTGTGTTTTGTGGTTTGGTTTGGGTTTTTATTTTTGTGGGGGGATTTTTTTTGTGTGTGTGTGTTTTCTTTTTACAGAAAGTAAACTCTTAAACTTGTTTTACTATCCTCTTCTTTGGAAATCTTTTAAAATCAGTCTAGCCTGGTGCTTTAGGTGCTGAACTTGCTGCAAACTTGGACAAAAAATGAATTGCCTTAGGCTTTAATCAGAGTGAAATGTGAAGATTGGGATGACAGCATTGTGCCTGTAGGCCAGATTGGGACTTCTGTTTTTAACTAATAATCTCAGTTCTACCAAAGCATAAACCCCAATGTTTTTAGAAAGCTTGCTAGACTTCACAATTTTCTACTGCTTTCATTTTGTTCAGCTACTGCATGTGGAATTGTTTTAGGTCCTCATAATAATTTCTTATTTTTTTTCATGTTGAGTTTGTGCTTTGTCTCCTATGCAGTGGAAAACTTTCATGCTATCTCTGAAAGAATTATTTTTGTCTAGTATCAGTTTCTTGGCGTCTGAGTATGGCAGAGCAGAGAGAGTGAGTTGTGTGAACACTGGGGCTGTCAGTGGTTTTTTATTTGTGAAACTCCTTTGACGTGGTGTTCTGGTCATTTACTTTTTATGTGCTTGCTGACAACCTAGCCAAATGCTTGGCATTTGTATTTCTGTATAGCTACACTTGTATGTATGTAGTAGTATTGAATGCTAATACTTGTATGTCACAGTGCTTATCGGGTATTTGTATGCTTCAGAAAAGAAAAAACTTTCACCTATCCCTGTAAAGAAGTAACTTAACAGACCTAGTGGTTCTTGAGCTTAAGACTTGTAAGGTAGCCACAGGCAAGTGTGCGATTGCCCTTAGTTTTAGTTAAGCTGCCCTCAAACTTGGTTTTATGTGAAATAACTTCTTCATATTTTATCTGTAATTTGCAACATCCTATACATAATCTACCTGGCTTTGGCCTGATCTGTCAAATGTGACTTCAAAGAAAGCTCATGAAGTTTTTGTTTATACAAGTTTTACCTATAGCTGTGGGTAAATATAGCAGTGGTGATTTCAAAGCTACCATTTCAAAGGAGTATAGAGAACAAGTTATCGTGAGTGCCAGAAGATACACTGCATATTTTTTAAAGTGTTTTATCAGTTCCTGACCCATGCAAGGTGACGTGGGAGTAGGAGACCTCTTTCCTAATTGCTTTCTCAGCAATTGAAGGGAATGCTGTACTCCGTAATACAGTAAATAAAATAAAAAAAAAAAAAGGTGTTGATTCTGATCACAGCTCTGTGTTTGTAAGCTCAAGTAAAAGACCGGACTGCTGCAAATAAATACTACTAGGAATGTTGTATTTGCTTCTTTTCATTTTGGTACAGAAATAGTTCCAGGTATAAACATCATGAATGTAAAACTGAGAGAAGGTATCTAAACCTAATTTTATAGGTTGTATTAGCTTGTGAAAAGAAAGACCTAAATTAGAGGAACTGCAGTTGGGATCCAAGAAAAGGCTATCTTGGGAAGGTTATGCTTTAGCAACATGCACTGGATACAACTGTAGATACTAATGTGAGGTATGCAAACACAGAGCAGCTTTGGCTGCTTGTATTGCTTATTTTCTGAAAGTAGGATGAGTGCTGTGGAGGGATTGTCTTTTTCCCTAATTTCCTCTAGGGAGTTGTTCTTGAACTAGATTATCCTAGTGCTAGCCTCTGTATGTAGTTATCCTTCACTTGAAACTAGTAATTCCTGACTAATTCCTTGCTAATGGGCAAGCTTTGCACTAATGAATAGCAATGATAATCTAATTTCCTAAGGCTATAGAGTTTAGAATCTGTGTGCTGTTCTAGTGTCTAGCCAGTGTTAAAGACCATGCCGTTCTCTGATGAGGTTACTTAAACCCAAACCAAATCCAGACTATGCTTTTTTTTTTTGCCTATAGGGAAGACTGAGCTTCATGTAGTGATAATTATAGCTGACTACCATTAACTGGGAAAAAAATATAGTGTCACATATTTAGCTTGTGATGGAGTGGTAGATTTATTTCTCTGCCCCTTTGGTAGTAACAGCATGTCAGATACAACTTTTCTATTTTGATGGAGAGTAATGGACAGGAGAAGGTATTAATGTATCTGTGAGGAGTAGTCCATTGATAGGTCTGAGTATACTACAGATATAAAGAAAATTCTTGTTGGAGTAACATGCATCATAGGCTTGAAATGCTAGGTGATTTTTATGGTACTGTGTAACATACCTGAGAAGGACTGTTTGGTTCATCTTCTGGCTACTTACAGGTTAGCCCATAGTCAGGTTTCGTTCCTTGGGTGTGGTCTCGTTTAAGGCTAGAGGCTTCCCAAATTATTCGAATGTCACATTGCTTTCAGTAAGAACTTCACGCTCAGATGTGTTATTTTCCTTCTTCCCTTCAAGAAAAACTAGCATCCTGAACAAGCTCTATTACAGACTAGTACAAATATTTAATATTATTTTGAGTACAGCTGAATACAGTCCCTCAGTAAAATATCTGAGTTTTTTTTCTTAATCAGCATTTCCAATTCACAGTTCATTAAGATCATGTAAAATAAACACGAAACCTAAGTAGCAGTTACAGCATTAGTACTTGGTTATATTTCTTAAGATGCTTGGAGGGCTATAACTGATTAGCCAGTTACTCTAAATAATTGCCTTATGTATAAATCTCAACTGGTAGATTCAAATGAACTCTGTCTGTCCACTTTGAGAAGTTGGCAGTGTCCAGATTGCCATAGTAACTGCCAGTTCCTGATGTGAAGTGCCATTAAATGGACTTCTCTTCTGAACCTTCCAATCTTTAATTACAGATGTCCTATTGAAATTCAAATAATCCTACTGCAACCATATGGTGAACTTGAATTTTCTCTTGATTCTAGCATAGCTGTCCATCCTGTCAAGCAGGAATGATACAGTAACCCGAGGAGATGCTCATCTCCATGGTCAGTGCAACAGAGGAAAGGAGAAAAAAAAAAAAAAAGCCCAACTCAGAATAAGGAGGGCACACTGCATTGTGTGAAGTTTAGCATTTTGATGTGGCAGATGGATTGACTGGATAACATATTTGTGAGAGAGAAAAATCAATTAAAATAGACCTGAAGCTGGTTTTGCTCCAAGAAGCCTACCCCTGTGGGAATCACTGTACCTGTGAACAAGTTACCATAGCTTTCTGTAGCCTCATCATTAGATTTTCTGGCACAAGAAGCATAGACACAGTGGATTTTTTCCGGATATGTATGGAACAATTCCTGAGGGAATATCAGGTGTTCGTTGTCAACTTCAGTTTGACTTACAAAAACTTTACAAAAGGCAGAAAAGCCTACTGAGCCAACATATTTTATTAATATGATGGTGGATTTTAAAAACTGTTGATTCCTTAATTATTCGGCATTCTTTTTAGATTAAGTGACCTATGATGTCAGGTGTATGTCTGGATTAAAACATGAAAACAAGAAAATCCTGTCATGGAAGAACTTACATGATAATAGTCTTATTAAAAAAGTTTTTCCATTTGTGGGTTTGTTTGTTTGTTTTCCAAAATGGCATATAAATAAAAACATCAATAAAGGCTCAAGACATGCAGGCTACAAGGACTCCAATAAAAGACCAAACAGCCCTTAAAAGTAACTTTTTGTTACGAAGCCTTGTTGGTGTTGGAGTCATAGATTTTTTTCAGTGACATAGTTTATCATCAGCTACAGAGAGATGTGACACAAGTGTTTGCTTTAAGAGCTCACATGTAATTTCCCCATATTTTTTTGAAGATCCTCCAGGGACTTTGTATCTTGGCAGCTGTTTGCTTACCTGCACATAAACAAATTCTTAAGTCTTTCCAAGACTGAAATTCCTGTGACTGCTTTTGGAATGCTTTGCTGCCTTAATTTCTTTCTTTTAGGATTTTGATCACTTTTTTTATTCCTTATAATTACCTGAAACTATTTTCTGTAGCCAAGTTAAATTACTTAAGTATGTGATAATATTCTTGATGTCTTTTTCCTGTTCATTTTGCTTTGTCATGTTTTGCTGCTGATAATGTATTTGATAACATGCTTTGCACTCTGCTAATACTCAGAAGGTGTTTATGCAGAAGTTAAACAAATAACAGCCTAAGTCAACTGATTTTGACTGCTTTATTGTGGCTTAAAATGCAAATATTACATGGGTATTAAAATCATTTAAACCTTAAGCCAGAACCTTCAATTTTTAGAACAAAGATGGTATTAAATCTGTCTTCATATATTTGGCGGTTGAGCTCATGTGATAGGCTGTAAAACTGAGGTGTGTCACTTAGCTAGGTGTAACGTCACTAACTTTTTCATCAATACACTTCTCTGCTTATCTTTGGTAGCTGTCTGTCATTTACAAGACCCATATTACATTGTACTGTTGCTTAAGTTCCTCTTTGAAGAGGCCTTTTTGGCACAGACAAAGGTGAGCATGAGAGAGACAGGGTAGAAGAGTATTTCCTGTATCATAAAACAGAACAATGCCAAGATTCGATTGATTGATTGATTGATTTTTAAATCCCAGTGAATTGTGGCTTTTTTGGTGGTCCTATCTTCTTGCTCTATTTGTCTTACAGAAGCTAGATCTTGGCAACTGAATTCTTTTGCCTTCTAACATAAATAAGCAGCACCGGTTAGTTATATTTGTGCTTTTAGAGTCTAAAAGCAGCTCAGAATTCAAGTCTGCATCTGTAGAGAGTTAGAAAAGGTGCCGATGCTTATGGAAACCCAGCATGTGCCCTATTTTGATTTCTTCTTCCAAGAATGGTCTGTTTGTTCCCTTTGGTAGTATCAGCAACCACTGAGACACAGGATGTTTACATCTTGCTCCTCTTGACTTCATGAGGATACCCAAGATGACACCCCATCCTCACAAATCTATGATTGAACTATAAATTTCTCTCTGGAATGTTTTAACTGTGATTAATGCAAGGAATAGCAGAATGTGAGTAGTTGCTCCTGTAAAGCCAATTACGTGAACCAAAGATTTCTGTGAACTCTTGCTTTAGTCAGTCTCGTTTGTATAGATTGTGAAATGCTGCCGGCACTTCCAGTGAGTATTCACTGAGAATATTGGTGACTCTGTTAGGCTATTTACTTTCTTAATCTCACGTTTCTGGGTGAAGGCCAATTTTAGTAATGCTTTAGCTTTAGAAGTTGCATATAAGAATCTTTCTTAATTTCTTATGTTAAGATGTAGATAATTTGCCTACTTTTGGCACAGTGTGGTGTGTAGATTTTCTGCAATTTTCTTGATTTCTGAATATGACGTAAAGTTCCAGATAATTCAGTGACTGAATTTTATCGGTTGGGGGAACCTGAATCCACAGTAACATAATGCATGAAAAAAAGTTACTAACTGCTCCAGTGAATATTGCGAAAAATTATCAGTCTCTTGGAGGGAAGTATGGTTCCCTCCTTGAAACACTTGTGTCACACAACGGTAATACTGTTGCCAATTGAGAAGAGGCCTTGGAATGAAAAGAAGTTGGTTGTTTACAAGATTGTGCTGATGGATGAAGGGTGAGTAGTAGACTGTTGGCCTGCTGGAATAACTAGGGAAAGGTAATTTGTCTACCCCATCTGCTTTGTGGGAGTGGAGGGGGTGGGAATAGCACTTAATTTGTAAAATCACACCTTCAGGTTGCCACAATGTCTAAAATGAAATTAGGCAGCAAGTTAGGCCATTATGCCAAGAGAATCCTCTCTTTAGCCAGCAAGGTGTTTCTGCACTTGTGACAGTAGTTAGTTCTGGCTACTTCCCTGTCTTGTATTTGAGTATGAATTCTGAGGCCTATTTAATCCAAGGCTTTTGGCTTGTCATCAGGTTTATTGCTTTAGCTTTGTCACAGCTAATGTCCACAAAAGCAATAATCAAAAGAGACGTGCTGCATCTCGCTGAATGGGAGTGTGCAAAATGTTAGACTGGACTGCCTATGGTAAAGGCTGTAGAAGTTGCAGTGTAAGTAAAGCTCACTGAAGGACATGTGCAGAAGATACTGTAGTTACAAGCAGCTGTGGAGAAGAAAACATTTATTTTTATAATAGAAATAGAGATCATTTATCAGCAAGTAAGAATAATTTATAGGTAACAGCAAACTCAGCTTTTTGATTGTCTAATTTTAAAAGTATTTGGAAGTAACTGACTTTATTAGGAGGTGTTTCCACACCATATATTTTTGTTGACTCTTGTGGCATCCCTCGAATTTAGGGTTGAATAGGTAGGTGTGCTCTAGAACCTTTAGCAGTATAGTAATGATGTAATTAATTAACCTGTAATATCTCTGTCTTTATTAAGTCTTCATGCTTTTTTTACTAGTGTTTTGCAGCCTTGGTTAACAAACAGTACAGGAGCTTAGCTGACTGACAGTGCTCTTCAGCCATAAAACAAGTAGTTAAAATTTTGGCTTTGTTTATTGTCTCTGAATCTTAGATGCAATAAACTTTTACAGCATTCTTTTTGAGCTTGGAAATTCAAGTGAATATGTCAACAGTAAGTTTTTTGGGGGTTTATGGTGGTTGCTTTTTTTGTTGTTTTGTTTGTTTGGTTTGGTTTTTTTTAGAAGAATGCAATTGGCAAGCTTCAACTTTGTCCTCTCTAATTTGTTTCTGTTGCGTTTGACCTATGACTTCAGTATACATGCCACGTACAGTGAATGATTTGTGACTTTTTCTGTATTGTCACAATTCTTTCCTATATTATGCCAGTCGTTATATAACCCTCTGTACTTCCACTAAGTGCAGTAAGCCAGTGATCTCGCCCCCCCCCCCCCCCATTTTTTCATAAGAAACACTG
>VWZY01005844.1:601803-641742 GCA_013399075.1 Chloroceryle aenea
CCCCCCCCCAAATTCTTTCAAAGGACTTTGGGGAAGGAGAAGGATGGATGCTCTGCACTCATTGGCAAACACATTGAGTTATACATGCACTGAATTGGAAGATAGAGGAGAAATCTTTGAATGTATGAAGCAAAAAATGCTTACCCACAATTACTGTGATAATTGAATTATCGAATTTCTAATTTCATCCAACACTTGAACTAAAACTGATGGAAACAGATGTTAAATTTTCCAGTAGCAGCTGAATATCAGTAGTGTTAGTGCAACTTTTTCCTTGGCTGATGAAATTCTAGTACACTTGCTTTGATGAACTTAAATTGTTTTGTGCATGTACGAGCACAAGCAGATCCTTCAGCTTGTAACCAACCATGGTGTGTGGTCAAGGATAGTCAGCTTGCTCTGACCTCTTGCAAACTGGTATCCTAAAATGGAAATTACTCATTTTGCAGATGGAAATTGGAGCCAAGCAGCTGTGAATTCCAAGAGACAAATACTGAGGCAAATTCATAACTTTGCTCTTCTGTTCATCAACCAAATGACAGTTGATTCTAGTATTTGCTACTTGCTTACAATCTGTGATTGAAAGATATTCTCCTTAAAGGCAGAAAGTATTTGAGGACACTGCTTAGTATCCAGAGTTAGTGTTTGTTGTGGCTGGTTGGTTTGTTTGGGTTTTTTTGGGTGGTTGTTTGTTTTATTTGTGTGTTCTGTTGTTGTTTGTTTTTTTTAATTGGTCTTTTCTTCAGAATCCTCACCTTCCCTAGCTGCCTGCTCTAAAACAACAAGCTCTTACTATCGCCCCCAACATTTCAGAGACTTAATGTGAGTTTGTGTTTAATCAGCTCTTGCAGACTGAATGGTGGGAAACGGATAGTTGGAGAAGTTTTTGTGCATGTTTTCCTACGCATGCAATGGAGACTCTGATTTTTCTAAAGTTTGAGAGGTCAGTGTGGAACTGCTGAACTAAAAGGGCTATTAAAAGTAGAGGTTGGAAACTAAATGCTTATAAATGACACTTCCATGGGTCTGTGCTCCACTGTGAGTTAGTACAAATGTTCTTGTTCCATGCTTGGTTTAGCTTTGGGAAGTAAAGCCAAAACCTGGGTGAAGTGGTAATACTACTATTGGTAGTGTTCTGTGGTGTTCCCAAGGGACTGCTTATTTAAATTTATGAAGCTGTCAAGTAACTGATGTAGAAATTTTCAGTCTTGTGTGAAAACTTGCTGTATGCTTCAGGTTTTGTTGGAGGCTTGTAGCTAGCAAGAATTCAGGTTTTGTTTCGGACAAAAATCTGACTTGTAAGGAAAAGCAGAGCTGGGAACATATGCAGAAAAACTACCAAACAGTTCTGCTAACCTATTCCTTAGGGTACTACATAAACTGGAAGAAAAATGATGTGATCTTCTTAAGCTGTAGTCCTGGTAGCCATATTCAGACCTTGACTTTAAAGAAAGAAGACTCTTATAGCTGTGCCCTAGCACTACAAAACAAACAAACAAACAAAAATCCTAATACAATGGCATACATATGCAGAATGGTTAGGATCCTTCCGCAATAGTCAGGTCTGACTAGGAATTTGTTTTGCTGGGAAGTGCTGTTTTGGAGGACCATTAAGAAGGCAAAAGACAAAGTAGAGCTGGAGTTTGCTTAAAATTATTAAAAGTCTTCTGCTGGGCCTTGAAGACTAGAAGCTGGTGTTGCATAGGTTTCACAACCTTCCTGATTCACCTCTGAAGGAGGAGACGCTGTGAACATGGTACTACATTCTGTTATGAGATGGGCTATATATAAAGTATCTTTAGCTGTCAGCTGTTGAGTGCCTAGTGGAAGAAGGCTGTACTACTTCTACCACTGAAGTATCTGGAAGATACTCGTTTAACCTTTGAGTACTTTTACGGGGTGGGGTGGGGGGGAAATGGCTATCTTCCACTTAAACCAGACTGGGCACTTACTGCAGTGGTGTACCAAACAATCTAATGCTACCTGCTACATTCTGGTTGGTATTCCCCCTGCTCTGCACACACAAAACACCCCCCCCCAAAGTTACCAGGAGGAATAATATGATTGCTCTTCCTTTAACCGTGTACACTTAGCAGACAGGTTTAGGATGTTGTTTGGTAGCTTGTGGTATGGTCTTTCCTGTTTCAGTCAGTTCAAGCAAGGAGTTCTCTTCGGTCTAAATGCAAACTTCAATCTATGTCTCAAGTCTAAATGCAAAAGCATGTAAACCTCAGTCTGAGAAGAAATATGTCTTTGCTCAACCTGTTCCTGGAGCTAAGAGCTTGTTTGTAACACATGCCTACCTATCTGCCAAACAATCTTCTCACCTACTGCAGACTTATTCTGGACAGGTGTTGTGCCCATCTTGAGTGGTCTTACATCCTGAAAAGCATAATGTAGGAAGCAGAGAAACTACTGGAGAGAAGGAATGGCAACAGCATACCGGATAAATAAGGTTTGGTGTGAAAAGAGTAACAGATACTGTTACAGCACAGTGTTCTTTTATTCTTCTAAGCAGAAATATAAAAAGAAATTCTTTAGTGCTCTGTAAGTAAGCAAATATTTAAAACCAAGGTTATCTTGCATTACCTTTCTAGAACTTGTGGCAATCTATGACTTAGATTGGCTTCTGACTTTAAAGAGGTGAGTGACATGGTTTTGATGAGAAAAGACTTTGAGCAAAAGGTTTGTTTTAATTAAATTATGGTTAAGATTGCTTTGAATAGTCATTCTTAGAATTGGCTTTTAGATGTCCAGTATAGTTATTTAGTAGTACTGTTTGTGGAGTTTTTGTGGCATGCTAACTAATGCTCCTTTNAGTGCTTATTTAGTGTTTTTTTTTTTTTTTTTTTTTTCTTTTTTTTTTCTTTTCCCCAAAAGACTCCTCTGACTTTTTGCTACATTCAGGCAAATTTTTGGCCATGGAAGCAGAAACTTTTTCCAGAAAGCCTGAGTTGCTCCACAGATGTGGATACAGATTACTCTGGAGATCCCAGTCTGTGTCTGGAGCCCCTAGGTGTTACAGTAATCTAGGGAGTTGTGTTAACTGCTGTATTCAATAGCTTTTCTCCCATGAGCTGCCTGATGCAGACCCAGCAGAAATCCCAAATGAAACAGTGGCTTCACTTTTGCTAAGCTCTGTACAGACCTCTGAAGACCATGTTCCTGCTCCACAATGTATCACAGTGGAAGATGTATATGAAGTTTGGGGAGGGAGAATGCAATCAACTAAAATTATGCTAGCTTGCATTTTCGTGTCAGCTTCTTGTTGAAGGAAAATGAATTTTTGACTTCAGCCTACCTTTGACAGAACAGTTTTGCTTCATTTTTATCTGTACCTGTGAATTGCAGGGCACTGTAGTAATATGGGGGAGGGAGTTGCCTGATGTTCCTGTGCTGTTTAGTTTTTCTTTTGTGGTGTGTTTTTCCTTGCCTGCTTAATTTGAGTACTTGGCTAGGCATAATTACTCAGAATTTCTTTAGAGCCATTTTACTCCAACTTTTAACCATGTTTTTTTCTTTGAGAACTGGAATGCTGGCGCATGTGAAATTATCTGATCGTTTAAGCTTGAAGGTATTTTTAACAGTGTATGCATTTAATGCAGTGGCTATTAAACAAATATACAGTCTTGCTGTTCAGAAACTTTATTTGTAATGCAACAGAACACAGGATCTTTCGTCAGTCTGTATTTTGTTGTTTTCATTTGTATAAAGCCAAGATCATAAAGTAATAAACTACAACTACACAATTTATCTTCTGTCATCTCTGATGCTGTAAACTAAGATTCCTGCTGATAAAATCTAAATGTTTCTTCCTAAAATCCATTGAAAAAGTGATAAAACTTTACTATGAGTTACCTGATGACAAAGAAAGAATGGGTTAAATTTTGTAGTTTGATATTAAACTATTGTACAGGTTTGGGATTTTTCTCTGGTTTTCTGTGTGTGTGTGTTTGGTTTTTTTTTAAGTAGATGGGCTGTAACTCTTGCTTCAAGTTCATTTGAATTGTCAATTTCAGCAAATTTTATTTTGCTTTAACCATAGTTCTAAAGTTGTGATGTTCTGAACATGCTTAGACTGAAAGCATCCAATAAAAACAAAGTAGCTTGCAGTAATGGAAAAAATTACTCAGTACAAGTTGAGAACAGAAATTAGCTAAAAGGCAAACAGAAGCATCTCATAAACTAGGTTGAAGATCAGTCTAATGGGTTTCCAGTTACCCAACTGCTTCAGCCATAGTATTCATGTGTCATTTATACTAGAATTTCTCGGTTTTGTCAAACAGATTTCACACTTCTATATTGTGGTGTTGGTCAATTGTTACCTTATTTAAAGAACTATAAGCCAAAACAAGTACAATTTAACCAAGGAGACTCGTGACACATTTCAGAGTGCCACCTGTAGAATAAGGATGGTGCTAGTTTGCTCATCTTCTGCTGGTTACGCCAGTAAGTGCATACTACTCTGGAGTAATGAGGAGGTTGCTGATGACAGAAGGGCCAACAACTCTTCAGCTTCTCTTTTGTGTCTACGTACCAGAATTCTGATGTAAATCACATAAATCTCAAATGTAAGAAATAAGCTATTTCCTTATGAGCAAATCATGTATTACAGTTCTACATTTAACCTTAATTTAGACCTCATATCGTCAGTTCAAGACCTTAAGTACAGGCTAATTTTAAATATTAAGCATTAATACAGAAGATTGCTGTAATTAGGGACTTATTACCTCATCTTTGAGTGAGGCTGGTTCTTAGATGTCTCCTATAAAGAATGGTATTCATCACATTAACAATAAGGCCCTTTCTTTCCTTGGATTCCTGTCTCATTCAAGCTGTTTTGCCCAAAATAAAACTAATAGCTAGAATACTGTGCTTCAACTACATAGTCATATGTTGCAGTACTATACTCTGCAGTGCTAGACACGTAGCAGTACCTCCCCAAACAGTATCTGGATCTTGTGCCATAATATGTTGCAATGGGGTAGACATTCATTTTATAGTCAATTCTGTTGTTACCTCAGTGCTCCCTAAACATGCTTATAGCACGGGAGGAACTAACTCCTGTTTTTATGACCTCCAAATGAGCTCTGAATTACAGAAAACTGGCTTTGTCACCTGGTTTCCCAAGAGGAAGTGAAAATTAAACACAACTTGCTCTTAAATGTCTTAAATTTTTATTTTTTTTTCCCCCCAGGAGCTCATTCTCAGCTTTACCCTCCTTTTACCTTCCCCCATCCACTCTCTGGTGATGTTGGTTCCTGCATGAATGATCTCCCTTATGTAGGTGGTTTAAGGCACAAGCATGCTTAGACTTCTTCCCTAGATAGCGTTAGCTTTCCAAATAAGAATGGGGAATTTCTGAAGCAAGAGCATTGGTCTACATTTGCCGCATTTGAATCCATCAGAATTTTCTAGTCTCATTATTGGACTCTAAACTGCTGCATTCAGGTGACTGTAAAACAGGAAAATAAAACCAATCTTTTTTGTCGTTCTATTTGTAAAAAAGATGATTAACCAAATAGTACTAATACTTTGAAGAACGCTCTTAATCCATGTCTGACACCATCTGAACACTTGAATTATCAATACTTGTCTAAGAAACTGTCATTAATCTTTATAGGGATGTACTGTAGGCAGTAGTGAGCACAGACTCAACAACAGGGTATTGCTACTACACCTGGAAATGCCTAAACACCTTGTTTGCCTGGAGCATCCTTGTTCCATGCTCACATTTAAAATAATATAATCCAGATTCTCCAAAACTATGTAGCTTTAATCTGTCTTTCCAGTTTACAAAAACAGATTCCCCATGCCTTTAATGATAAACAGCTTTTACTGAAGCACACACTTTGCATCTGTTTTAACTAAATAAATTGCTTAGCAGAAGGAGTCATCTATGATAATACCTAAACCTGTTTTACTGCAGACAATATCAAAGTACTTTTTCTGGTCTGCTGAACAATTATATACTCTGACTTTAGAATGGTGTGGTTAAATGTAGACCTCTAGAGCAGCAAGGGGGTGCAAGCATCATCTGGCTCCCTACTGTTTTTGCTTGCCATCTTCATCTGGAGGAGCTTTGAATTTGACACAACTGCCTTTTTTTTTTTTTTATGTGGATAATAAATAACCTTATCCATTCATAAGTGTGTTGCTGCTGGTGGTTTTTCATTATGGCTGAGTTGATTTGCATAACCATCTTAAAACAAAGACTTTTCTTCTGAAACTCAACATAAACATTGATTATAATGCAACTATATGCACATACTATTTTTTAGGGGTGAGTATATCAACAGCAGGGTCTTGTATGAAGATACCAAGAGTGACTGCAAAATTACTGGAAGCTTCTTGGTCAGAAAGTGACTGGGTTAGATTTGGATTCAACTAGTCTTGATCTGAACTTTTCTTCACTTTCACTTCAGAAAGTGGCAGTTGCATTCTGCAACATCATCATCATCTCTCGCAACTGTCCTCCATGGTTGTGAGACACAGCTTTGTGATAAGAATGAGGATGAGCTCTGCCCCAGGATGTGATCAAGGTCAGCTGTTCATAGGTTTTGAAAGAAGAATAATTAGTATTGTTTGTGTCTTGATAAGGCTTAAGACTTCTGGTCATTCATTAAACTATGAAGGACGTAAGATTTTATTTTTCCCTGACCTTAATTTCCACTCTTTTCCTAAGTGATCATAAAGAGTGCTGTGCTGGTTTCTACGATAATGAGTTACCATCTCCTCTCACAGTTCCTAGGCAGTAGGAGCAGAATAAGGAGGGGGCAAGATACGAACTAATTCTAAAATTCTGATCTAATTGCTGCTAGTGACTGGATAAGAAAGTCCAGCGTGACTGCAGCATCAGCTGTTGTGTAGAACCTCACTCTTTGTACTTTGCAGCTTAAATATCCTAAGTGTAAAGTATTTGACTGTTCATCAACCCGTTCTGTCTCAGATATTCATTATTTCCATGTAAAGAAAGTCATCTATAGCCCAGACTAACTTGGAAAGGCAAAAATCTCTCTTGCCATATCATTTCCCTCTCCTGCTTGCTTGCTAGCATATTGCAGAGGACTTCGACATTCTCACAGCATTTATGGATCTGCAGCATGCCTCAGTTGTGCTGCAGTCCTCAGCAGAACAGTGGCTATTTCCTGTGCTGTTCCTAAGGCCAGCAGCATATAATGCTCTCTTGCTTCAGTGTTAACCTGGTATAATCTGTTTGAATGGAAGCATCTCAATACAGAATACAGTTCTTCCAAATGGAAGAAAGCTGACCATCCTAACTGCAGAAGCAATCTCTAGGGTGACCATAGGAATGGAATGAATATACTTCCTGGGATGTGTCTTCTAAGGAAAGCCCATGTATTTTGAGTCCAGCGCCACATAAAATGTGCTTTTAGCAAATTAATACCCTGGAGAGTAGAATTAGAGTTGTGACTACTATAAAGTTACCTGAAGTAGCTGGATATAATGATACTTCTTCTGAACTACGTGTGCGTTTACTTTAGATAGTTAGGGATGTAGATAATCTGAACTACAGTACTGTCATTATTATAGCCTAAATGCCTACTTAAGCACAGTACTTGCTCGTTGACTGCTCCTGTACATTCCCATGCTCATACACTCTTGTGAAGAGAAGTTTAATTTTTCTACTTGTCAAGTCATGTGCTAGATGAGCTTAGACTTGGAGTGCAGTAACTTCTGAAATATTGGTATAAGAACTAATTGAACAGTCCATTAAATGACTTCTTAGGGCAGCCTAATGATAAGATCTTGAGAACTGGAGTATTAGCTCTCCTCTGTGGGTAAAATCACATAAATCTAAATGCTTTACAACTCCTTAAGGATTCTTTTTAAGTTAGGGGTATGCTTACCAAATTAATTCCGAACTTGAATAGAGAGGGCTCTGATTCCCAGTGTGGCACATAGATTTCAGAGGTACTTAGTGTTGGGGGCAAATTTAAGAACAGACCAAAACTTCATCTTACTCACAGATATAGTTGTCATCTCTCCTCTTTTTGTGTGCATTTATGCTGTGGTCATGTAGACACTCAGTTTTTGTAATAAAACTGATTATGGGTGCTGTTTGGCTATGAACTGTTTCTTTGTCTAGTCTTTTTTTTTTTAATGGGTGCAATTGCCTGTACGAGTCATCATATAAATCTTAATGATTATGAGTTTTAAGACTGCCTTAAACATCACACTTCAAAAAGAAACCCCAAGCATATACATATAAAAGGCAAAATTGAGATGTAAAGTTCCTAGATACGTGGCTCAGAAAATTTTCTGCCCATTCATTTTTCTGTATTTATTTGTTCAGAATTTTCTGGTTTTCCTGATAATTAGATTTTGATGTTGAACTTCTGTTTTAAACTTAGTAAGTGTGAAACCGTGCTATATGGTTAAGTCCTCTTTACGTATGAGACAAATCTTCAAGTCCATCAGGGCATGGGGAGAAACTAGGTAAAAGATTATTCCTGGAACGTGTGGACTTACAGGTTTTTGAGACTTTTGCCAGTAATTCATATCTCAACTGGAATAGAAGAGACACCTTCAGGAGATCTTATGTATATATAAATATAGTTTAATAGGAAAATTGTCTTTAACAGAAAGTTCTGTTCTGACAAAGTAGTAGCCATCATTTTAAATTAAATCACAGTGAAAAGATACCACCACTAGGCTGTGTTACATAAATATCTTATGAGAAGAGAAAGCAGTGGATTTGTTAATCATTTCTAAAGCTTAATGCTTAGAGGACTGTAGTGCCATCTATAAGTACTAAATCTGTAGGTGAAATCTTACCTGGTCAGAGGTGTCCATCCCATCTACCTCATAGGTGTAGAGCTTGAAGAGGCCTGAACTGGCCATTCTCCAGAAAAAAAAAAGAGACAGATTCCTGAATCTTGATATTTTTATGTTCTATCTCAAATCTTGATTTATCAATTATGGCTGGTTTATTCTATTTATGGATACAAATGCAAATCAATATTGTAGTTAGAATAGAAGGATGATCCTTCTGCAAGTGGTTTTGTTTTTCCAAATCAGAACCCTGTCTTTTGCCTATTGACTCAATGAAAAATACCAGTTTATGGTTGCATAAAATTTAAACATTGAAGTAAGTGGAATATAGTCTTCCTCTTTTTCTTGGGAAATTAAAAAAGAAGTAAATGAGAGAAAAAATAGGAGATGTAAAATTTAAGAAAAATCTTTGAAGCTGCCTTTCGTTTCTGGTTTCAAGAATCATATGTAGGGGTGCCAAAGTGATGCGTGCTGGCTGGTTAAGCATTAGAGCAGGCAGTGTGTACACTGATAGTTAAAAGAATTTTCTCATGGGCTTGCAGGGAAAAGTCAGATGCTTCTGTAGACAATATAGTGAAATTGGAACTCCTTATTTTTATGGAGGATATATGAATTTGATATCGCTACATGCCATTTTATAGATTCTTTGATGTGACTGATTGTAGATTAGTAGCTAACAGATTGGTGATGTTGTTCAGTTTGTAAGCAGCTGGATCATGGCAGAGGGATTCCCAAAACAGCTGTGAAGGGTTAATAGCATAAGCCCTATGCAGTGGAGGAAGCATTTTAAATTTTTGGCTGGGGTTGTTGGTGACTGATAGTGTTGTTTCACTGAACATATCTTAATCTCCATGACAGAAAGGATAGCAACAATCTACAATTTCACTTCTCATATGGGAAGGAAATTTTTAGGTGGAGAATTCTGTACAAAAATATGTTCCAGCATCATGCTACATGAGCCTGTGTCATACTGGTAGTTGGTAATTGTTGCATATAGTAATAAAGAAGTAGGGATGCTTTCACAAATTGCTAGGTATTACTTTTAATATGAGTACAGAAGTTAGTGTCTGAATTAGATGGAGTACATTCTCTGAGGTGCAAAGTGGGAGCTAGAACTGGCACCACCTGGAATTTACTGGAAGGAATACTTCTGTTGAGATTGTACTTAACTACAGATACATTCTTTGTCCTTATGAATCAATAAACTATGTGGTGTTTGAAGAATTGTATTCTGGTCCAAGCTAAAGGAGATGTAGTTGTCCTAGTTCATTTAACAGGTAGTCTGGTATATAGCATACCAGGAGGTTTGGGTATCTGTTTGAAAGGGAAACCCAGTGTTGACCAAACTTTATTGATAAAATAGAGTTCTCATGAAGCATTGATCTGTGTCTTGAAATTAATATTTTAAAATATTAGATTAATTAATCTTTTAATAAATGCAAATAGTGAAGGTATGCTATAAAAGGAAGGGCAGAGATTTTTGTAATTTTGATAATTATTGATAATTTTGATAATACTCTAGTAATTTTGATACTGTGTTAAAAGTGTTGCTTCCCAACATTTAAGTGCTTGATTCCTGAAAAAGTAAATCCTAGATCTAGGAAGATACTGTTGTCATGCTGGCACATATCTCTAACTGAGGCTTTTTGTATTCCTCTATCTGTCTATCTAACCCTAAAGTCTGCATAGATTTCTTTCTTGCCTCTTCTTTGAGACTGACAATGCTTTTCTTCTTCCCTCTCGAAAGCTCCCCTACCCTTCTGAAGTAGAAGCCCCACAGTCCTTTTTATTTTTCACCCCCGCCTGTTCAGGAATGGTGCTTTCTCTGGTTCTCCTTGTCCTTTCTCTGTAGACCGTGTATTACCATCTCCTTATAAGCCCTTGCTCGTTAGAGTTATTCTTGTTGGAATCTAGGCTACAAATAATTTTTCCATGCAGCAAGTTGCTGCCTCTGATAAATCCCTGCTGCAGCCGGTGGCTGGCAGGGAGATTCATTTGCCGTGCGACCCCTGAACTGTGAATTAGGATTTTCTGTTACTTTTCATTTGCACTAAAATCAAGGATGTTGTGTTTATGAGTGCTGCCTGCAGTTTGGAAATTGATCTGGTCTAGTATTACATACAGAAATGTATTCAGTTGAATGTTAAGCTTTAGATTCTTCTGGAAGGCTACTTACATGAACTCAGTTAAGGCGAAAGTAATGCTATATTGGTAGGATTTAATTCTGAAGTGTCTTTTAAAAATGTACTGCGAATGTTCATATTAACTATAATAAATAAACTGAAAGAATTAATGGATCTGATTTGTGTAAGCATTTTCCATGGGAATCCCAGTACCTTATATGGTCAACTTGCTTTGTAGTGTTCCAGTGAAATGAAGGCAGCCATCCAACAACAAAAAAATCTGCAGCCCAGCTGGCTTCAGCTTTGTCTATAATACCCTCTTTCTTGGCCTCCTTCAGTAGCACAGTAGCTAATTATTAAAACTAAAAATGTGGCAAGACCCTGTGCAGCTAGAAGAAGAAATTCCTTTTCTGGCAGTGACTCTATACTGAGGATTTAATGCTAATTTAATGGAGAATAGTAGCACATTGATAATACTGCTTTGTTGCATAATGAACTTTTGCTATCAGATAGGCTGTTGTGCCTTTATCCAAGTTTGCTATAAACTGGTGATAATTCCTGTAGCTGTTACAAACTAAGTTTGAGTGACAGAATCCAACATGCCCCCTTTTTTTTTTTTTCCTTTTCTTCTCCCCTGTGTGTGACCTGTTTGTTAACTGCTTGAATAGATGCTAACAGTTTAAATAAGTGGCTGTTGAAGCTTGCATACTAAGGGATTGCTTCAGAGAGATCTGATTCAGGTTCCTCTGGAAAGAGCATCCAAGTATGGTAGCACCAGTCATTGAAAATGACTATGGTTGCAGTGAGGTAAGCTATCCTGTATTTACTCTTTAAGTATTAGGATACATGTAAGCCTTACTGTAATTCTCCTTGTGGTAATTTACATACCTGTACTCTCTTGAATGAGAAACTAGACTGTTAAACTTAGTCCTGTTTTACAAGAACTATGATAACTAGAGAACAGAAGAACATCAATAGATTTATTTGGATTACTAATGAAAAAACACAGCACATTTTCTATGGCAGAAAAGAAAAACAGAGCATTTTGTCACTTACCTGCTGTGATGAGAGTAGTATGCAGTAAAAATGTGATAGTATGCATTTGACTTGTAGAGAAGAGGGATATTTTTTTATATATATATATGGGCTGCCTAAGGCCTTTAGGACTCTCTTCAGTTACTCATATAGCTCCAATGCCTGATTTGTGTGAAAAGGAAAGGCCAGTCTGCTGAGCTCAGTAATAAGTCATCTGCTTCTGCTGATAAAGGGACATTCCAATCAGCTTTCAGAAAAGCAGCTTTTGTTTCTTTCTGTCGTTTGGTTTCAGCTCATACTGGCTTCTTGTACTGACTTCAACTCTTTGTACTAGCAGAAAGTGTGAGCAGCTGATTCCTGTTTGCTTTCTCTCTATTATTCATTATTTTGTAGTCACTTATTGTAGGATTATCAAAGTAATTTTGTTCTAGGCTGAAGAATTCTGGCCAATGAGTACTTTTTTGGAAAACAGTTCATACCTTTGATCAAAAATACAGATCTATACAAAGTCTGTTTTCTTACTATTTACAGCTAAGAGCTGTAAAAGATCTTTCTATTTATTTATTTATTTATATCCTTAATCAGACTTGGAGAAGCAAAGAGAAAGTCTTTTTGGATGGATCTGTGTTTTTAATAGTCTGGCATTTTGGAGGCTGCTAGGATTTTTCGTAAGAACTCCTTTTTTTCAAACATTTTGAGATTCACCAGAAGACAAGAGTGCTTCAGAGAAAAGCTGGTCTCTGACAGAATTTACCAAGATGTAAAGTACTGCTGTTTATCTCTACAGTAAGATAGCTAAGTTAATTTTGAATATGGTAATTCAGAGCATGGAAGCAGTAGAGATTTCAAGTTGATGTGGACTTCTATAATGATTTAGAGATACGCTAGTACTGTCTGGACTATGACCTCTTTGCATCTACTAGTACAGAGGAGGAAGCTGTAAAAGGCAGAAATAGAGTAGGGATGTAGGAGTGAGTCAGAAGAGTGGAGGCAAAAGCAAGCTGTCAGGTGTGGACTGACAGGATGAAACTGTGAGTTAGAAAAATTAAATGGTGGTGTGAGAAAGAAAAGCTGATACTGGAAATACAGAAACTCTGGTATTGGTGTATTGGATATCAGGTCATTAATGTTGTCTGTGAAATGTGTACTTGGTCTTAAGAGGCATTAACCTTTTAATACTCTATTATGTCGTCATACCTAGATTATAGGGCCTCTATAGAGGATTTGCTCTTGGGATAGTTCAGGACATTTGTTAAAAGATGCTGTTGCTCATGGGACATTTGCTTTACCAGTGGGGGAATAAGGAAGAGAATGGTATACAAGGTAGGAGACTGCAGGGAAATCTGTAGAAGTGTTGTGCGCTTGTGGCTGTAAGCGTGATGAAAGGAAGGTTTTCTTTAGATGTCTGAAAAGATGTACATCCTAAAACCTGAGTTCCATGGCATTTTAAATTGTATGGTTAAATCAGGGGATGGAGCTTGTGATGACCTTTTTGTCTGTTTACCATCTGTACAACAATAACTTCTGTGGTGGAGGTTTTGTGAAATTCCTACCTATGTACCTAAATGGTGCTAAGTGCTGACAAGTGGAAGAGCCCATAAGACAATGAGTTCCGTTTGGAACAAGATTTGAGTAATACAGGCCAAACACTAAACAGTGGGGAAAAAGCTGTAATTTTGAATAGGTGCACATTATGAAAGCACTGATCATTTCCTAGATTGAATGAAACAGATTCCTTTGGCCACAGGGAAACGGAGATCGTGTAGGACTGTACACAGGTCATATGTTTGTGGCACCAGTTGCTTTGGCTTAGGCAGCACTAATTAAAGGATTTCCTAGTGCTGGAATATTTGTCTGTTTGGCCTTACTATTGCTTATATATAAGCCTGTGCATAAATGAATATTTAATACAGGAGTAGAGTCCTTAGAGAAGCATAAAGCTTATGCACTTTTTAGCTAATTTAATAGTGTAAATTAAGATGGCATACAATCTTTCCCCTTCAGGAATTCCTGGAGAGGTGTGCACTACAGAGGAGAAAAAGCGAGCTCAAGGCAGCAAAGGTTCTTCTCTGGCACATCAGGGAGTGGGTTTCTCTTTTCTCTTTAATGTGGAGGCAGATTCTCACTGTGTCTGAAGCATTTGGAGCATAGACCCTAGCCAGATGGATAGGTCTTTCATGAAAATACATCAAGAACCAGTTTTAAGAGATTTGCTTTGCAGGAACTTTCAATTTGCAGCATGAATGGTGGATGAGTGAACAGCAGAGAAAGCTGGATGGGCCTTTATCCGTTTCTCTGAACTGAGGAAACTTGGAAGGCTTCCCTGTCAAACTCTACCTTCTGCCCTTGCCGCTTCTGTGTCCCTGCCAGGACCACTGAATGGTTACCTGCCAAAGCCGTGCAGTGCACATGCTTTCTCTGTGCTCAGGCAGTGTGTATGCTTTCTCCATATAATAAATCATTTTCATTTTTTGTGATTTTGCACTTGTTAACATTAGCACTTGTTCTTACGTATTTGTGGGGGTAATGCAGTCAGTAAAGTCAGTCCCATCTCTATGACTGGCCTTGAAAACAATGTTTTTTTCAAACTGGGTTTCAATTTTGTACTCTTTGATATTAATCATCATGAACTAGCAGCATGATGTACAAGAAGCAGACTTTTAAACATTTCTGATTAATTTCATGATGATGTGCATACTGCTAAAGTCAGGTAAACAACAGACTTCTGGGTTCCTGTTATTTCTTTCAAGCTGACACAGTCCTAGTAGAGAGAAGGCCAAAGTGTTTTCTGTCCTGGTGGAACTCAAAAGATGTGAGCATTCTCTCAGAGGTTAGTAACACAAATAGGTTATTACATAATTAGATATATAGGCTCTTACCCCTTTCTCCAGAATCTTTCTGAGAGGGAAAGTCAACATGTGTCTGCAGTTCCAGATGTGACTATGGCAGTACTGTACTTTGCCGCTTTGAAAGGACGTGCTCTTGCTTCTTCCCACCATGCTGTTTTCTCCCTCTCTCTCTCTCTCTCTCTCTCAAAGTGTTGTTTCTGCCTTGCTAGTGAGTTGAATTGGCTAATGGAGAATCTGACAAATGCTTTTTGGGAGTGTGCAGTTGAGAATGAGGAGAGAGACTGGGACCTCCCTGTTTGTCAACAGTGAGCTCCTGTAGAATCATGCCCTGAGTGATTAGCATATGTTAGCTTAAATGAGTTAAGAGTTTGCTGGTTTTATAACACTACCTCCTGCAGGAAACAGAATATTGCCTAAAATTAATCTTGAAACATAGAAACACAAATTATCCAACAGGGATGGTATTTATGAGTACTATGAAACATTGCTGTCTCCTGAATGTCAGAGATTTTAATGCAGAATATTCCGATGAGGGTGCAGTTATTGTCATCTGGAATATTGTGTCCATATAACTGTTCAAAATCAACCGTAGCAGGGTAAGTGTGTGTTTTGGTCAGCATTTGACCACAAGAACTTTTAACAAAGGTATCTTCTGCTAACTTCTTTCAAGTTGTATTATGTACTACTAAAGGTGGTGGAAGAAATAAATCAGTGTCTTACTTTGACTCAGATGAAAGCTTCCTGCAAAGTGACACTGTTGATAAAATAAAGAGCAGAAGTACTTAACCTTCTTTAAGAAACCCTTTGGTTTTCTGGCAAGTTTCTTTAGTGCCTTTTCTCCTTGAAATCGATGTCTGAGCTTCCAAAATCTGGCATGGAGAACTGAGACGCTGGTGGTGAAGTGCCACAGCATGTGTAAGAATGTATGAATTCCTTGTGCTCTGGCAAAGAGCAGATGACACGAGTGCTGTGCTGGTTTTGGCATGTATGCCCTGGGTTACAATTACTCATCTAGGTACAGTATTTTCCCTTTGCTTGCTTGTTTGGATGAAATTGCTTCTCAGGAGTTAAGTGAGAGGTGGAAAATTTGTTGCTAGACTACAGGTTTACTTTTACACAGAGAGATAACAAGGTTTGCGAGGGCCAGAGGCTCTGTAGAGGATGGGGCAAATACAGCTGTATCCTTGCCCTGTTTGTAAATTGTTCCTTAGATGTTTGCAGAGAATTAGGGGATGGCACGTGCAACCTCTTCAGGCAGTGCAGATTGTGCCACACAGTGTGTGGACGCTGCAGAGGCAGTAATGACAGCTGTGACTTGGAAAGTTCTTATGTCCTGCCACATGAGATGCTGCAGATCTGCTAAGGCATTGGTTGTCAGTAGTGAAGGTGGTATAGCATGAATCATTGTATACAAACAAATAAGCTGGAATGAGGCTGGAGACATGGTCAGTACTGGAACACACGGCAGTTTGGAGAGAAACAAACTGCTTTTGTAATATACTGATCTAAGGTGTAAAGTTCTTATTATACCTTTTCTCTTAATATAATGACCGAAAGTATATTTCTTTCCTCTGTATCAGAGTAAATTTAGAGCTAAGGAGTCTGGTTTGCTTTTCCCTTTAATGCCGTGAGCAGAACAACAGTAACGCTGGTTGCAGATACAGTCTAGATCACTGCTTCTCAAAAATACTCAATTTCTGTTGGCTTTTCATGCATTGTGCTCCAAAAAGATGGAGTTAGTCTTTGTTTATTCATGTGATAAAGGGCTACTAGGGCCAAAATTAGAGAAATCTATTTAACTCAGATTTGGGAAGACATACTTAAAGGTATCAGCTCTTCAGACTCTGCACCTAAGGTCTCTCTATTTTTGTGAACATTTATTAACAGCTGGCCTGTGTGGAGTCAGCTTTCATCTGGCAAGGCTGTAAGCTTAAAAAGCCTCATTAGATCCGTACTGGTCCAAAACTGTGTTTACTGCTCTTAGGTGTATGTGTCGGCTGGTGTCCTTCAGTGTGGATTAAGTCTGGCTCTGTGGTGCAAAGAAAGCAGTGCTGCTGTTGGTAAAGCTAAGCAAGACTTTGAAGTGGTCTAACTGTGTTGGCAGAGTATTGCCTTCTGCTAATAAGCCTAATGAACCTCAGTTATCTTGATATCTGTCACATGGGAGTTTTTTGGTACGTTTTTTATTTATTCAGTATGGCTGACAAGCCAACTCACTTAGGTTTCAGTGTTACTACTTTGCAGTGCTGGTACAGTGTTAACAGACCTCTGCTGTTTCCCAGGTATTTCAGGATCTGTTTAGAAAATAAATATTGGCAAACTTGAAGCTGCCTTAAGTTCTTGATTAGTGGCTAGAGAACTGCCTCAGCATACCTGTGATTTTTATTGCCAAGATTTACTGAGTTAAATAGTGATCTGTGGGTTTTTAGCATTTTTCTTCACTACTAGGAGATTTGAAGATATATAACCCTCATTACGTAAGACAAAACTTTCTGCTTATTTCAAAACATAAAGTGGAGGTATTTGTTGACAAATTGTCTCTCTCCTGTGTTATTTTTGTATATGTACAGTATATCATTGCTAGTTTTTCTTCACTGTTCTTAATACATTTTAGAAATGCTTTACTATTCCTGTCACTGCCAACTGTGTTTTTTAATTGATCTTCATAGCTTTCCTTTCCAGACTTCTACCCTCTGTTACTTAAAATTTATATTATTTCTACAGATTTTTCAAATGATAATTTTATATTGATTTTTTACATTTTAATTTGTTAAACATTTTATTTTTAATTGCTGCCATGTCTTTGCTTTATCTCTGCACTACTGTAACTTCTAATCAAATTGCTTTGTAGAATGTCTTCTGGTCCTTTTAAAAAAAAGACTTGAAGATCGTCCCTTTTAAAATGCCATGTCATGTGTATATAAAGTGGTAGATTCTGTTGTAGTCGAGTCTATATACATTTAGATTGTTTTTCTTGTCGGCTGTTGTCTCCCTGTCCATTTTTCAATGCAGGTGGGATATAAGTGGTTTCCTAGGAATTTGTGATTACTTTCAGTTTCTTCGATGATCTATCATGACGAGTTTCTAACGGGCCAACTGTACCGATGCATTTCCTGTCTGCATGGACCAGAGGGTCTGGTGTTGAAGCTGGTGCTTCTGTGGTGCACTTTTGGGAGAGAGAAAGTTCACAAAGTGGATGTTGTTTTTACTTCTGTGGCTGGAGATAAGTTATTAGACAACTCTGTTAAGAAGTTCTTATGGCTGCTTTCTTGTGCTGGTGGAAAATTTGGATACAGTCGAGTGATAGCTGTTCTTGGCTGGACTGCGACTGCTGCTGGGGCAGAGGAAGCACACAGAAGTGAGCACAGGTTTCCTCTTCCTTCCAGCCAGGGAGGGTTTGCTTAGCAAGTTCACAATGTGGCTAGCTTATTGAAAATAGAGTATTAAGTTACGCTGTGGCAAAACTGCCTTTTTTAGAAGTTGCAAACCTTATCTGTGCAGATGAAGAGCTGCATAGCTAGCCTTTGAGAGAGAGAGGGAGTTTGGTGCTGAATACTTTTTAAAATTCTTTACACTTGACAGAGGCTTGTAGTGCATTTGATTAGCATCTCCTTATTTGTTTGTACAGTTTTGTTAACTACACTAAAACATGGCACTGTATTTAATGTAAGTTATTTTAGAAGATTGTTTAGCAAAGGCACAGCATGAGCACACCCTTATTTAACTTTGAAGGAATTCCTGAAGCGCCTAGTCTGGCCTGAGTTTTGGCTTTAGATGTATTCTGAGTTGATCTTACCCTTTCAGAGGATTTTCCTAAGTCTTTGTGAGCTTTGTCTATTGCAAGTATTTTACCTTTTGGACACCACAGTGACATTTCTTTGTGCAGATGAAATGAGAAGAAAGGCTTTGGACAAGTTGTTCCCAGTGATGCTGTGTGTTTACCTACAATGTGGAGTATGAAAATGTGTATGGAAATTACCTGACACTGAATTTTTTAGTGTTCTATACTTTATGTGTTCCTTTGAGTAATTCCTTCAAACTGTTGACAGATCAGAAAGCAAACCAGATCCCAATGTATTTAGGTTTTGTGCTGAATGTATTTCTGAAGTCAGAAATGAATTGAGCTATTTTAAAATGTAGCTATGTATATATGTGTGTACCAGAGCCAGTCCTTTCTAGGAAAGAAAATCGGAGAGCTGTTTTTTTTTCTGTTAGAGAGTGAATTTAATATTTATATACGTTATCAATGAGTGTAAACCACACTGTGCTGTTGTTAGGTGCTGTTGTTAAAATGCTAACAGGATTATCCCGGAGGTTTGTCAATATATCTGTGTTGCCCTGCTTTGGAGCTAGGGCTGCCCTGAGGAGCACTGAGGTGTTACTTCTGATACACCTGGCAGAGTTGGTGTCTGACACCTGCAGGGTTGTGGGAACTGGAAACTGCAGGTTCCTCACCTTGCTACTGTCTGAATAGACAACATCTGTATTAAAAATTACAGTTCTAAGAAAGAGCAGCCATTTGATATTTACTGTAACAAGTTTGGCTAATTTGCTTTTGGGTCATTTCACTAAAACTCTTACTTGGTTTTTAGACAGTCCTTGGTTTTCTGCTAAAATCTTAACGAGACCGTCAGAATACTCCATTTTAATTCTGAACCTGATGGTTTGCAGTTTACATCAGCTTCAAGACTTAGTATCATTTTTGAAGGGCTGAAAATGCTTTCCAATTTATCTAGGCAATTCTGTGTATCATAAATTTGATCATAAATTGAAAAGTCCACTGAGATTTGTATTGGAGAAGGATAGCTTTTCTTTTTCCAGCCTAGGAACAGAAAGTAAGAGTAGAAATATATTAATTCCTGAAAAACGTAAAATGATGAAAAATGATTAATTGCGTCCTGTTATATGTAGTACTACCTTTGTTCAATTGGTCATGTGTACAAAATGCAGCTTTGATAAACTAATATGTTTACCACATTTAAGACAATTTGATTAATGTTCATGGAATTCAAAATGTCAGTTTTACTTCTAATGTAATTCTTGTTTCCATCCAGGTATGCCATGATTTTACATATTTTTTTAACATATAAAATGTGTATAAATAAAACTCAAATCATTCATAGTGCACATGTACTTTCTTATTCTGCTATATAAACTAGTTTCTGGTTTCCCCTGCTTTGGGGGGGGAGAAAAATGATATGAATGATACCAGCCTTATCAGCTTACTAAAAATATGCTTTTACTTCTAATATATAATGATGAGGATAAAACCAGACGTGACAAGTGCTAATTGAACGAAGCATTCATAGGTGTGTAGTTGCAAATGCGTCTTACTTCCTTTTTGTACTCTAGTCTTGTTTTCATCTGTTAAAGGTGCTTTTTACTGTCAACAGTAATGTTTAGTAGGACCATGAGCACGCAGGTCTGTCCTGGGTAGCTCTATCAACATGCATGTATTTTTTTTCCCTAGATGGATTGAAGGGTTATCATTATTTTTATTAAATTTGTTATTCTTCTATTCTACTCAACTTTGCCACTTCACTTGACTAAAATTACTAAGCAATGACAACTTCCCTAGGTCCTGCTAAAGCATAAGATTAAATGTCATTTGATGACTGGATCACTGATTTAGCCTGTAAGATTTCGCCGCAGAGCACTGGTAGATATGGTCAGGTTTACTTTCTTCCAAGGCAGCGCAGTTCTCTCCAAGATGCTCAGAGCTGTATAGAGGTGATAGTCAGAAGCAGAGGTAAAAAAGGGAAACTTGAAACGTGGTTTAAATTTAATCCAAAGAATATAAAAGTGAACAAACTGATTTGTTTATGCAAACAGATTCTTCTAGGAAGTTTTCTTGATGCTTTTTTGATTTTCTAGATGATTAATTTGGTTAAAATGTATATTAGAGAGTACCAGTATGTTAAGTATTTTAGATTGAAAAGCTGCTTTGCCACATGGTTGCCTGTGTGCTAAAAGCACATTATGTTTACTCATGGAAAAAAAAGGAAAAAAAAAAATTGAAATATTCGAAATATGATTACATATACATTTGACCAGACAGAAGTATATACACTGTAAGACACTGCCTTTTTCTCAGAGTTAATATTTACAGCATGTGTGACCGTGAAAACCATTCACTATCTGCCAAAATTATATCAGTAATTACTTCATGAAAGCACAGCTGCATAATGGCATGATGTTTTTACAGTATGAAAATTTTGTTTGCTCCTAAACCCCATTTATTTTCAATGCATAAAGAATGCTTCAGCACCTGTCGGGAGAAAAAAAGGACAACTAGATCTCCTCCAGTATTAGCATGTTAGTCTTTGCTAGTTAGTTTGATCTTTTAAAAAATAACTTTGTAAGGGATAGCATTTTTTTCCATGGGATCACAATAATTTCTGGATTGTTTGAGTTTTTTTGACAGGCTTTTTCCAGGTTGTCATTTGGAAGTTTTTATGGCAGGTTGTCTTGACATTTTTAATTTGAGTTGAAACAAATGAATATCGTTAAAGTTTAATACTAAACATTTAATATGGTAGTTTTAATTAAGAGAGAACTTATAGTGTGGGAATTTCAAGTTTTTCTGAAAATAGATTTGCTAACAACTGAAAAAGAAAACAAATAGTTATTTGAAAGTAAATTTTCTTGTAATACTAGGTAGCCTGGAGTAGTCAGTATTTTTTTCAGCAAAGACAGGAAAGCAAGGATTAGACAGTGTTGTTCTGTCCATGTAACGTCTGTCAGAGTGAGTCTTGATCCATTATTGGCATTGCTAACAGGAATGGTAGCATCTCTGGTTATATTAAGTAACATGTTATAGGCAGCTCTCTTCCCCTGATTTTATCTCAGCAGGAGGTTAGAGGACAAGAATAAGTCCATCTCTTCATGAAACTCGCTAAAACCTCTTAATACGAGTATTCTGTTACAGTCCTGATTAAGAACTATGATTAAACATTCATTAGGGTTAAATAGTGGGACATCCCTATGAAATCAGTTTTAGAACACATAGATTATGTCAGTCTCAACATCACTATATTTTAGTGTTTTTCTTGAATTGTGCCCTTAATTAAATTTACAGGTTTAACTATAAATTACAAATGAGCAAAGCTTAAGTGCCTGTAATTAATTTAGTAGTTCAATGTAACAGAGAAAACAAAGCAATATTGTATGTAGAAATTACATTATGCTCTTACTGAATATTTGATCTAAACAATTACTGATTTCATGTAGGTCCTGATTTTATCCACCTGTTGGTGCTAAATAAAATCTAAATCAACTTCTGTTGAGATATACTCATGCAAATGACAGGATGTATACATGATGTGGAATTAATAGCTAGAGAAGTTTGAATTCTGGAATGGTTTGTCCATCTTTGTCAATGTTTGACAGCTCTACAGCATTCAAATTAAGCAATGATGGTTAATGGGTGCTTCGTTTCAATAGTCTCTGCATGCCTTCCCCATGAGACTAGAACAGACATGAAACATTGCATCAGCCTCAAGTGGTGTCTTCTGCTTAGGAGAAAGTATCTTGCCCACCTGCTTTTGCAGGTTTCTAAGAAGATTCTCCTTTTCTACACTTAGAAGGGAAACATTTCCAATAATTTTCTCTGGAAAAAGTTTGCTACCCTGAAATGGAGGAAAGGATTTGACACTGAAATTTATGCCAAGATTGACTAATTTATGCCAATATTCTGGGGTGAGAAGAGTAACAAGCAAACTTGAAACTACCGGAATTTGTAGGAGCAATGAGATGTTCTTGAAATGATTTGTTAATGTGAGTTATTGGATATGGCAAGTATGACTTCAGTGATTTTCTATGGACCAACTCTCCAGGATTTTAAATGGTAGGCCATTTTTAAATGAAAATAACAAACGAGTTAAACCAAGTAACACTTGTGTAGCAAAAGGATAATATTACCAGCTTATCAAGAATATTTGCATGGTAAACTGTTCCATTTTTACTAATAAGCATGCGTTAAAAATTTGTATTATTAAATCCTAAAACTAAATTTTGTCAGAACATAGAGATACCCAGTATTACTGCAGCTCACTGAAAAATAGAAGCTATGTCTTGTGGGTTGGCTCAATGAACACCGGAAAGATTACACTTATTTTCATAATTGAGTAAGATTTGTTGTCTGTAATATTAGATTAGTACCTTAAGTTCTGTTGCAACACCACAACTGTCCTGTTTCTTACCATAAATGTGAACATCAGCAGCAGCCTTTTTGCTCTGTATGTACTATGTTAAAAAGAATACTTAGTAAATACAAAAGACATGCTTTTGTAATGATTCCTTAAGTAGTAAAGAAGTGTAATAATCACTAATATTTCATGACCTAATTTGTTGGTTATTCCTATTACCCTTTATCCTGGAAGTGTTCCTGAATATTTAGTGAGTCTTAGGACATTGTCATTGCTAATTACTCTTAACTTGATATAATTTGTACAAAAATATTGAATTAATGACCTACAAATAAATTTAAGGTACAAAGAAATATTCTGCCTTTGTCCTAGTCGCTGTAACTACCAGGTTACCTTGCATCTGTAGCTTGGAAGTTAGGAAAGGTTTGTGTTTTCATTTTGTACGCCTTAGTGCCACTTCACTTGTTTGTGCTGCATTCTTAATTAATGTGCAGCATAAATATGTGACCTACCAAAATCAGAGAGTTGCTCAAACTTGCTTTGAGTCTTTTGACCAAATTTCTGTTCTTACCTTTCCAGTCACTGGGTTCACTGCGGGGGGGGGGAATTTCTTTTTGGGGAGTGTGAAGATGAGCAGAAGACATTCATAAACAGCGTGACTGGTGAACTCTAATGTCCTCTGTCATAACTAAACCTTTCTTCACGAGGGCAAAAATCATTGCAGACTGAGAGTGGTGTTCAAACTGTGGGGCTTATCTGGTGGTGTTGAGCTCACTGGTGCTGAGCTCAATGCCAGTGAGAGGACCCAGGTAGAAGAAATTGTTAAGAGTTCACACTGTGAACTGCTCTGTGGCAGCATTATTTCAGAGTACTTATCCTTTAATCACCTTTTCGTGACAAGTAGTGCATTTAATTCTCTTTAACCTCTATTTCTGTCTCAGTTTCAGTTGAAATTGCTGAGAGAGGGAGGACAGCCAGGTAGACAGAATGAGTAATATGATTTCCTTAGGAAGTCTGTACAAACAAGAAAGTAAGCTAAAATGTGTTGTAAATTTAAAAGTGAGAGTGGTAGAAATGGTTGCAAATTTAGAAATGTGTTCTTTGAGAAGTGCCAGTTTGATGCAAGAAGTTTTAACACAGGGTTTGTAATGGGTGAAGTTGCATAGTAAAACAAATTTTTTTTTTCTCCAATAGTGGAATTAGGACATGAAGATAAAGGCTTCCTCTCTGAATATAAAAAACACTTCAAGAGAAAGCTAATAATTGTGCTTTAATCAGGTAAAGAGAATAGCACATTGCTGTCCTATTATTATTGTATTTAATTTTAAATTTAATTGCTTTTGTGATCCACTTTAGATCCAGTTCAGCAAAGTATGTTGGCGTAGCTGTAAGGGTGTGGTACGTGATGGCAAAGGGAACAAGCAATCCAGGATGAAGAGGAACCACTTTTAACCAGCTCTGCTGTTAGGTGTGAATGACATCCATTAATTTGATCCTTGGGTGCATTTACAAAATTGTTAATGTCCTGCTTAATTCCATTGGACTCGCTGTACTTGGTTCACTAGAAAAATCAAAGGAAGGGATAAACTATTCTCTAGGCCACTGCATGAGGTCTTTCTCCTGTTTCCAGCATTCCTGCAGGAATTCAGAATAGTTGTTTGGCTTGTTTTAGCCCTTTAAGTCTAATGTGTTTGTCTGTGTTCATATATTTGACTCCTTTCCATACTAAATAAGGAAATAAGGAAAAATTAAATGTGATGACAAAGGTTAAATATGCAATGTTTATTTTCTGCTATTAGAGGGGAAAATGTCTTAGTTTGTGATATAGATCAGGATACTAATCAGGTAACAGTAAAAGGTAGGTTTCAGTCTCTCTCTAGAAAATACTGGTAAAAAATTGAACATCTAAACTTCATTAGGTAGCATTACCTCATCAGATCTCATAATTGATGAAAAGCAATAAAAAATATGTCTCTGTGTAAGGTACATACTGTATAGCTGTACATGTATATGGGACAGTGGTCTGATTGCCTCTTTCTCTACAAGATTTGTGATGCTTTTATAAAAAATAAAGACTTGTTTTTCTTGTCTTTTGGGGAGTACTGTCGGGTGGTTACTGAGAGACCAAGCACCTAGATACCTCTTTTAAATCTATCTACTTTTAATGTTATTTACTAACTTAGGTCTACCCTTTACCTCTGTGTGTAAGACCTGGTAGTACCAAGAGCCAGCTTGATTGTGTACCAGTTGCACTGGGAAGTCATAGTGCATACAGTTAAAATCTGGCATGTCAGCAGGCATCTGGTTATCCCCTTCTGAGTGATCAGACAGTATTTCTGGGAAAAGTTTTGCACATTTGCACTGTTTTACTTTAACATAAACATATCCTTTCCAGGACAAGTTGAACCTACCTAGGGTTGATTTACGTGGAAGCCAAGTTCTGTTGAGCTTTGCTGTCCAGGTTTCAGGTTGTTGTACAAAGTGAAAGTGATTTTCTTTCCTGGGCCTTAATAGACTTCGAGATTTCATCTCTGTTCTTATCAAAAAAAGGTAACCAGACTTTGTATTATCAACTTTGCTTTGTTTTGCTTCCTTTATGACTAATTACCTAAGTTTCTAAATCAGTTCCCAAAGGAAACGAGGTTTATATGATTGCACTGTCCAGCTGTTGTTCTGTTTGGGGCCCCTCGCCTAACTTCCATCAAATTTGGCAGGGTAAGGAGGGCTTCATGCAGAAATGCTGCCTTTCTACAAGTGTATGAAGGCTCAGAAAGGGATGGAGAGACAGAACCAGTATGTAGGATGAAGGGAATCTCTAGCTTGGGTGCCATGCTTTTCTGCTTGTCCTAGGAGCTGGCTGATGTTTGTGCTCTGCAGATGTGGTGGTTAGCAAGCACTCGGAAGGAGTGACCTGTTGTTTCACTCAGTGATAACTGAGACGCTATATTGGGAACTAAGGACCATGAAGGGAGAGACTGGGTGGGGATGGGGGGATGAATGTCAAGAAGTGAGATTGATCCAAGAATGATTGTATTAAATATATAAGAGGAAAACTTGTGGCTGAAATTGGGAAAGAAGTCATAATTGGAATTAATCTTTTTGACTCACTGTAACATCATTGAAACTCTTCTTACTTAAATCTTGAATCTGTGTTGCTTTTTCCTTTGTGTAATAACTTTCAGGCTGAGGGCTAGAAGTGCAGACTTTTTGGAGGCTGTTGCTTTAAGTTTATCATGCTGTTCTGACAAGCTTTCTTTTTGGGTTTGAGATGTCAGTCTTCAACAACAGAGGCATTTCTGACACTTGATAAATATTGCTTTTAGAAGTGACTACGAAGATAGCACAGTGACCGGTGGCGTAGAAATGGAAAAAACATAGAGATAAAATTTCTTTTATAATGTGTTTCTTGGCTTTCTGACTTAAGGTACCTGCTGATAGTCAGGGGTGTCTTTCATATGGCAAGTGCTGAGAGACAGAGTCTGTCAAACACCTGCCTGCGGTGCTATTAAGGGGACGAAGGGAACAAGGAGAAAGGAGGTGTTACATGTGTTCTTCAGCAAAAGGATCAATTTCATTTGCTTTTCCTCACCTTAAGATGGGTAATAACCTTCCTGGAGGCCGCAGTGGGTTTTCTAGAAGATGTTTTAGGTACTAGGCTCCTTTTATATAAACTTTGATTAAGGAAGTTCAAAGGTCATGATTTTTAAATTACACAACTGTCTTCCATTTCATCGACTTCAGTTTCCGTGGCTCCTGTTGTTCCATAATAAAATTGTTAGAACTTGTTCAGATTGTTTAATCAGTGCTGAGGAACATTACTTAAAACTTCACAGATGTGATCACGAGTAATGCCAGTACACTCACATTTGCATATGCAAGTAAATTCTTTTATTATCTTAATAGATTTCTATCATCCTCATATGTATAATCTCACAGATTGTTTATCTTTGCTTGTCATGAATGTGCAAACTCTGATAATACTTTAGAAGTGTATTTGAGCTCTCATGATTCTTCCCATGTATGGCACAATAAACTGCCCAAATTTGGTCAAATATTTTTAGCCACTTAGTCATATGTCTTTTAATGTGCTGCATATGTAAGCTTTTGATTCACTTAGCAACAGTATTTTTATGAGTATGTCTTGCCAGTTTTTCTTATGTATACTTGAAAAATGGGCAAGGTTTTTTCTGTGTTGGGTTGTGTCACAACCAGATGGTCTGGCTTTTTTTTTCTTTTTTTCTTTTTTTTTCTCTTTAAGTAGTGCTAATCTGTTTTAGGATACCTCTTTTTCACAGATCATGAATGTTAGAGCACTTTAGCATATATGAGTATACAGCATAGTAAAATGTGATATTAAAAGATCTATATTTAAAAATAATTAGGCAATTCCAAAGTTTTCTGACTTAAATTTATTTTCCTTATAATAAACTGAGTATTATGATATACACAAGCTATCAACAGGCAAATTGGACATCCAGCAAAACTAAATGTGAAATGAATGTGTGAAATATGGCTAGGTTAATGTTTCTGCTAAGTGTAAACATCTGTGTTTCTTGAATCTCTTTTCCTCCAAAGTTATGATGTCTTGCAGTTAGTTCCTTTGCATATAAGTAACAAAATGCCTTGCAAATAGAGATGATTGTTTTCTCTTCAGCTTGTTACTAGCATGTAAGCATTGTACGCTGATGATAAGTGGAAGAAAATTAAGACAATATGCCCAAGGAAGGAATTTGTAGTCTTTATCGTTGGAGTATGTTCATAAATTATTATGGGTTTTGCTGATTTTTGAGATGGATATGACTAAAAATATAATTTTTAAAAATCCTTTAGGAAGGCAGTTTTCAAGCATACCTGAAAAAGTAAGAAGGTTTGTGAATGTTTTCACTTAAAAATGTGTTTTGGTTTTTAATTGTAAAACAGATAATGCAAACAGATTACTGCAGTCTGACTGCAGTCTAGCAGCAAGTTTATGGATGAGATTAGTTATTAAAACAGTTCAGTGCTACATTCTAAACACAGCCTTAAGTTTGTACCTAACTAAGGCAAGTGGGGTCAAAAAGGGATAATTTGTTACTGGTTTTGTTTGTCTGGTTCAACGAGGCAGCAACACATCTCCCTCACGGTGTAGCTGTTACCTAAGCAGTGCCGAACAGAGAAACGCTTTGGGATGTATCTTGGAAGGCACAATTGCTTAAATAAGGAACTCTGAGAGGTTTTGCCATAATAAAGCAGTATATAGCTTTTGGTCTTTCTTGCTGTTGAAGTGTTCTGAAAAGTAAAATTTATACCTTAATTGCATTTAATTTGAGGCGTAATTCTCTAGAAAGCTTTAGGAGCCCAGCAATAAAAGTATTCATTTCACCCTTTGGTTATGTAGTACTGTGGATTTATTAAGCTAAAAAATTAAGAGCGGTCTTGTGGGGTCTAGCTGTTTTGAGTCCTTGCTGTCCTGAAATGCAGAGGGACTTTTCTCTCTGTTGCTCTGCCCTTTTAAGGGCAGCAGTATGGAAGTTGGCAAGAAAACTCACTGAGTGAGCACCCTGTGAGAAAAATACTCAAACACAGAGAAGAAAGGCAAAGTAGGAGCCAGTCAAGATGGAGATCTGGAGAATGACAGTAGTCCTGCAACTGGGCAACAACACTGTTTGCTTGGTAATTAAGAGATGTGCACAAACGACAGTATTTTTGCAATGTGCCAAATTGGTACATAAGTAGGTTTATAAACGTCAGTGATTAATAGACTGTTAAAAGGTGTATGAGAATATAGAATAATATGCTGCAGTAGAAAACAGCAGGGGAGTATTGAAATGTAACAGTCCATCTGTACTCCTTAGTCTCAACAAAATTATAATTAAAACCACATTATGGTATTGTTTTCCAAACTGCTCCCCATCTCTTGGTCACAACAATTCTACTTCATGGTGTAGCTGTTCATTCAACTGTAATATCCACTTGAGGTCTGGGATGGAGTGGAGGCCTGGAGTCTTTATAAAGGGAACCACTTTGTCCTGGAGAACAGGGTTGCAGTGGGGATTGTAAACGGCTTCTCAGAAAACTGGAACAAATTCACTGAAGAAAATCATATTTGTTGGTTTTGTTAAAATCTGTTTGAATTTGTTTAAGAATCTTTTTGCAAAGCTGTAGCACCTGCTGCTTTTCTCTTAAGTTCTTTCTATCTTGCTCTCAAATCCCAACAAATAAACCCTACTCCCTAATCAAACCTGAAAATTCTTACCTTTTTTTTCCTGAAGATGTTGCTTTAAGATGCACAGTATTGCAGAACATCTTTAACATGAACTTATTTCTTAAATCTTTCTTTCTTTATAGGCTTGTATAGATGATAACGTAGATATGGTGAAATTTCTGGTGGAAAATGGAGCAAATATTAATCAACCAGATAATGAAGGCTGGATACCTCTACATGCAGCTGCTTCCTGTGGATATCTTGATATAGCAGAGTAAGACTTTTTCCTCTATTTTCCAAATGCATATTGTTTTCCTAATACATTGTTAGAGAGGCACTAGAAGCAGATGGCATTCATAAATTGTCTTTTTAGTTGCCTCTGGAGCATGTAATGAGAGAGAATGCTTTTATATTATGTATTGATTGTGAAGTGTGCTGCGTGCACGACTATTTCTGCGTTGCATTTTCTCTTTCTAGCTTTCTTACATTGTATCTTAGGTAGCAAAATGTAAACATATAAGACTGTTCATGACTGTCAGGTGATTTTTTTAGAATTCTTTTCTTCTGTAGAAAGGCTGTTATGAGGAGAGGCACAGGGAGAAAGTTCAAATTTACATTTTGTTAGCAGTGTGAAACATTATGCTGGCATAACTATGTGCAGGAGATTAATTTTGCAGTTGTATTGGCAGTCTTGAAACTTGTGTTTTTCAGGTGTGGTATAAAGTGTTGAATTTTGCTAATTGTTTTGGCTGTGGAGAAAAACCTTACAGTTGAAGTTAGATGCCTGTTAAGGTATTAGTTAAAGCTTATTCAGCACTAAATTCCGGGAGTGGTTTTGTTGTTATTAGTGAAGCCTGTTAAGGGCCACTGAAGATATGCTAAAGTGATTTTTTTCCAGAAGTTGTCTGTTTTAACCTGAAGTAATGACTGATTAGAGAAAATGTGTAGCATATGTTGTTCAGCATGCTGCTCGTGCTGTAAAGAAGCAAAGTAGTGTCTTACTAAACATAAATGTAATTAATTCAGCTAAACTCAGTGGGATGTCTGATCCATTGTAAGACTTGCATAAAATACAGAGGAGTATTTTATCATGTAATTATGTTACTGTACTAATTACATTGGCAAAAGATAGAAATTGTAGGTTTAGGGGATCATTTATCGATGTTCTGTTCTGTGAGTTTGAGGTTCACTTGCTTGAATTTCAAGGGAAAGGAAAAATTCTGGACACTCCTGTGTATTGTTTCTAGTGGGAATTTTTTGTGTGTGTGTTCATAGAGTGAAGTGCTTTGTATATCCTTTTTAGAACTGGGACATTGTGTGACTGCTGACTTCTGTAATCTGCCTTTCTACAGTATGCAGATGTTTGATGCTGTAATTTGCCTCTCATGCATGCTGGAAGTGTTTACTTTTTGGCTATACTATGACAAGAATTTCCCTACAAAGTGAGATAATATAAGGCTTTCTTCAGTTTAGTGGAGGTGAAACACAGGCCTTTTTTCCACAGCAGGAAAAAGTTGAATAAATGTTTTTGGTTTGGCATTGCAGCCTAATGTAGGCAGATTATCAGGGAAGAAGGAGTGATATCCCTTGTCCGCATGACAGTTTTTCACTACTTACTTGAGTATCTGAAATCTACAATGTCACTGAAGACTGTTACTTGTTTTTTATTTTCAGATTTGGCTTTTATTTGGCTTATAGCATGTACTGTGTACAGCATCTGTTTTAGTGAGGCAGTGTCTTTCTTGGAAAGCATGGGAATGTGTCTATGGCTGAATCTGGTATCTTTCATTTTTAGCACAAAACTTTCTGCTTCATGGAAGGTGGTTTTTAACTTGGGTAAATAATGGAATTATTACAGCTAATAGCTTGTCATCTTTCTGTGCTTTATGTTACAGACTAGCATTTTTGTACAGAACATCTGCTGTTCCTTTCCTATTTTCTTGCAAGGTGCAAGAGTGATGAGAGTCAGGGAATGGTTTCTGCTGGTTTTTTACTTGCTTGGTCAGGGGCTAGAGAGGGTCTGACTTGTATTCTCTTTCTCCTCCTCCTGTGGAATGGTTTGTTATACAGCTTTGCAGAGCGTCTCAAATTGAAGACTCAACAAGATATTTCTCTTGAAATAACACAATCTGTGCACTCCTCCAAATATGCAAATTTAGTTAATGTATTGATTTTGTTTACAGAGCTTATATTTTTGCAATTCATAAGAAAAATGTGGCTTGATAGCATACTTCCATCATTTCAGATGTTCAGTGTCTCAGGATCTAAAATTATGTCTTAAGAAAGCAAGAGAGGTAGAAGGTGGAATGTTTTCTGGTATGAAATGTATTTCTATGTTTAGAATCTAATTTAGGGACTTTCTAGTACTGTGTCCTCTGCATGTGACTACATTCAACTTTCAACCTTAACTTTCTTCATGTTGTGTACATCAGTTTCTAGGCTTAAAAGAGGGGGAAGGAAAGCAGTTCTATTAACATTGCATGATAACTCTTGTATGATTCATCACTAGGATTAGAGTCTATGAAGTGGAACTGACATGGGGTGTGTTGGAGTTCACAGATCTGTTAATAGCGTGTGAAAGCTTGGGTTTGCTTTCAGAATAAAAATAAAATTTAATTGTTACAAACCTTCATAGTACCATCTTTATCATAGTTTTTCTTCTCTGGATGCTCATTTGACTCCTGTAGGATTATATTTGGAGTGTTCTTTCTATGTTTCCCATCTACTTTTTACTAACACCCCTTTCTGTGTTAATACAGAATGGTGCCTGTCTGTTTGATCAACCTTCCCATCTCATTGTGCTTTCACTGAACACCTGATTCTCTCATTTTCAATGCACACATTCTTTTTGACTAGCATCTGCTGCTACTCAGATGTTCCTGAGTGAGTGCACCTATGTGCTGGAAGTCTGGGAGAAGTGCAGGCAGGATATGTAGGTGGCAGGGAGCTTCTCCTAAAAAACTTTGGATATCTCAGGAAGCCACCACTTCCTCCATATTTTGGTGCTGGTCCTATGCTCATTGATAATGGGCTAAGTGAATTTGTGGCCTGGCTGCTACTCCTTGGGATTTTTATTTTGTTTTTGTCAACTACACTGCCTGGCCAGTGGTCTTCTTGCCGCAGGTGTAGTCCTGTCATTCTCCACTGTGTTCACCACTATCCCCATGCAGTATCTCCTGTCCCATTTCAGTTTTCTGCTCCTTTGGAATAGCTGCCTTCTCCTGAATATGCTTTCTGTCTTCTCCTTTTAAGTTTAAGAAATATTAGTCTTGCAGAGGCCCACTTCAGGTGAAATAAAGAAAATTAAGCTTGTTTGCAAGTATTTAGAGGCTACAAAATAGTTTTGCTACTTAAATAGGAATTTGTTTTAATTTTTCCTAGACTGAAAGAAGATGCATCTTCCAGCACATGTAAGAAAAGTATTTTTCAAAAATAACTCGAAATTTGTTAGTGGCAAGTATACTTTTGTGAAAAAAAAACAAACAAACCAACAAAACCAAAACAACAGCCAACCAAACAAAACTAACAAGCAAAATAAAGAAACAAAGCAAAGTGACAACAAACACAAAATACCATGAGGGGGAGGGAAATGTTAGGATTTTTATACCTTGATGCAGTGGGAACTACATTTGTCAAATGTTTTTTTTTTTCTCATGGGTTCAAGAAATCTACTAAGGGTGGCTACATAATTAGAAACAAATGCAAACCTACATATAAATGGTAGGTGGTTCAGAAAATACATGCAAGCCATTGGAGACTGGAAAGGCCCTACAGGAAAAGTAGCATCTCTTTGCCACACTGTTATTCTTCTTGAAGATGTGCTCACTTTTGGAGACAGGCTAGATGTTAAATGGATGTTTGATCTGACTCAGCAGGATTGTTTTTATGTTTGTGAGTCATGTTTGGTACATCTCATTACAGATACAGACCCTAAGACAGCATAGTTTCAGAATACACCTTTATTTTACAGGTTTTGAAGGCTGAAGTACGTGGTTACAGTTAGAAATAGAGTAACTTCTTGTGGTTAGAGACTCCTCACTCAGTTCACTTGGGAAGAGAATAGCAGCTTGAGCAACTCTGCTGCTCTACACTCGCTTTCCTGCCCAGTTTCCTCTGGTGTATGCCCTCCTTCCCCTCATATTTAAAACATACTTTAAAAGGCTTGTGTGTAACCACTGCCTTGCTGCTAACGCCCTTCTGTTTTTCTAGACTCCAGACACCTGAAAGTGAACCCAGCCAAACTAGTTTGCTGAAACCTCACCAAGCCATTGTACCAGGATCTTTCTATTTTAGTAACAGTCCATTAAGCTAAATGAATGATCATTGTCTAGTATAAGGAGGATTGAGACAGTCCTGCAAACCTGTAGTTGAATACATAGATGTTCAGTGATAGGTGGTTTACTTACAGCTCTGATTGCCTTGTGGGGGAGTGCTGTGGGTACTGGCTGGTAGGATGCCTGCCTGTGGCACAAGGACGAGACCAGTGCTCATCTAGCAAAAGCCTGTAAAGGGAATTCAGTGCAGTTTCACAATATGCTTAATGTGATCTAACCTGAGACTACTGCAGAAATAGGGAGTCATTCCCTTCTCTCCTTGGTTTTTCCTCCTCCACAAGCTCTTACACCCTCTTGCATTATCTAATGATCTTGCATTATCTAATGATGTGGGAACTACTAGTCACCAACTAAGCCTTCAGGGGGTTTGGAAGGTTTATTCTCTTTTATTAACAGTGGGCTGATCTGGCTTGCTAGCAGCAGTTGGCATAAATATGCGGGTATAAAAACAAAAACAAACAAAAAACACCAAACAAAACAAACCCGAAAACTACAACAACAACAACAAAAACCCAACAACAACAAAGAGTCTGGGCTGCTTTGCAGACACAGCTTGTACCTCTGATCAGAAGCCTGGCAGTGGAGAGCTGCCTCTGCTGAGGTGGAGTCCACTCCTCACCTTCCACCTCATGAGCCTGAACCAGATAGTACTGTGTAGTGTTCTGCCATGGTTTCCAAGGATAGCATAGCCTTAAAATATGTTTCAGAACAGTTGTTTCTAATCCATTTCTCCCTGAGTTTTAATATTATGATCATCCAGAGCTATTACTTATTGGAGTGTTTTTAATCTAAGCTATTTTGCTGTAACCTGCTATAATCCTACAGGAGAAAGGCGTTATTTAGGCAAAGCAGACTGATAAAAATGTCAGGAATGGCTCCCATCTCCTTTAGCCTTGTTCCCAGTTATTCTTTTAACTAGCTGAGTATAAAGTAATGTTGCTTGTGATGCATTCAGAAATGGATCTTTGGACAATATTCAGAACTTTCCATTTGTGAATGACAAGGTGAAGTTGGTGGTCTGGTGTAAACCACATGCAAATTGATTATGCAAACTTATACAAGGTTTAGTCTGATAGAGATGCTGCTACAAGGTGAATGAACATTTGTGTCAGGATTGAAGATGTTACTTCAAATGACACAAGGACATTTCAACTGGAGGAGCAGAATTAAAGGAAAAAGGACTGAAGATGAAACTTAATACAATAGGATCAGAAAATGAGAAGCGGACTTCAGAAGGATATATTATAAAACAAGTCATGTAAAAAAGTAAAAAGCAGGGAAGAATATTTATTCCTAGCCAAAGAAGAACAGAAGAACGACTGACTTCTTACTGGTTGCCATTGGGAAAGATGCAGTGGGGTTTTTTTGAGAGCTGTGAAAAGTTTGTTGAAGTCTTTGGAAGACCGTTTCAGTTAATTCATTTCTATTTACTGCCTTTTTTCTTTCTGGAAGAACAGATTGGGGGGAAAAAATCAATGGGAGATAAAACATGCTAGTATATTAGTTTCTGCCCCCTCCCAAAATGAAAGGGCCATGCTCATTCTTTATCAGCAACGTAGAAGTCCTCCTTTTCCAAACTTGTGTTAGGTACCTGCAAGGATAAATCTAAATTCCATTAGTGAAAATAACGGAAAAGCATGAAGAAGGTCAGTGAGCCAGTATGAGTTGGCATTTTCTTTTAGGAAGACGTACTGTGGCAGTGTACCGTTTTCAGCATGTATTTGCTGCATGTATGTATGTCTTAAGAATAATGAAACACTACTTAAGCTGTTTAGGTTGATGGTGAAATTCCCTTTTCAAAATCATGCCATTATGTGATAAGAGTTTAATCTGCATAATCTGCATGGCTGTGATTGGATAAAAAGCAGCTGGCAGAAATACACAGTAAGATATAATTAGAGGAAAGGATAGGACTGAACTGATTTGATAACCATTCATTCAGGTGAGGGAGTCAAGGAGAACTGGTCACTCTGATATGCACAAAGTGCGTGCTCTTTAGCTGCTACCTTTGGATTGGTTTGGTGTGTGCATCTTTCTTTGTGACCCTCTGTATTTGTTACATTGTTTTTTTTGCTGTTGTTCTAAAGGTAAACCTACTAGACTTTAAGTTCAGAGATGTCTTCTTCAGGGACATAGTGATTTACCAGAAATTATCTTTTTACTTCCAATATGATTTAGCAGTTCATTGAATCTAATGAAATGTCAAGGGACTGATGCCCAGTGTAAAGCTCAGAGTACTCTAATTTTTGTCTGAAAGAGAATTTGAAAGTGCAGTTAATGTCTAAAAAATTACCTTGCTTTGAGAAGTGATGTGCACAGGAAAGATCTTAATTATTTGTCACAGAGAACTGGTTTTACTTGTGTCCTGAGAACAATTTAGATATCTTACCTATGAACTCTGAAGCTGAATGTGGTAACTGTGGAAGAGAAGACATATATATGGGTGTGTGATACACATAGAAGCCTGGTAGATTCCTGAGGAAAAATACATCAGGTCCTGCCTGGATGATGGCTTGTAACCGCACACTGCCACCGATTGATGCCTATTTTCTAAGTATTACTGGATCATGGGAGAGCAGCTCTAGATACATGAGCAACCAGGTTTTGAATTGAGTAAGTTCTTGTTAAGTACAGGCTGCTGTCACTTGTGAGAGCCTTGTCAACTAATGCAAAACTGCTGTTTCAGAGAGAGGTGGTAATGGTTCATCTTAGACTGAGGAACCTGTGGAATTGTTAGTGCTGTTAAATATTGAATATCGTATTTATTCAGTTATCTGATATGAAAATAATTCACAATAATGTTGGTTTTGAGTGTTTTGTTCTAGGAGAAAACATGCAGTGTAAGTTGTTACTTGTGTTCATCTCAGGTTTTGTTTTCTTTCAGCTTTTACTTGAGTGTTTTTCTCTGTTGTGAGCTTGACCCTATTCTGCCACATACAGTAGACTTCCTAATGACACTAAAGCAACTTATGACCTACTTATTCTTTCTCACAGCTCTGTCTTTTAGATATCCTAAACGACATTTTGTGCAAATGATCCTAGTCTCTGTGTGTATTTCTAGTCTTGTTCCTGACTGAGGCAGGGTAAAACCTGCTTGAAGTCTTCTGAAATCTAAGTAAATATAGTGTGGTATATTTAGAGACACAAGGCTTCTGTACATTGATGGGAGTTATTTGGATGCAATTCAGATATGAAGACATAAAAATGTACGTTTTTTTATAAACAGTGTGTATGACTGGAAAGAAAAGTATAAAAAAGGAATTACTTGAAACCTCTTGATTACATATGAGGTATTGCTTAGCAACTTTGAATAAAGAATAGGAGTTTGTTTTGGAAGAAACGTGCTTTCGAGGAAGTACAAAGGGGACTGGACAGGTAAACAACTTCTATGAATTGCAGATTGCTGATACCTAACAAGGGGTCAGACTGAGTTCAGTACTACTGGGTGATACTAAAAGCTGCACTGTGATAGTAATGTTACTTCATAGAGAGATTTTTTCACTATATCATTGCATAGTATAATTACAAACAAGATAAGTTCTGTGATGTAGTTACTGTATCTATGCCAATATCTATTTGAGAGCAGTAAAGGAATTCATTGTGGATTAAATTTTTCTGATATAAATACCAACATGTGGCTGTTGAAAAAAAAAAAATCTTGTTAAGTTAGGTCTGTACTTACAACCTCCACTGAAATAGAAAGCAGCAGTAAAAAATGAGAATATGTGGTGATACTGTAGTCAAATACAGCAATGCTACTCTTGACACAAGGCAGGAGGGATGGGGAAGCTAATGGTCTGATCACTTCTTGTTGGTGAGGAATTAGTGGAGGAAGGTGGGTAACAGTAGTATGGTTTTACTACTTCCTCCTCCTTTTCTACCTCCATGCTGTTATCTCTTCTTCTCAACCAGTGTAACTCAATCTGAAGTATTCACCTTGATGGTATTCCCATAAATCACCACTAATACTTGGAGACTTGCTAGTGGAAAGTACAGGGAAACTAACAATTGATGCATACTTTAAAACTATTTTTTCACTTTATTTCTGTCCTGATGAAACATTTGCCCTGTATTTATATTCACTCTGGCATTACCAGCCTACAGTTTGGGTTTGGTTTGTTTTTTGTTGTGGGGGTTTTTGTGTGTTTTGTTTTGGGCTTGTTTTTTTGGGTGTCATATTGTTGGGTTTTGTGGGGTTTGGTTGGTTGGTTGGTTGATTGATTTTGTGTTTTGTTTTGTTGCTGTTTTTCTTTGTGTGGGGTTTGGTTTGTTTTTTTTTTTTGTGTTTGGTGTTTGTTGGTTTTGTTTCTATTTTTGTAAATAGATTCTAGCGTGTTTCCCTCTATAGCTTTCTTCACATATCCTCTTCTCCGTCACTATTTGGCCTAAACATTGCCCTGCCACCTATCATATATCTTTCCTCTATATGGTTACAGTAAAGTATGAAGGCTTAAGTTGCTTTTCATGTACTGCAAGCAGGAATTTTTCCTGTTCCATCTTTGTAAATGTTAGATGGTTGTCTATGTACAAATATTTCTAGAGCTTCTTGCTGGCTTTTTTCAGAGGTTTCTTGGAACACAGGAGAACTAAGACTAACCAGATACCGTTATCTACACTGTTTTTTCTATGCTCCTCCATACAAAAAAGGAAAACAGATGTGATTGTAGCTACTGCCCTTCCTTGGGCACACAGACTGCAGTGGAGGCTGGGGACAGTCAGCTGTGTTCAGGGCTCAGTGGTGTGTTGGTACGTTGTGGAGTGTTGGTTTTGTAAACATGTTTTTCATGTAGGTACAGTATTTAGAATTGATAGACAGTGCTGTTTGCATAAGGGGACTTTTTTTTTCTCATCTCTGTAGCATGCTGTTTTGATAGCTTTGGGATTATTTGACAGTTCTGAAGCAAAGAAGTGTGCCTGTCCAACATGCCTTTCATTACAGCTTTATGAGGGAGAATCAGAAGCAAGATTTGCTGCTATTTGGAGGAGCTCTTGCATACTGAAGACAGAAAAATGTCTTTTCAAACTGGTCCATAATTTAGAAAAACACATATGCTGAAATCTGGATTAGACTGGTGAAAATTGAAAAGAAATACCCCTTCCTACTTGCTTAAAATCATTTTGCCATTTGTTTGTCAACTATTTTTGAAAAACATCTCTGTCTGAAATTCTCAGCTTTTGTGTCCTGGATGAGGAAATCACAAATTTGCCTCAGACCTCTTGTTGATACCAACTGTCTTAAAATCATCACTCATGTGTCAGGAGAAATATTTATCTAGTTTTGCAAAATAATCCTAATTGGCCTTATTTAACTTAGTGTTTTGTGTAGGTGCAGGCTGATGAAACTGCTCATAGAGGGAGCATTCCTGTTTAGAAAGTGCTGCAGCATGTTTTTTTCCAAGAGAGAAAGATGTCAGTGAAAATCTCCTTGTCTTTTCAAAGAAACATAACCTTAAAAGTGCCTGACTTTTATCACAATTTGATTTTAACTTAAATGCCATCACAGAAGTCTGTCTTGTTATGTCAGTCTCTATTCAGCTCTCAGTGTTTAGAGGCAGACGGTTGAGGCACAGCAGTAACTGACAGTGTGGGATGGTGTTTTGCAGAGTGCCTGCCTAAGACACCCCTATAAGTTTGACATAATTGTTTTTCAAGTCATTTGATTTATTCTATATTGGTCTTAAAGTCATGCAGCAGAAAATATTCTTGGCCCAATTGAATTTGTACAGTTTTGCTTAGAGTATTGAACGTGGAGCCTTCATTTTCTTCTGTAAATCATAGATTCAGGAGAAAAGGTAACTGCACGAGTATGTCAGCTGTGGAGAAAGGAACACAAGGGAAATAATCTGTAAGTTGTCTGTGAAGAGGGCAAGGAGATCCCCTGGTGTGCTGTGCAGGGTGCCCCCTGCCCGGGCAAGTGGGGCTCCCCCTGCCTTGCAAGGTCTGCTGGCCATCTGCCCTGTGTTGCACACGTTTTAATGCTCTCCACCAAATGCTTACAAGGTTTACAACATGTATTTCAGAAACAGCAAAACTGACTTTTTATCATTCCATTTATACGTGGGTTGAAGAAAGTGTTTAAAGGGAGCGTGACTCTGGAGGGTGCATGAGAGAGCATTTGAGGGGCAGCTGGGTACTGGCAGTTCACTTGTATTCAACCAGCTGCACATTTTCCTTGAAACTTGCCACTGATGCAGGGCAGATGCATGCTGGGTACCACTACTATTCTAATGCTATTGTATTTGCTTCAAGTCTGTATTCTTTAAGATTTAAAAAAGAAAAGAAAAAGGCTAGGCCTTTCCTTAATGTTATTTTGTGAAGTGCACCTTAAAAATTCCAGAATGGTATAGAAGCTGTAATTTTATCTCTTGATATGTGTATGTAGGTAGGTATAGCTTTGCTTGTCTGTGCTTTCAAGTATTATTTTTGCTGCAATATAATAAAAAAAAAAAAAAAAAAAAAAAACCCCTAAAT
>VWZY01005844.1:641752-656265 GCA_013399075.1 Chloroceryle aenea
AAAAAAAAAAAAGCCCTAAATGACTTTTGAGAAGGTCTGGGGAGCTGAAGGTAACTTTTCTACTTTGGAGGTAATGTCATTGTTAAGAGTTTAAATTTGAAATTAAATTCTTCTGCAGTAAGAAATATTTGAAGAAATATTCCTAGACTCTCTAACGAATTGAAGGTCTGAAAAGAATCAGATGTTAGCTATTTTAGTGTACTTAAAAAAAAAATGAATGGAAACAATGCAAAACAGTTTTATAATTTTATTTATTAAATGTCTATTAAAGGTCTGTTTGTTTTGGCCAGATGTATTATGGATGTCTTCCTGTTAGTAATTTGAATGATCTGCAAAAATGTACTTTTAAAAGTGTATCACTACTTGATATTAAATAAAAATTAAAAAATAAATGAATCTGTGAAACAATTCTGAAAGGGATTTTAAAAGAAGGTCATTCAAATACATATTCCAGATATGTGTAAGATTTTGATGTGTTTTTACAAGAGGTGGACTGTGGGGCAGATTTTTTTTTTTTTCATTGTTTCTTCTAATGACAGCTTGCACAGCTGGGTGAACACAGTGACACGGTTTCTCTCTTTGTCTCACTATCATCATTCATTTATGAAACTCAAGGAATTAATTTGAACTCCACCATCTATAGATTTTTTAAAAAATAATCTGGTTTTAGCTAAATTTGCTAGTTAAAAGCTGTTTGGAGTCCAGCTTGGTTAGTGCCCTCTCTATCAATTTAGCCATGTTTCCCTGGAAGGCCACACTGTGTTTATTTTAATGTGTATACAATACATTGAACCTCTATTCAGAAAGAGATTTTTTAGGGTAGTCCTTCTCCTTACAATTTAGGTCTTACAGACTTTTGTCCTGTCTTCTGACTAGTCTGTCGGGACCTCTTGTTTTCACCGGTGAGTCTCCAGGATGCTCAGTACGCAGTTTTGAATGAACTGGAATCAGTTCAGTGGCCACTTCTCTGCCCTCCCTTTTGCTTGCCACAATTCTGGTGACATTCAGGTTCGAGTACTTCAAGTTAATTATATCCTTAACGATTTTGAAAACTTGTTTCCAGATACTGTGAACAGGGACATGGTTCCAATGTAAGCATACACTCCTCTCTCTGTTGCTGAGGTAAATAGTGTTAATAATGTTACCTGCAACATGCCTTGTTGTCTGCAGCTGACAAAACTTAGTAAAGCCAAGGTTTGAGCATGTTGCAGATTCTGAAGTTCTAAAGTCGCACAAATAAGACTTAAGTTTTTAAGCAAGTGTATTCTGAGAGAGGTGTCTTCCTCTCCATTTACTTTGTGTCTCTATATACATTTTGGTAATAGATTTAGTCACTAAAACCCCCAAGGTGGGGGGGGGGGGTTGTGTTTTGTTTTGTTTGTTTGTTTAAATTCAGAGTGTAGGCCAAGTTGCTAATTACAAATTCTTATCTTCCAGTTCCTGAGCTTGATTTTGTTATTTATTATCTCAGAGATACTGAGATTCTAAACCTTTGTGAAAGGTTTAGAAAAGTATTTTTCATAAAATGTTGGGGGAGAATCTGGGCTTCATAACAATTACAGAAGATAACTGGTTTATGCTTGTTTTCAAGGTTGTTCATTTCAGTCTGTAATAGCTATTGAGGAATATAGAACACGTGATTCCTGAAAGACAAATTTCAGATGAAAATATTTTTCCCTTCGTAAAACAGAGGTAACACAAAGCAGACTTTTTCTTCCAGTCTTGCCCACACTGCATAAAGTTTGTCATGGAAACATCAGGACAAAATATCAGGAATTATTTTATTTTCCTGCTCTTGTCACTCCTACTATTCCTGGAGTGCTTGCAGTTCTCTATACTTAAACCACAAGAGTGTCTAAAGGAGGTAGCTTTAGCTGCAGTATCAACACTTGAAAGCTTTAGGTCCAACAGAAAGCAGGGTGTGGATCAAGCTATTGTTCCTTTCTCATTTATTTACATTTTGAATAAGGACCTACTAGATTTTTTATGTAAATTATCATTGAATTTTCTGCAGCTGCCTGTTCAACATGGCCATTTTGCAATAAGTGAATTACAAAAGACATAAATTTAAGTTCTATCCCAAAAGGTTTTGTAAGTAGGTGACAGTAGGAGTCCTATGTGGTTTTACTTTTCCACTTTTTTTTCATACAAGTTTGCAAAAAATACCTTTTTCTGGACATGGTATCAAAGGGCATGGTTCTGGACTATTTATTACACAGCTCCATTTTCTTTTTTGCTGCGTACACGTAGCTGTATCAATTAAATATCAGCTGTGGAAATGAAAGTTAAATTATATTTACTTGCTTTAGAAAGGTGAAATTTCAAGATGAAGGTGACCCCCTACTTAATAAAGATAAAACACAAGCAATTATTTGTGTGTTTTGGTGGTGGTTTTTTTGTTTTTTTTTTCCAAGATGTGTATGACTTTTACACTACCCGTGCCTACCCACACAGTCATATGCTGTTGCATGTGAAGATTTTAGTATATGGTACTAGGGCAACTGAAATGTCAAATACATTCATAATTGAAGCTGTAAGTTTTAATTAATATTTAGACTGAGGTACCATTTGTTTGGAAAGTAATTTAAAACAAAACTAAACCAAAACCTTCTGGTTTTTAGGTTTGTTCTCGTATTGGCTTCTGCTCAGCTGTGCCTTACAAACTCAGCATCATTCTCTTGGCCTCATTTACCATATCTGTTCCCTTTCTGTATGTGATGGAGAGCCTTGTTACCTACACCTCTGAAGCGACTGCTCTTCTTTCCCTTGGTAGCACGAGGCTTCCTAATAAAAGCTACCATCCTGTAGGCACCAGGGTGGCCTCATGCACTATCTAAACCCTGTCATTGTTTTACTGAAACTGATTTTACTGTAAATGAAGATAAACAAATGCACAAACTTTCTCAGGACAGGGTCATCTGTTACCAAGTAATGTGGAGAACACAACAAATATGGATTTCATTGCCAGGCTTAGAAGTCTTTAAAATAGTTGGCTTTTGAATAATTTGGCTTAAATTCAGTATTGCTCTTTCACTAATAATTTACATGAGAGGGATTACCAGTAATTTTTTGGTGGGGATAGCAGAGGGGAGGCCTAGTTGGAGTGGCTGAAGGAAACATTTCTATGTTTCTAAGATTGGGAAAGGACCATTCTCACTGCTTTGGTGAGGAGCTTGCTGCCTTTCATCTTGCTTCTGTTTCTTCCATTCGTTTAAATCCTGTGAACTGAGGGCAGTTTCACCCATCCTGCCTTCCTTTGCTGACTGAGGAAAATCAAAACCCTGTAAGATAACTACTTCTCCAGCCCTGGTAATCCCCCGAGCTCTGCTGATCTGATTTTGGTCTTTAAGCAGCTTTGTTTTGGGGGTCTACTTTAAAGGATCATTTAATCATGAAGTTCTTCATATATCGAAACAGTAACTTCCTGAAATGTTGCTGTAGCCTTTTGGTCATTCCCTGCACTTTCATATGTATTGATCCTTTTATCATGTCTGTAAGTTATTGACCCAGTTGACCAAATATGACCGCTTTGATGAGATATGTATTTTCCTTACAAAAGTAGATTATTTTTTCCCTATAGGTATTATGTGGAGACAGGTAAAATCAGGTTTTTTAAACATCAGTTTTTTTTCATTTCTGTATTAGAAAAAACAGGCTCAAAGGACATGTACATTGATTGGGATTTTTTTAATAAAGGTATTTTCATTAGTGGTTGACTTTGGTTTTGAATCAGCATTTTGATTTTGTAAGAAAGTTCATTTCCCCGCTGCTGTTTTTGCCTCTTTAGCAGACACCCTGCATAGCAATTATTTGATCTGTAACTTGGAAGGCTGTATCAGTGTTAAAACAGTACAACTGGTATTGTTGAGATTTTTACTTCGTATAAATTTTTCATTTCTGCAGAAGTGAAATCTTTAAACTGGAGTGAGATAAGAGTCACTGTGTCACTCTTTGAAAAGGAACAGTATAAAACCATCACTGCATACCAGCATCAAAGTTGGTGGTGGAGACAGATGATGAATATCCCAGGAGATACGATTACACTTCTACCCAGGGAAGAGCAACTAAGCTGGTGAAGGAGAACAAGTCTTATGAGGGGTGGCTCAGGGAACTGGGGCTATTGAGAAAAGGAAGCTGAGGGGAGGAGACCTTAAAATTCTTTAGAACTACCTGAAAGACATTGTAGAGAGGTATGCATTGGTCTCTTCTCACAAGTAACTAGAGAGAGAACAAGAGAGAATGGCCTCAAGCTGCACCAGGTTTTGACTGGACATTAGGAAAAATGTTTTTCGCTACAAGGGTTGTCAGGCATTGGAACAGTCTGTGCAGGGAGGAGGTTGAGTGTCACCATCTCTGTATGAGTTTAAAAGTGGTATAGATGTGCTTGTGGATATGGCTTAGTGGTGAGCTTGGTAGAGTAGGGTTAATGGTTGGACTGGATGATCTTAAAGGCTTTTTCCAACCTTGATGATTCTATGAATTAATCTCCATTTTGTGGTCTGTCAGTTCTTACTTCTCCTTGACATAATTAAAGATATTTAATAACAAGTACTATTAAAATCATGCATTAAAACCAGAAATGTATGAGAGTACTTGGTGCTGAGTTACTGAGTAAGGATGAGGAAAATATCCTAGATCTGGAATCTGTTATTGCTAATTAGCAGTAGTTAAGCTGAAATACTCTAAAGCATTTGCATTAGTGTTGGGTTTATTTTGTGACTGTCTCCTGCCTAATTTGGTGTTCTGTACTAGGGAGGTTGGGAAAGTACTTCAGATTTAATACACCTGTAATTGAATGGATTCTTAGTTCTTCAGGTCTGAGTATTTCCTGATTTTTATTTTTTTTTTCCCCTCAAGTATATGGAAAGTGCAAATTCAGCTCTTAAGTAAATTAATCAAGGCGGGAGATATGTTTGCAGTCTTTCCTTGTGTGGAGTCCAGTCATGTCTGAAAACTGTTGAATTTGTTCAGGAAGTGGAGATGTTATGATTAGAAGGTGTAAGACTGATCTGTCTTGATGTTTTAATTCCTGATCACTGTTTACGTAGGCTATATATTAAGCTGTAGGTTCTCAGTAAGTTCATAGGCTTACAGTTTAATATGATGAAATAACGTAGTCCTTTTGTGACTTATTGTTGGAACTGATCCACTTGACCTAATTGAAAATTCAGAAATAAATTCCACTGAGTCTGGATTATTGACTCCTCAGACAGTAGCACTTTAAGTAAGAAAACACCTAGTGGGGTTGGAATAGAGTGTAAGGTACTGCTTCCTTTCTCCCTCTTGCCTCTTTCCCTGCTAAAAGCTGACCTTACGAATACTTAGGTGCATAGGTGATTCTGGTTTTATTAACTTCATGAAGCTACCTCAGAGACCAGGAGTCATTATTCTGGCAAAGTATAGAAACATAATATGCCACTGAATTTGGAAGTTCTGGGAAGAGTGGCTTCATGTGAGGAACTCATGGGAATCAGTGGTTCAACTTGTGTTCACCTGGTGTTCACTTGTGTTCATCACCTAACCATTCTCTTCTTTCAGTTCCTGCAATCATGTATTTAAATATGTGGGGAATCTCAGTGGCAAACTGAAGAACAAATAGGGCTATTTGTATTTATGGGTATTATGATGAAAATACATCCAGGTATTCAGGGACTGCAGTTAGTCATGAGGTTTTTTTACTTAACACCTAATACAATTGTTTCTGTTAATTGTACACATGGTTATATATACACATTGCATATGATATCTTAGTGGTGGCTGGATTTTTTGCATCGGCTTTACTATGTTGCTTACAGTTTCTTTTTCTATTGGCAGGTATTTAATTAGTCAAGGAGCACATGTAGGAGCTGTAAATAGTGAAGGAGACACTCCATTAGATATTGCTGAAGAAGAGGCAATGGAAGAGCTGCTTCAGAATGAAGTAAATAAACAAGGTAATTTTGAATATGGAAGGGTAGTTTTGTTTATTGAACACTAAACATATTTTAAAAAACTTATGCTAAAATAGGAATTTAAAGTCAATCTGTTTTCTAAAGAGAATTGTCAGTACAATGTACAGTGCTTAAGATGTCTTCTAGGTGTTTATTACTCAGCCCAGCCTTGTGTGAAGAAAGAGAAGTATTAAACCTGGGTGTAAATGGGGAGTCCTGCTTTCACTTAGTAGGATTTAGATGGCATTCAGATAACTATGGATGATATTCAGTTCATCTGGGATATAGAATTCTATATGCCAGCTTTAGACTATGTCTAAAGAGATTCCTGCCTTAGAGAGGAGAGAAACACTTTTAGGGTGCCCCAGATGTTTTACTATGTGGTGAGTCTAGCCCTAAGGTAGCTCTTTCTTTCCACTGACTACAAGAAAACCTAGAATATTGAAGTATCCTGTAAGTCACCCTTTGTGTCTACTTCTGACTGTTTTAATGTCCTTCTTCAGTGCCAAATATCTGAAACTACTCCTTGGGCTAAGGAGTCTTAGATTACACTTGATTTAGGCCTGAGAACCTATTATGAACCTTTAAGGTTTCCTTCTGGCTTTATGTATGATTCTGAGAGCTCTCTATAGGTGAACATTCGTGTAACAGTTAATGGATAGGTATCAAGTTTTGACAGTATTGTTTAAAAATATATACCCTAAATTTATGCACCTTCCTCCTATAAAATTGTTAGTACTGGCAGTGGTGACTTTACAGGAGAAACTGGCCTTTGAAAAAGGGTATGGATTCATTTTTTCCCTGCTTTTTTTTCCCCTCTTTACACTGCTGTTTTCCATATTCCAAATATCAAGTGGGTTTTCCAGCAAAAGGTCTTTGAATGCTTCTGGTTTTCCCAATCCACAGAGAAAGAATAAAAGTTGTGTTTCACTGACCATCTTGAGTCCAATAGACATGCACTGCTTACCTACAACCCCCAGTACATGAACTGGGGTGATACGGTCTGAGATACATTGAAGGAAGGTGGCACTTGGATTTAGATGGGGCCTTTGTAGGAGGGCATCTCCCTAGGGGACTGCATTGCTTCCTGTCTCTTAAAAGGCCTCTACATCCTTGAAAATCTTAATCTTTTTGTAGCATTGAATTTGTCTCTGAGTCAGATGTATGCAGTTGAACAGTAAACTGGTAATTGCTTCTAACTCCGCCCCGATTTAAGGTGCATGGTTAAACCCATTTAATGTCCAAAGCAAACAGTGGAAAGAAAGCTAATGACATGATATGCAGGGAAGTATGACATAACTGCAGATCTACAGAAGAAGACTAGATTTTGCAAAGGGTTTGATTCTATTATTTGGTAGTGTTAATGGCATTTTGATTAACAGTTCTTAGAGTTAATACACAAATAATATCAGATTAGATAATTCTGGATTTTTTTTCTGTCTGTACTTCCATTTGTAATTAGTTTAGAAAAAAATACAGTTGTTGTTCTTATTTTCTAACAGTATTGTCAGTCTTTGGTGAAGAGTTGTTTCTGGAATGTGCCTCAGCCTGAATTCTTCAAGGTTGTTTCTGAGATGTTTGACTTCAGTGATTAAGCCCAATCAGTCTTTACTGATAGGCTATACTAATTGACTGTAGTAGTTCATGAAATTGCCATTATTTGGAAACAGAACTCTTCCAAAATGTATTTATGTGTTACTGATTTCTGGAAAAAAAAAAAAATTGTTATACAGGTCTTGTTTTGTTGTTTTCGTTTGGTGTTTTACAATGGGCTGTTTTTTTTTTTTAACACACTAATTCTTATTCTTTTGCAAGTTCAATTATTTTGAACAGCCCATTTGTAAAATTAGCATTCGCAACCTAAACTAAATGCCACAATTCCCTGAAAATTTCAGTGTGGTTTAGACATTTCATATTTAAAACTTACAACAAACTGCCAGTTGAAAGTCTGAGAACAATGTAGGTGTTCCCACACCATAGCTGTTAGCTTCTAAAGGGATAATTCAGGTTATTTTGAAATACTAGATTTCACTTGATATGGAAAAACCTATTTTCCAGGCATTCCTCCTAGATTTTTGTGCCATTTGGCTTGCTGAATAGCTAAAGGTTTTTCTCGGATGATATGAAAAATATATTGCTTGCATGAGGCACCATGTCAGGTGAAAAAAAAACTTGCTAGGGCTGTGCTTCAGAGTGGTGTGGCTTCCGTCTGTGTTGTCCTGAGGACCAGCCTGTGAAGATCCCTGACAGAATTTCTACCTTCTACAAGACACTAAAGCCTATGATTTTATATCTATAATTTTATTCTGTGTATATATATTTACACAAACACACATTACATATATGTATTCTATCTGGCTTGTTTTGCTGTTGGACCACATTAGGAGCTTCAATTTCGGAGAAGCAGGCAAGGTGATGTGCAGCATCCCTCCTTCTGAATTTGTGTCTGAAGCTGTAAGAACTAAGAGCTTTTACCAAGAGCTTTTACCTGCAGAGATTAAATTGTAGGAAATATTAAAAGATTGTGGATGAGAATGGAATAGAAGGTATATGACTCTGGATCTGAACTTGTTCTATCTATTCTCAGCAGTAAGATTTTAATCATGTGGTTTTGATGACATCCCTAACTAGCATGTCAAGTTAATATTACATACAGAATGTTTATTTAGCCATTATCGTGATCACATGGAAAGTGTCTAATTGTGTGTATGTTGTGAGCAGAGAAGTTAATAGCTCTAAAACAGGAACTTAATTGTTTATCTTAATGTGCAATTAACATTGATGCATCGTGACAGTTTCATCTCTGACTGTAGATGTGGCAGAATGCAATTATCCCTCCAGCTTTAGCATAGCTCCTCATATATATTAAAGTAGTGCTGTAGTTTTTGATAATGCAGGTTAACTGTGGGGTCATGGAATGATCAGCCCTGTCTCAGTGTTACCAGTAGTGGAAGATCAGACAATTATCTTGAAAATAAACAAACCCGGGTGGCAAAAAAATCTTACCTCTGTGCACATAAAACATTCAGCCTGAAGATAAAGTAGATGTTTTCTGTAACATTTTTGTCTTGCAATGTTTTAGTGTGTATTTATTCCTACATTCATTAGTTTCATTTTTTATGCTGTTTAGTTAATGCCTAGTATGGCTTCCTACATAGAGGTATCAGCAGTCATCTTGTTTGGTGGCAGAAGGTTGCCTGGAAAGGTCAGGTTCATTGTGATTTCAGATATGTTTAAGTGGTGTTGTGTGATATTTGTTTCTGTTAGAAATCTGAGGAGAATCTCCGTATTAGATTACCCTTTTTTGCTGCCTTTTTAGACTTTCAGTCTTTATAGGAAGAGTTCAAACAGAGCTTTTCTGTTGTGCAACTATTCAGCCTTCCTACAGATCTTCAGTTTGTTTGTACTTTTGTCCAATTTTTACGGGTATAAAATTGTATTTTAAGGACATGTCTGAGTACAGGACAAGAAGTGGGAGCCTCTGGACACACTAAATTCACAGAAATAAATTATAGAGCGCAACACAAGTCAGCTTTTATATGAGCTTAATAAAAAAGCATTTACAGGCTTAATAAAAAGAAGGATCTGCAGTGTTTGCTCATCTTGTTTTAGCATTCAGACTCCAAATCTGACCTGTCTATAGAGGAGATGGTCAGTGATCCAAAGTAATCTTCTTGTTTTACAAGTTCTGTTGTAAGGAGTGTTGGAAACGAGTTTTTACAGTATTACTGTCCAGTGTCTTGCTCTTCAGTTAGTCCGATCTCCATATGCAGAACTTCTAAATTGTGATCCTTGGTTCAGGCATCTTTTGGTGTGTCCTCCTGTGTGGGAGACAGATCTCTAGACAAGGCCACCTGTGTTCTGCTGAGTATATAGTGAGACCCTGTTGATAGAATGGACTATGCAGCAATTCTGAACCATTGGACTAGCTATCCTGTGAGTGAAACCATAGCACTCTGGTAATAAGGAAAGCATTTTCCTACCCTAATCTTTAAAGGGGAATTATTTGCTTAATTATTTTTAATGCTTAAAACTTGATTTAGTTTTACACTTTGTGAAAAGATAAATTATATATGTGCTCAGGTAAAGATTTTTTTACACAGTTGCGACACTTCACAAATAGTAAAACTGAGTGTTTTATGGAAATTACTCAAAAGTATGCTGAACAGCTATTCTCTTTGCATACCACGTGTTTTAAATATTTTGTGTATTTTACAAACAAATTCTCTTAGGAGCTGTTTTGTTGTTTCTCCCTACAGCTAATATCTTTATCATGGGCCAGTCCCATCTATATAGGTGCCACTGCAATCCACATAATTCTTTAATTTCCATTAAAAATATTATTTTACAGTTTCTCGATGTGATCCCTTATGTATCTGCTCTGCAGTCTTTCAACAGACCATAGTTATGGAAGTTGTCTATTGCCAGTAGTGTGAAGTTTTCATTTCCGCTGGTGAAAGCTAGCAGGCTTGAGAGAGATGTGGCTTTAGTCCCTGCTGCCACTGGCCTGTTTTAAAAGTTCCTTCTCCTTCGGTCTCAAGTAAGGTAAAGTGTAATGGTTTGAAGCGATTTTTTAGTTGTTTATCATCGTGTGTCCCCTTAAAATTATTTATAACTGCTTTAGAAGCTATTTTGAATTATAGGAAACATTCTTAGGAGGTGAGTTCGTGTGGAGAGGTAGCATGAGGTGAATCAGGAGTTCATGATGCAGTGTGGTAGCTATTCCGTAACTATCAGAGAGATCATTTCTCCCTTTCCAAGGGAAAGCAAGTGTTCCACATTCTTAATTATAGGTAAATGGAACGAGACTTTCTCAGATGTATTGCTTAACTCAGCTTTGTTTATGTGGATAAAATGTGAACTATTACATTTGCATATAAACATTCAGTGCATGAAGTAGAAAGCGGGTTGCTCTTCCGTCTATAAAACATGCCTTTATATGGCCGAGGAGTCCCGAAACAATGATTCAGCATTTAAATTTATGCTGAATTTCATTAAATCCTCACTGAGCAACAGGCTGTTCTCAAACCTCTTAGGAACTGTTAAATAATGCTTGTTGCTCAGAAAAAGGTGCAAGCATTTAGCAATAGGTTATTAATGATTTAAGAGGCTGTTAGACTGCCGGAGAAGTTCAGTGTACTGGTGGTGGGAGTGAATACTCCAGCTGAATTTGAGCTGGGAGGCAGCGCATTGCCATCTATGGGCCGTACGAAGAAAGTATTTGAAATGTATGACAAGCATTTTCTTTTTCTCTAGTAATAGAGTCTGGAAACAAAAGCAAGGAAAAAGGTCTGTACAAGGTATAATAAAGGTTGTTTACATTCCTTTTTCTGTAGTTAATAATGGGAATTGCATTTAGCTTATCTCAGAGAGCAGCTTTTTTTTTTTTTCCTATGACACAAAGTTTAATTCCCATTTTCATGCCAGTTATTAATGTTTTATTTAGATTGGCAAGATTCTCATGCTTTCTTCTGTTGAAATATGATCATAAATTTACTCACTTGTAAAATAATATATTGATGCAGCCACTAGTCCTCTGCAGCCATTATATCTTGTTTGTCCTTCAGAAATACAATCGTTCACGGTATTGATAGAAACCTATATTCAGTATTCATGATTTTTTCTGCAAAAGCATTGCTATTTTGACATAATTTTCTGAGTCTGTATGCACACCCAGAAACTATGCTTAGCCATCAACCATTAGAAGGTCAAGGTCATGGTTTGGAAAGAACTTTTTCTGTCTCCCTCCTTTGTACAAAGGTGCCCTAAAATAACCATCCACACACACAAACATTGATGGGACTTTGTCAGAATCTTCAGGTGGAGAAGGTTACTTACACTGATAAAGATTCACAGTTAGACCTCAAGGATGTAAAAAGGGGATGGACATAAAAGTGACCAACAGATTATATGTAAACTATTTATTTGTGTAGTAGTGTTTTGCAGGCAACACTGACGTGTAAATGACTGTACTCAAGAGAATTATTTTCCCAGGATCTGCTGGTCCGCACTGCTGTGTCGTTCTGAAAGGCAAGCAGATGAGAAGGCCAAGGGAAGTTGCACTTTGCAGTAGTTCACACATCACTATGTAGGAAGGAGCCTTCTGGAGGACTGGGAATGCATGATTATCAATATGTTATTGATTCAAAGTTCATGATTTTCATTCTTCGTATCTGTCAGAGTTTTATACATGAGCACTTATGTAAAATTTATGTATTTATTTAGTCATGGGTTGTCCTGAGGGAGACAGTTTTAGAAACTTCAAAGTATTTTGGTTTTATCACTTTCAAAGAAGTATATTTTAGATTTTTTCTCTGCTTAGTGCTTCCACAATCTCCTGTATCTTCCTGCAGCTTGCAGATTTAACCTCCTTATTGCTCTCCGTCAGTTGCTGGTAAAACATAATTAATTTATATTAAATTGCCAAGACTGAAGTGATTGCTTTAATCAATTCTATGTGTACATCTAGGAGTTCAGTCAACTGCTTAGAATATGTAATGTATAACCTGCCTCATTTATTTTATGATAGTTAGTAGTAAAATTTTATTGTTTCATCTGTTCTTAGCATAAAGTTTTACAAGATTTACTTAGTGAACAGAATGTTTTTCTGCAAGTAATATTTCTTAGTGTTTTGGTTTAGTTTACCTTTTTTTTTAAGTTAAATGTAACTTTTTTTTTTTTTTAATGTATTTATAGATGGGGGTACGTGTTCTGGTATGAATTGATAGAGGAATTGTAAAAAGAAGTAAACTGTTGTAACATGGTCAACAATCTAGCACAAACCAAACAAATGACAAGTTGTGTTTCTGAAAGCATGTAATAATTACATTCCTTCTTTCTACAGTTCGGGAAATTTTTGGGGGGGCATATAATTTTCAAGGGCTTTCTTGCTCTTTACCTGGAGAATTTCAGCATCTGTGAAATACTAATTCATACATAACAGAAATATCTGTCGCTCAGCTATCCACTCCCTTAAGGGTATTTCATCAGTGTCAATGTGATTCCTTTCAGTTTGTTGCTTTCAAATTGGCTTTCTAGTTGCCAGTGGTTTGATGAGAGCTTGATTAATCTGGTTTATTTTAATCCATTTTATCACATTTTACAGAGGTGCATTGCACAGCATATATTCATCTCTATATTATCTGTATGTTTTCACTTTGTGATATTAAGAATTTCTTTAATGAAGGTGACTTCATCCCTTAGCTCAGTTTCTGTTGCATATCTAAACGGGCGACAGTCGAGTTGCATTTGATTTGGTTTCTTATTCTGGGGATTCAGTCACCCTGTAAAGGACTAATAGCTCATGGTTTCTGGGAAGACATTAGAGCCTGAGATTTCTGTGAATTGAATTAACTTTGAAAGTTAATAGAAATTAATTAATTTTGTAAAATAGTTTTGGAAAGAGATATTGTAGCTTTGCATAGTCTTGTTTGTGGAATGCTTTATATTGTGCTTTGGTTAGTTGGACAGTGAGGAGAGTTACATGCTAGAAACGAGTATACTGGAGAAAAATGTTTTGGAGACAGATGAAGCTTCAGCGGGAAATACTGGGAGGAGGCAGAATTAGATCTGAGTTGAGGAGCATCTCTCAAGTGTTTTAAAAATCATCTATTTTATAGGCTATAAGGACTACCATTAAGGTTTGTGGTTTTATCTAGTAAATTGGTACCTCTTTCTAGATTTCCCTTCTTTTTATTACTTCCCAGGTTAATGCTTTACTCCACAAGAAATGAAAAATGCAAGAGTGAAGAACAGTAACTATTTCCCACATCCCTTCATACCAGGGTCTTAAGATTAGACAAATTGTACACATAAAATAATTTTGTTGAAGGTTGGCATACTGGTGTTCTGTCAGAGGTCAATCCAGATACAATCCGTGCTCTTCATGACCACAATTCCTAAGTCCCTCTTCCTTACAAAATTGTCACTGTTCAGTCAGCGTAGATAGAGCAACGCTCATGCATAGCTCTCTTCGGGACCCCTTTACAACTGTGTTCTTTGGATCACTCTGTGTGGTAGTAATTAAAAAATGCTTGCATATACGTGCTTTACTTTGCCCCTTTATGGTCTGGGGCTTTTTTCAGTCTGTTTCACCTGATGTGTATACTCGTGAATGTCTTACTGCATTCCTCCATTTTTATCACTGTATGATAACTTTTTGCATAGAAAGTTTTCAGTGTTTTTGTATTTTTTTACTAGAGATGTGAAGGGAGAGTTTCAAAGATTTGGCTTTAAATTTTGTGTTTCACAATGATAAAAGACAAACCAGAAATTCTTTGGAAAGGTACAAGAAGAAAAAAATACAGGTCCATTTTTTAACATCAGCGCTGAGAACCTAGGCTGTTCCTCTTCCCACAGGTGTCTCTTTGTGAAATATTGTACCTGTTTTCCACTTTCCACAGACTAAATCAGACTTATATTTTGGTGTTCAGAAGGTTAAAATACAATTTTTCTCTTTTTTAATGGGTCTCTTCACTGATTATTACTGTGATGGTAGACATTCTTAAAATTGAAGAGCCAGTTTTAGTAGCTTTCTTTTTTTTTTTTTTTTTCTTTTGGGACAAAAATGCATTATGCATGCAA